>OZ007600.1:277629055-277954253 GCA_963931845.1 Maratus michaelseni | reverse complement strand
ATAAGCTAAAAGATGACATCTAATTAAACAATTTGGAAAACGCATAATATATTTAAAAACATAATTTCAGGAATTTCCAACATATACAATATTCAGAAAAATATCCGAATACTTTTATTCAGCCCTGTATAGGATCTATATATCTGTATATATACTACATAGGATGCTAAATTTTAGTTCAGTTAGGAAACGCGTAGCACAGTTTAAAATTCTCCGTCTGGAGTTTGTCACTAAACGGAAATGTGTCCTCGAACTTGAAACATTGAACTTGAAAAACCTCGAACTTGAAAATGTTGTCCTCGATAGTGAAACATTATTTAAATAAACGGCAGACGATTTTTCTCCATAGACGTCATGTAACGGAATTCTTTTGACTGTCCCTGTAAAGTAACTCTAAGTGCTATGCACACCCTATTCCATATTAAGCTTCTTCTAATGCACCTTAGTGATATATATAAATTTCAATGCGTTTAAAATAGTGAAACATTATTTAAATAAACCGCAAATGATTTTTCCCCATAGACCGCAATGGTAACGGAATTCTTTTGAGCGTCCCTGTAAAAAAACTATAAGTGCTACACACTTCCGTTGAAATAGGGAACTTGCCATAGATAACGACAATAACATATAACAATTGCAGAGCAATCCGAGCATATTTACGGGAGTTAGAGCACGGACAGACGGCCATACGGCCAGACAAACCGAAGTCATAAACACTTTTCAACTAGGTTGGAAAGTGTTAAAAAGAAACTATAATAGTATATATAACATATAGTAGTATATATAGTAAGATGTTTACACATGTTTAAAATGTGATAATAGTTATATTATACAATAGTATATGTAATATAACTATAATACTTTTTATAGTATTCGATAAAGAAAACTATGTACAGAAACACACGATTTAAAATCCCGTGAAACGTGTAGAATGGAAAGGAACTGCTACCGACGCTCTCCATTGGCTAACTGCGTGACGACTCCCTTTGAATTGAGCCGTGGACTCATCCACTGAGCCGTCGACTCATTCACTGAGCCGTCGACTCACACATACTGTATAAGACTAATGTGTTTGATTATATATATAAATACGACATAACTCCCCTGCTGTTAAAAAATTGGTAAAATCCCCGAAAATCTGCAACTTCCGGTGGTTACCGAAATCGGCTCAAATATCGTCTGCTTCAGGGAAATTGATTTTAGACCCGATTTAGGCCTAAAAATAGCCTTTCTATATACATATATAGCCCTAGATGCCTTTCCGACCCAAAAAATTGGTAAAATCCGCGAAAATCGGCAACTCTACCGAAATCGGCTCAAAAATCGTCTGCGCGTCATGGTAATCGATTTTAGACCCGATTTTCGGCGGATTTAGGCCTAAGGATAATAACCGGAACAGGCCGGAAATGGACTTTGTATATACATATATAGCCCCCAGATGCCTTTCCGACCCAAAAAATCGGTAAAATCCGCGAAAATCGGCAACTCTACCGAAATCGGCTCAAAAATCGTCTGCGCGTCATGGTAATCGATTTTAGACCCGATTTTCGGCGGATTTAGGCCTAAGGATAATAACCGGAACAGGCCGGAAATGGACTTTGTATATACATATATAGCCCCCAGATGCCTTTCCGACCCAAAAAATCGGTAAAATTCCGGAATTGTTACTTTATTTTTAAACAACATTTTTTAACAAAAATTTTAAAAATAAATGCTGGGTTATGAGGAGGTTAAATTATTATTTTTGTTATTGTTAGATTTATAGATCAGAGAGAGTAAACTAAATATTCGACGCTCTACTGCACAGAATGAACGAAAAAGAGGCACTTATTCGTGAGAATATCGAGAGAAGTAGACACACATGTTTAAACAAGAACGAAAAATCATGCGTCAAGCATAGATTATGTAACACTTTCCAACACTTCCAAAATAATTTTACAAATCATACAGTTTAATAAGCTAAAAGATGACATCTAATTAAACAATTTGGAAAACGCATAATATATTTAAAAACATAATTTCAGGAATTTCCAACATATACAATATTCAGAAAAATATCCGAATACTTTTATTCAGCCCTGTATAGGATCTATATATCTGTATATATACTACATAGGATGCTAAATTTTAGTTCAGTTAGGAAACGCGTAGCACAGTTTAAAATTCTCCGTCTGGAGTTTGTCACTAAACGGAAATGTGTCCTCGAACTTGAAACATTGAACTTGAAAAACCTCGAACTTGAAAATGTGTCCTCGATAGTGAAACATTATTAAATAAACGGCAGACGATTTTTCTCCATAGACGTCATGTAACGGAATTCTTTTGACTGTCCCTGTAAAGTAACTCTAAGTGCTATGCACACCCTATTCCATATTAAGCTTCTTCTAATGCACCTTAGTGATATATATAAATTTCAATGCGTTTAAAATAGTGAAACATTATTTAAATAAACCGCAAATGATTTTTCCCCATAGACCGCAATGTAACGGAATTCTTTTGAGCGTCCCTGTAAAAAAACTATAAGTGCTACACACTTCCGTTGAAATAGGGAACTTGCCATAGATAACGACAATAACATATAAAAATTGCAGAGCAATCCGAGCATATTTACGGGAGTTAGAGCACGGACAGACGGCCATACGGCCGGACAAACCGAAGTCATAAACACTTTTCAACTAGGTTGGAAAGTGTTAAAAAGAAACTATAATAGTATATATAACATATAGTAGTATATATAGTAAGATGTTTACACATGTTTAAAATGTGATAATAGTTATATTATACAATAGTATATGTAATATAACTATAATACTTTTTATAGTATTCGATAAAGAAAACTATGTACAGAAACACACGATTTAAAATCCCGTGAAACGTGTAGAATGGAAAGGAACTGCTACCGACGCTCTCCATTGGCTAACTGCGTGACGACTCCCTTTGAATTGAGCCGTGGACTCATCCACTGAGCCGTCGACTCATTCACTGAGCCGTCGACTCACACATACTGTATAAGACCTATGTGTTTGATTATATATATAAATACGACATAACTCCCCTGCTGTTAAAAAATTGGTAAAATCCCCGAAAATCTGCAACTTCCGGTGGTTACCGAAATCGGCTCAAATATCGTCTGCTTCAGGGAAATTGATTTTAGACCCGATTTAGGCCTAAAAATAGCCTTTCTATATACATATATAGCCCTAGATGCCTTTCCGACCCAAAAAATTGGTAAAATCCGCGAAAATCGGCAACTCTACCGAAATCGGCTCAAAAATCGTCTGCGCGTCATGGTAATCGATTTTAGACCCGATTTTCGGCGGATTTAGGCCTAAGGATAATAACCGGAACAGGCGGAAATGGACTTTGTATATACATATATAGCCCCCAGATGCCTTTCCGACCCAAAAAATCGGTAAAATCCGCGAAAATCGGCAACTCTACCGAAATCGGCTCAAAAATCGTCTGCGCGTCATGGTAATCGATTTTAGACCCGATTTTCGGCGGATTTAGGCCTAAGGATAATAACCGGAACAGGCCGGAAATGGACTTTGTATATACATATATAGCCCCCAGATGCCTTTCCGACCCAAAAAATCGGTAAAATTCCGGAATTGTTACTTTATTTTTAAACAACATTTTTTAACAAAAATTTTAAAAATAAATGCTGGGTTATGAGGAGGTTAAATTATTATTTTTGTTATTGTTAGATTTATAGATCAGAGAGAGTAAACTAAATATTCGACGCTCTACTGCACAGAATGAACGAAAAGAGGCACTTATTCGTGAGAATATCGAGAGAAGTAGACACACATGTTTAAACAAGAACGAAAAATCATGCGTCAAGCATAGATTATGTAACACTTTCCAACACTTCCAAAATAATTTTACAAATCATACAGTTTAATAAGCTAAAAGATGACATCTATTAAACAATTTGGAAAACGCATAATATATTTAAAAACATAATTTCAGAATTTCCAACATATACAATATTCAGAAAAATATCCGAATACTTTTATTCAGCCCTGTATAGGATCTATATATCTGTATATATACTACATAGGATGCTAAATTTTAGTTCAGTTAGGAAACGCGTAGCACAGTTTAAAATTCTCCGTCTGGAGTTTGTCACTAAACGGAAATGTGTCCTCGAACTTGAAACATTGAACTTGAAAAACCTCGAACTTGAAAATGTGTCCTCGATAGTGAAACATTATTTAAATAAACGGCAGACGATTTTTCTCCATAGACGTCATGTAACGGGAATTCTTTTGACTGTCCCTGTAAAGTAACTCTAAGTGCTATGCACACCCTATTCCATATTAAGCTTCTTCTAATGCACCTTAGTGATATATATAAATTTCAATGCGTTTAAAATAGTGAAACATTATTTAAATAAACCGCAAATGATTTTTCCCCCATAGACCGCAATGTAACGGAATTCTTTTGAGCGTCCCTGTAAAAAAACTATAAGTGCTACACACTTCCGTTGAAATAGGGAACTTGCCATAGATAACGACAATAACATATAAAAATTGCAGAGCAATCCGAGCATATTTACGGGAGTTAGAGCACGGACAGACGGCCATACGGCCGGACAAACCGAAGTCATAAACACTTTTCAACTAGGTTGGAAAGTGTTAAAAAGAAACTATAATAGTATATATAACATATAGTAGTATATATAGTAAGATGTTTACACATGTTTAAAATGTGATAATAGTTATATTATACAATAGTATATGTAATATAACTATAATACTTTTTATAGTATTCGATAAAGAAAACTATGTACAGAAACACACGATTTAAAATCCCGTGAAACGTGTAGAATGGAAAGGAACTGCTACCGACGCTCTCCATTGCTAACTGCGTGACGACTCCCTTTGAATTGGAGCCGTGGACTCATCCACTGAGCCGTCGACTCATTCACTGAGCCGTCGACTCACACATACTGTATAAGACCTATGTGTTTGATTATATATATAAATACGACATAACTCCCCTGCTGTTAAAAAATTGGTAAAATCCCGAAAATCTGCAACTTCCGGTGGTTACCGAAATCGGCTCAATATCGTCTGCTTCAGGGAAATTGATTTTAGACCCGATTTAGGCCTAAAAATAGCCTTTCTATATACATATATAGCCCCTAGATGCCTTTTCCGACCCAAAAAAATTGGTAAAATCCGCGAAAATCGGCAACTCTACCGAAATCGGCTCAAAAATCGTCTGCGCGTCATGGTAATCGATTTTAGACCCGATTTTCGGCGGATTTAGGCCTAAGGATAATAACCGGAACAGGCCGGAAATGGACTTTGTATATACATATATAGCCCCCAGATGCCTTTCCGACCCAAAAAATCGGTAAAATCCGCGAAAATCGGCAACTCTACCGAAATCGGCTCAAAATCGTCTGCGCGTCATGGTAATCGATTTTAGACCCGATTTTCGGCGGATTTAGGCCTAAGGATTAATAACCGGAACAGGCCGGAAATGGACTTTGTATATACATATATAGCCCCCAGATGCCTTTCCGACCCAAAAAATCGGTAAAATTCCGGAATTGTTACTTTATTTTTAAACAACATTTTTTAACAAAAATTTAAAAATAAATGCTGGGTTATGAGGAGGTTAAATTATTATTTTTGTTATTGTTAGATTTATAGATCAGAGAGAGTAAACTAAATATTCGACGCTCTACTGCACAGAATGAACGAAAAAGAGGCACTTATTCGTGAGAATATCGAGAGAAGTAGACACACATGTTTAAACAAGAACGAAAAATCATGCGTCAAGCATAGATTATGTAACACTTTCCAACACTTCCAAAATAATTTTACAAATCATACAGTTTAATAAGCTAAAAGATGACATCTAATTAAACAATTTGGGAAAACGCATAATATATTTAAAAACATAATTTCAGGAATTTCCAACATATACAATATTCAGAAAAATATCCGAATACTTTTATTCAGCCCTGTATAGGATCTATATATCTGTATATATACTACATAGGATGCTAAATTTTAGTTCAGTTAGGAAACGCGTAGCACAGTTTAAAATTCTCCGTCTGGAGTTTGTCACTAAACGGAAATGTGTCCTCGAACTTGAAACATTGAACTTGAAAAACCTCGAACTTGAAAATGTGTCCTCGATAGTGAAACATTATTTAAATAAACGGCAGACGATTTTTCTCCATAGACGTCATGTAACGGAATTCTTTTGACTGTCCCTGTAAAGTAACTCTAAGTGCTATGCACACCCTATTCCATATTAAGCTTCTTCTAATGCACCTTAGTGATATATATAAATTTCAATGCGTTTAAAATAGTGAAACATTATTTAAATAAACCGCAAATGATTTTTCCCCATAGACCGCAATGTAACGGAATTCTTTTGAGCGTCCCTGTAAAAAAACTATAAGTGCTACACACTTCCGTTGAAATAGGGAACTTGCCATAGATAACGACAATAACATATAAAAATTGCAGAGCAATCCGAGCATATTTACGGGAGTTAGAGCACGGACAGACGGCCATACGGCCGGACAAACCGAAGTCATAAACACTTTTCAACTAGGTTGGAAAGTGTTAAAAAGAAACTATAATAGTATATATAACATATAGTAGTATATATAGTAAGATGTTTACACATGTTTAAAATGTGATAATAGTTATATTATACAATAGTATATGTAATATAACTATAATACTTTTTATAGTATTCGATAAAGAAAACTATGTACAGAAACACACGATTTAAAATCCCGTGAACGTGTAGAATGGAAAGGAACTGCTACCGACGCTCTCCATTGGCTAACTGCGTGACGACTCCCTTTGAATTGAGCCGTGGACTCATCCACTGAGCCGTCGACTCATTCACTGAGCCGTCGACTCACACATACTGTATAAGACCTATGTGTTTGATTATATATATAAATACGACATAACTCCCCTGCTGTTAAAAAATTGGTAAAATCCCCGAAAATCTGCAACTTCCGGTGGTTACCGAAATCGGCTCAAATATCGTCTGGCTTCAGGGAAATTGATTTTAGACCCGATTTAGGCCTAAAAATAGCCTTTCTATATACATATATAGCCCCTAGATGCCTTTCCGACCCAAAAAATTGGTAAAATCCGCGAAAATCGGCAACTCTACCGAAATCGGCTCAAAAATCGTCTGCGCGTCATGGTAATCGATTTTAGACCCGATTTTCGGCGGATTTAGGCCTAAGGATAATAACCGGAACAGGCCGGAAATGGACTTTGTATATACATATATAGCCCCCAGATGCCTTTCCGACCCAAAAATCGGTAAAATCCGCGAAAATCGGCAACTCTACCGAAATCGGCTCAAAAATCGTCTGCGCGTCATGGTAATCGATTTTAGACCCGATTTTCGGCGGATTTAGGCCTAAGGATAATAACCGGAACAGGCCGGAAATGGACTTTGTATATACATATATAGCCCCCAGATGCCTTTCCGACCCAAAAAATCGGTAAAATTCCGGAATTGTTACTTTATTTTTAAACAACATTTTTAACAAAAATTTTAAAAATAAATGCTGGGTTATGAGGAGGTTAAATTATTATTTTTGTTATTGTTAGATTTATAGATCAGAGAGAGTAAACTAAATATTCGACGCTCTACTGCACAGAATGAACGAAAAAGAGGCACTTATTCGTGAGAATATCGAGAGAAGTAGACACACATGTTTAAACAAGAACGAAAAATCATGCGTCAAGCATAGATTATGTAACACTTTCCAACACTTCCAAAATAATTTTACAAATCATACAGTTTAATAAGCTAAAAGATGACATCTAATTAAACAATTTGGAAAACGCATAATATATTTAAAAACATAATTTCAGGAATTTCCAACATATACAATATTCAGAAAAATATCCGAATACTTTTATTCAGCCCTGTATAGGATCTATATATCTGTATATATACTACATAGGATGCCTAAATTTTAGTTCAGTTAGGAAACGCGTAGCACAGTTTAAAATTCTCCGTCTGGAGTTTGTCACTAAACGGAAATGTGTCCTCGAACTTGAAACATTGAACTTGAAAAACCTCGAACTTGAAAATGTGTCCTCGATAGTGAAACATTATTTAAATAAACGGCAGACGATTTTTCTCCATAGACGTCATGTAACGGAATTCTTTTGACTGTCCCTGTAAAGTAACTCTAAGTGCTATGCACACCCTATTCCATATTAAGCTTCTTCTAATGCACCTTAGTGATATATATAAATTTCAATGCGTTTAAAATAGTGAAACATTATTTAAATAAACCGCAAATGATTTTTCCCCATAGACCGCAATGTAACGGAATTCTTTTGAGCGTCCCTGTAAAAAAACTATAAGTGCTACACACTTCCGTTGAAATAGGGAACTTGCCATAGATAACGACAATAACATATAAAAATTGCAGAGCAATCCGAGCATATTTACGGGAGTTAGAGCACGGACAGACGGCCATACGGCCGGACAAACCGAAGTCATAAACACTTTTCAACTAGGTTGGAAAGTGTTAAAAAGAAACTATAATAGTATATATAACATATAGTAGTATATATAGTAAGATGTTTACACATGTTTAAAATGTGATAATAGTTATATTATACAATAGTATATGTAATATAACTATAATACTTTTTATAGTATTCGATAAAGAAAACTATGTACAGAAACACACGATTTAAAATCCCGTGAAACGTGTAGAATGGAAAGGAACTGCTACCGACGCTCTCCATTGGCTAACTGCGTGACGACTCCCTTGAATTGAGCCGTGGACTCATCCACTGAGCCGTCGACTCATTCACTGAGCCGTCGACTCACACATACTGTATAAGACCTATGTGTTTGATTATATATATAAATACGACATAACTCCCCTGCTGTTAAAAAATTGGTAAATCCCCGAAAATCTGCAACTTCCGGTGGTTACCGAAATCGGCTCAAATATCGTCTGCTTCAGGGAAATTGATTTTAGACCCGATTTAGGCCTAAAAATAGCCTTTCTATATACATATATAGCCCCTAGATGCCTTTCCGACCCAAAAAATTGGTAAAATCCGCGAAAATCGGCAACTCTACCGAAATCGGCTCAAAAATCGTCTGCGCGTCATGGTAATCGATTTTAGACCCGATTTTCGGCGGATTTAGGCCTAAGGATAATAACCGGAACAGGCCGGAAATGGACTTTGTATATACATATATAGCCCCCAGATGCCTTTCCGACCCAAAAAATCGGTAAAATCCGCGAAAATCGGCAACTCTACCGAAATCGGCTCAAAAATCGTCTGCGCGTCATGGTAATCGATTTTAGACCCGATTTTCGGCGGATTAGGCCTAAGGATAATAACCGGAACAGGCCGGAAATGGACTTTGTATATACATATATAGCCCCCAGATGCCTTTCCGACCCAAAAAATCGGTAAAATTCCGGAATTGTTACTTTATTTTTAAACAACATTTTTTAACAAAAAATTTTAAAAATAAATGCTGGGTTATGAGGAGGTTAAATTATTATTTTTGTTATTGTTAGATTTATAGATCAGAGAGAGTAAACTAAATATTCGACGCTCTACTGCACAGAATGAACGAAAAAGAGGCACTTATTCGTGAGAATATCGAGAGAAGTAGACACACATGTTTAAACAAGAACGAAAAATCATGCGTCAAGCATAGATTATGTAACACTTTCCAACACTTCCAAAATAATTTTACAAATCATACAGTTTAATAAGCTAAAGATGACATCTAATTAAACAATTTGGAAAACGCATAATATATTTAAAAACATAATTTCAGGAATTTCCAACATATACAATATTCAGAAAAATATCCGAATACTTTTATTCAGCCCTGTATAGGATCTATATATCTGTATATATACTACATAGGATGCTAAATTTTAGTTCAGTTAGGAAACGCGTAGCACAGTTTAAAATTCTCCGTCTGGAGTTTGTCACTAACGGAAATGTGTCCTCGAACTTGAAACATTGAACTTGAAAAACCTCGAACTTGAAAATGTGTCCTCGATAGTGAAACATTATTTAAATAAACGGCAGACGATTTTTCTCCATAGACGTCATGTAACGGAATTCTTTTGACTGTCCCTGTAAAGTAACTCTAAGGTGCTATGCACACCCTATTCCATATTAAGCTTCTTCTAATGCACCTTAGTGATATATATAAATTTCAATGCGTTTAAAATAGTGAAACATTATTTAAATAAACCGCAAATGATTTTTCCCCATAGACCGCAATGTAACGGAATTCTTTTGAGCGTCCCTGTAAAAAAACTATAAGTGCTACACACTTCCGTTGAAATAGGGAACTTGCCATAGATAACGACAATAACATATAAAAATTGCAGAGCATCCGAGCATATTTACGGGAGTTAGAGCACGGACAGACGGCCATACGGCCGGACAAACCGAAGTCATAAACACTTTTCAACTAGGTTGGAAAGTGTTAAAAAGAAACTATAATAGTATATATAACATATAGTAGTATATATAGTAAGATGTTTACACATGTTTAAAATGTGATAATAGTTATATTATACAATAGTATATGTAATATAACTATAATACTTTTTATAGTATTCGATAAAGAAAACTATGTACAGAAACACACGATTTAAAATCCCGTGAAACGTGTAGAATGGAAAGGAACTGCTACCGACGCTCTCCATTGGCTAACTGCGTGACGACTCCCTTTGATTGAGCCGTGGACTCATCCACTGAGCCGTCGACTCATTCACTGAGCCGTCGACTCACACATACTGTATAAGACCTATGTGTTTGATTATATATATAAATACGACATAACTCCCCTGCTGTTAAAAAATTGGTAAAATCCCCGAAAATCTGCAACTTCCGGTGGTTACCGAAATCGGCTCAAATATCGTCTGCTTCAGGGAAATTGATTTTAGACCCGATTTAGGCCTAAAAATAGCCTTTCTATATACATATATAGCCCCTAGATGCCTTTCCGACCCCAAAAAATTGTAAAATCCGCGAAAATCGGCAACTCTACCGAAATCGGCTCAAAAATCGTCTGCGCGTCATGGTAATCGATTTTAGACCCGATTTTCGGCGGATTTAGGCCTAAGGATAATAACCGGAACAGGCCGGAAATGGACTTTGTATATACATATATAGCCCCCAGATGCCTTTCCGACCCAAAAAATCGGTAAAATCCGCGAAAATCGGCAACTCTACCGAAATCGGCTCAAAAATCGTCTGCGCGTCATGGTAATCGATTTTAGACCCGATTTTCGGCGGATTTAGGCCTAAGGATAATAACCGGAACAGGCCGGAAATGGACTTTGTATATACATATATAGCCCCCAGATGCCTTTCCGACCCAAAAAATCGGTAAAATTCCGGAATTGTTACTTTATTTTTAAACAACATTTTTTAACAAAAATTTTAAAATAAATGCTGGGTTATGAGGAGGTTAAATTATTATTTTTGTTATTGTTAGATTTAATAGATCAGAGAGAGTAAACTAAATATTCGACGCTCTACTGCACAGAATGAACGAAAAAGAGGCACTTATTCGTGAGAATATCGAGAGAAGTAGACACACATGTTTAAACAAGAACGAAAAATCATGCGTCAAGCATAGATTATGTAACACTTTCCAACACTTCCAAAATAATTTTACAAATCATACAGTTTAATAAGCTAAAAGATGACATCTAATTAAACAATTTGGAAAACGCATAATATATTTAAAAACATAATTTCAGGAATTTCCAACATATACAATATTCAGAAAAATATCCGAATACTTTTATTCAGCCCTGTATAGGATCTATATATCTGTATATATACTACATAGGATGCTAAATTTTAGTTCAGTTAGGAAACGCGTAGCACAGTTTAAAATTCTCCGTCTGGAGTTTGTCACTAAACGGAAATGTGTCCTCGAACTTGAAACATTGAACTTGAAAAAAACCTCGAACTTGAAAATGTGTCCTCGATAGTGAAACATTATTTAAATAAACGGCAGACGATTTTTCTCCATAGACGTCATGTAACGGAATTCTTTTGACTGTCCCTGTAAAGTAACTCTAAGTGCTATGCACACCCTATTCCATATTAAGCTTCTTCTAATGCACCTTAGTGATATATATAAATTTCAATGCGTTTAAAATAGTGAAACATTATTTAAATAAAACCGCAAATGATTTTTCCCCATAGACCGCAATGTAACGGAATTCTTTTGAGCGTCCCTGTAAAAAAACTATAAGTGCTACACACTTCCGTTGAAATAGGGAACTTGCCATAGATAACGACAATAACATATAAAAATTGCAGAGCAATCCGAGCATATTTACGGGAGTTAGAGCACTGACAGACGGCCATACGGCCGGACAAACCGAAGTCATAAACACTTTTCAACTAGGTTGGAAAGTGTTAAAAAGAAACTATAATAGTATATATAACATATAGTAGTATATATAGTAAGATGTTTACACATGTTTAAAATGTGATAATAGTTATATTATACAATAGTATATGTAATATAACTATAATACTTTTTATAGTATTCGATAAAGAAAACTATGTACAGAAACACACGATTTAAAATCCCGTGAAACGTGTAGAATGGAAAGGAACTGCTACCGACGCTCTCCATTGGCTAACTGCGTGACGACTCCCTTTGAATTGAGCCGTGGACTCATCCACTGAGCCGTCGACTCATTCACTGAGCCGTCGACTCACACATACTGTATAAGACCTATGTGTTTGATTATATATATAAATACGACATAACTCCCCTGCTGTTAAAAAATTGGTAAAATCCCCGAAAATCTGCAACTTCCGGTGGTTACCGAAATCGGCTCAAATATCGTCTGCTTCAGGGAAATTGATTTTAGACCCGATTTAGGGCCTAAAAATAGCCTTTCTATATACATATATAGCCCCTAGATGCCTTTCCGACCCAAAAAATTGGTAAAATCCGCGAAAATCGGCAACTCTACCGAAATCGGCTCAAAAATCGTCTGCGCGTCATGGTAATCGATTTTAGACCCGATTTTCGGCGGATTTAGGCCTAAGGATAATAACCGGAACAGGCCGGAAATGGACTTTGTATATACATATATAGCCCCCAGATGCCTTTCCGACCAAAAAATCGGTAAAATCCGCGAAATCGGCAACTCTACCGAAATCGGCTCAAAAATCGTCTGCGCGTCATGGTAATCGATTTTAGACCCGATTTTCGGCGGATTTAGGCCTAAGATAATAACCGGAACAGGCCGGAAATGGACTTTGTATATACATATATAGCCCCCAGATGCCTTTCCGACCCAAAAAATCGGTAAAATTCCGAATTGTTACTTTATTTTTAAACAACATTTTTTAACAAAAATTTTAAAAATAAATGCTGGGTTATGAGGAGGTTAAATTATTATTTTTTGTTATTGTTAGATTTATAGATCAGAGAGAGTAAACTAAATATTCGACGCTCTACTGCACAGAATGAACGAAAAAGAGGCACTTATTCGTGAGAATATCGAGAGAAGTAGACACACATGTTTAAACAAGAACGAAAAATCATGCGTCAAGCATAGATTATGTAACACTTTCCAACACTTCCAAAATAATTTTACAAATCATACAGTTTAATAAGCTAAAAGATGACATCTAATTAAACAATTTGGAAAACGCATAATATATTTAAAAACATAATTTCAGGAATTTCCAACATATACAATATTCAGAAAAATATCCGAATACTTTTATTCAGCCCTGTATAGGATCTATATATCTGTATATATACTACATAGGATGCTAAATTTTAGTTCAGTTAGGAAACGCGTAGCACAGTTTAAAATTCTCCGTCTGGAGTTTGTCACTAAACGGAAATGTGTCCTCGAACTTGAAACATTGAACTTGAAAGAACCTCGAACTTGAAAATGTGTCCTCGATAGTGAAACATTATTTAAATAAACGGCAGACTATTTTTCTCCATAGACGTCATGTAACGGAATTCTTTTGACTGTCCCTGTAAAGTAACTCTAAGTGCTAATGCACACCCTATTCCATATTAAGCTTCTTCTAATGCACCTTAGTGATATATATAAAATTTCAATGCGTTTAAAATAGTGAAACATTATTTAAATAAACCGCAAATGATTTTTCCCCCATAGACCGCAATGTAACGAATTCTTTGAGCGTCCCTGTAAAAAAACTATAAGTGCTACACACTTCCGTTGAAATAGGGAACTTGCCATAGATAACGACAATAACATATAAAAATTGCAGAGCAATCCGAGCATATTTACGGGAGTTAGAGCACGGACAGACGGCCATACGGCCGGACAAACCGAAGTCATAAACACTTTTCAACTAGGTTGGAAAGTGTTAAAAAGAAACTATAATAGTATATATAACATATAGTAGTATATATAGTAAGATGTTTACACATGTTTAAAATGTGATAATAGTTATATTATACAATAGTATATGTAATATAACTATAATACTTTTTATAGTATTCGATAAAGAAAACTATGTACAGAAACACACGATTTAAAATCCCGGTGAAACGTGTAGAATGGAAAGGAACTGCTACCGACGCTCTCCATTGGCTAACTGCGTGACGACTCCCTTTGAATTAGCCGTGGACTCATCCACTGAGCCGTCGACTCATTCACTGAGCCGTCGACTCACACATACTGTATAAGACCTATGTGTTTGATTATATATATAAATACGACATAACTCCCCTGCTGTTAAAAAATTGGTAAAATCCCCGAAAATCTGCAACTTCCGGTGGTTACCGAAATCGGCTCAAATATCGTCTGCTTCAGGGAAATTGATTTTAGACCCGATTTAGGCCTAAAAATAGCCTTTCTATATACATATATAGCCCCTAGATGCCTTTCCGACCCAAAAAATTGGTAAAATCCGCGAAAATCGGCAACTCTACCGAAATCGGCTCAAAAATCGTCTGCGCGTCATGGTAATCGATTTTAGACCCGATTTTCGGCGGATTTAGGCCTAAGGATAATAACCGGAACAGGCCGGAAATGGACTTTGTATATACATATATAGCCCCCAGATGCCTTTCCGACCCAAAAAATCGGTAAAATCCGCGAAAATCGGCAACTCTACCGAAATCGGCTCAAAAATCGTCTGCGCGTCATGGTAATCGATTTTAGACCCGATTTTCGGCGGATTTAGGCCTAAGGATAATAACCGGAACAGGCCGGAAATGGACTTTGTATATACATATATAGCCCCCAGATGCCTTTCCGACCCAAAAAATCGGTAAAATTCCGGAATTGTTACTTTATTTTTAAACAACATTTTTTAACAAAAATTTTAAAAATAAATGCTGGGTTATGAGGAGGTTAAATTATTATTTTTGTTATTGTTAGATTTATAGATCAGAGAGAGTAAACTAAATATTCGACGCTCTACTGCACAGAATGAACGAAAAAGAGGCACTTATTCGTGAGAATATCGAGAGAAGTAGACACACATGTTTAAACAAGAACGAAAAATCATGCGTCAAGCATAGATTATGTAACACTTTCCAACACTTCCAAAATAATTTTACAAATCATACAGTTTAATAAGCTAAAAAGATGACATCTAATTAAACAATTTGGAAAACGCATAATATATTTAAAAACATAATTTCAGGAATTTCCAACATATACAATATTCAGAAAAATATCCGAATACTTTTATTCAGCCCTGTATAGGATCTATATATCTGTATATATACTACATAGGATGCTAAATTTTAGTTCAGTTAGGAAACGCGTAGCACAGTTTAAAATTCTCCGTCTGGAGTTTGTCACTAAACGGAAATGTGTCCTCGAACTTGAAACATTGAACTTGAAAAACCTCGAACTTGAAAATGTGTCCTCGATAGTGAAACATTATTTAAATAAACGGCAGACGATTTTTCTCCATAGACGTCATGTAACGGAATTCTTTTGACTGTCCCTGTAAAGTAACTCTAAGTGCTATGCACACCCTATTCCATATTAAGCTTCTTCTAATGCACCTTAGTGATATATATAAATTTCAATGCGTTTAAAATAGTGAAACATTATTTAAATAAACCAGCAAATGATTTTTCCCCATAGACCGCAATGTAACGGAATTCTTTTGAGCGTCCCTGTAAAAAAACTATAAGTGCTACACACTTCCGTTGAAATAGGGAACTTGCCATAGATAACGACAATAACATATAAAAATTGCAGAGCAATCCGAGCATATTTACGGGAGTTAGAGCACGGACAGACGGCCATACGGCCAGACAAACCGAAGTCATAAACACTTTTCAACTAGGTTGGAAAGTGTTAAAAAGAAACTATAATAGTATATATAACATATAGTAGTATATATAGTAAGATGTTTACACATGTTTAAAATGTGATAATAGTTATATTATACAATAGTATATGTAATATAACTATAATACTTTTTATAGTATTCGATAAAGAAAACTATGTACAGAAACACACGATTTAAAATCCCGTGAAACGTGTAGAATGGAAAGGAACTGCTACCGACGCTCTCCATTGGCTAACTGCGTGACGACTCCCTTTGAATTGAGCCGTGGACTCATCCACTGAGCCGTCGACTCATTCACTGAGCCGTCGACTCACACATACTGTATAAGACCTATGTGTTTGATTATATATATAAATACGACATAACTCCCCTGCTGTTAAAAAATTGGTAAAATCCCCGAAAATCTGCAACTTCCGGTGGTTACCGAAATCGGCTCAAATATCGTCTGCTTCAGGGAAATTGATTTTAGACCCGATTTAGGCCTAAAAATAGCCTTTCTATATACATATATAGCCCCTAGATGCCTTTCCGACCCAAAAAATTGGTAAAATCCGCGAAAATCGGCAACTCACCGAAATCGGCTCAAAAATCGTCTGCGCGTCATGGTAATCGATTTTAGACCCGATTTTCGGCGGATTTAGGCCTAAGGATAATAACCGGAACAGGCCGGAAATGGACTTTGTATATACATATATAGCCCCCAGATGCCTTTCCGACCCAAAAAATCGGTAAAATCCGCGAAAATCGGCAACTCTACCGAAATCGGCTCAAAAATCGTCTGCGCGTCATGGTAATCGATTTTAGACCCGATTTTCGGCGGATTTAGGCCTAAGGATAATAACCGGAACAGGCCGGAAATGGACTTTGTATATACATATATAGCCCCCAGATGCCTTTCCGACCCAAAAAATCGGTAAAATTCCGGAATTGTTACTTTATTTTTAAACAACATTTTTTAACAAAAATTTTAAAAATAAATGCTGGGTTATGAGGAGGTTAAATTATTATTTTTGTTATTGTTAGATTTATAGATCAGAGAGAGTAAACTAAATATTCGACGCTCTACTGCACAGAATGAACGAAAAAGAGGCACTTATTCGTGAGAATATCGAGAGAAGTAGACACACATGTTTAAACAAGAACGAAAAATCATGCGTCAAGCATAGATTATGTAACACTTTCCAACACTTCCAAAATAATTTTACAAATCATACAGTTTAATAAGCTAAAAGATGACATCTAATTAAACAATTTGGAAAACGCATAATATATTTAAAAACATAATTTCAGGAATTTCCAACATATACAATATTCAGAAAAATATCCGAATACTTTTATTCAGCCCTGTATAGGATCTATATATCTGTATATATACTACATAGGATGCTAAATTTTAGTTCAGTTAGGAAACGCGTAGCACAGTTTAAAATTCTCCGTCTGGAGTTTGTCACTAAACGGAAATGTGTCCTCGAACTTGAAACATTGAACTTGAAAAACCTCGAACTTGAAAATGTGTCCTCGATAGTGAAACATTATTTAAATAAACGGCAGACGATTTTTCTCCATAGACGTCATGTAACGGAATTCTTTTGACTGTCCCTGTAAAGTAACTCTAAGTGCTATGCACACCCTATTCCATATTAAGCTTCTTCTAATGCACCTTAGTGATATATATAAATTTCAATGCGTTTAAAATAGTGAAACATTATTTAAATAAACCGCAAATGATTTTTCCCCATAGACCGCAATGTAACGGAATTCTTTTGAGCGTCCCTGTAAAAAAACTATAAGTGCTACACACTTCCGTTGAAATAGGGAACTTGCCATAGATAACGACAATAACATATAAAAATTGCAGAGCAATCCGAGCATATTTACGGGAGTTAGAGCACGGACAGACGGCCATACGGCCGGACAAACCGAAGTCATAAACACTTTTCAACTAGGTTGGAAAGTGTTAAAAAGAAACTATAATAGTATATATAACATATAGTAGTATATATAGTAAGATGTTTACACATGTTTAAAATGTGATAATAGTTATATTATACAATAGTATATGTAATATAACTATAATACTTTTTATAGTATTCGATAAAGAAAACTATGTACAGAAACACACGATTTAAAATCCCGTGAAACGTGTAGAATGGAAAGGAACTGCTACCGACGCTCTCCATTGGCTAACTGCGTGACGACTCCCTTTGAATTGAGCCGTGGACTCATCCACTGAGCCGTCGACTCATTCACTGAGCCGTCGACTCACACATACTGTATAAGACCTATGTGTTTGATTATATATATAAATACGACATAACTCCCCTGCTGTTAAAAAATTGGTAAAATCCCCGAAAATCTGCAACTTCCGGTGGTTACCGAAATCGGCTCAAATATCGTCTGCTTCAGGGAAATTGATTTTAGACCCGATTTAGGCCTAAAAATAGCCTTTCTATATACATATATAGCCCCTAGATGCCTTTCCGACCCAAAAAATTGGTAAAATCCGCGAAAATCGGCAACTCTACCGAAATCGGCTCAAAAATCGTCTGCGCGTCATGGTAATCGATTTTAGACCCGATTTTCGGCGGATTTAGGCCTAAGGATAATAACCGGAACAGGCCGGAAATGGACTTTGTATATACATATATAGCCCCCAGATGCCTTTCCGACCCAAAAAATCGGTAAAATCCGCGAAAATCGGCAACTCTACCGAAATCGGCTCAAAAATCGTCTGCGCGTCATGGTAATCGATTTTAGACCCGATTTTCGGCGGATTTAGGCCTAAGGATAATAACCGGAACAGGCCGGAAATGGACTTTGTATATACATATATAGCCCCCAGATGCCTTTCCGACCCAAAAAATCGGTAAAATTCCGGAATTGTTACTTTATTTTTAAACAACATTTTTTAACAAAAATTTTAAAAATAAATGCTGGGTTATGAGGAGGTTAAATTATTATTTTTGTTATTGTTAGATTTATAGATCAGAGAGAGTAAACTAAATATTCGACGCTCTACTGCACAGAATGAACGAAAAAGAGGCACTTATTCGTGAGAATATCGAGAGAAGTAGACACACATGTTTAAACAAGAACGAAAAATCATGCGTCAAGCATAGATTATGTAACACTTTCCAACACTTCCAAAATAATTTTACAAATCATACAGTTTAATAAGCTAAAAGATGACATCTAATTAAACAATTTGGAAAACGCATAATATATTTAAAAACATAATTTCAGGAATTTCCAACATATACAATATTCAGAAAAATATCCGAATACTTTTATTCAGCCCTGTATAGGATCTATATATCTGTATATATACTACATAGGATGCTAAATTTTAGTTCAGTTAGGAAACGCGTAGCACAGTTTAAAATTCTCCGTCTGGAGTTTGTCACTAAACGGAAATGTGTCCTCGAACTTGAAACATTGAACTTGAAAAACCTCGAACTTGAAAATGTGTCCTCGATAGTGAAACATTATTTAAATAAACGGCAGACGATTTTTCTCCATAGACGTCATGTAACGGAATTCTTTTGACTGTCCCTGTAAAGTAACTCTAAGTGCTATGCACACCCTATTCCATATTAAGCTTCTTCTAATGCACCTTAGTGATATATATAAATTTCAATGCGTTTAAAATAGTGAAACATTATTTAAATAAACCGCAAATGATTTTTCCCCATAGACCGCAATGTAACGGAATTCTTTTGAGCGTCCCTGTAAAAAAACTATAAGTGCTACACACTTCCGTTGAAATAGGGAACTTGCCATAGATAACGACAATAACATATAAAAATTGCAGAGCAATCCGAGCATATTTACGGGAGTTAGAGCACGGACAGACGGCCATACGGCCGGACAAACCGAAGTCATAAACACTTTTCAACTAGGTTGGAAAGTGTTAAAAAGAAACTATAATAGTATATATAACATATAGTAGTATATATAGTAAGATGTTTACACATGTTTAAAATGTGATAATAGTTATATTATACAATAGTATATGTAATATAACTATAATACTTTTTATAGTATTCGATAAAGAAAACTATGTACAGAAACACACGATTTAAAATCCCGTGAAACGTGTAGAATGGAAAGGAACTGCTACCGACGCTCTCCATTGGCTAACTGCGTGACGACTCCCTTTGAATTGAGCCGTGGACTCATCCACTGAGCCGTCGACTCATTCACTGAGCCGTCGACTCACACATACTGTATAAGACCTATGTGTTTGATTATATATATAAATACGACATAACTCCCCTGCTGTTAAAAAATTGGTAAAATCCCCGAAAATCTGCAACTTCCGGTGGTTACCGAAATCGGCTCAAATATCGTCTGCTTCAGGGAAATTGATTTTAGACCCGATTTAGGCCTAAAAATAGCCTTTCTATATACATATATAGCCCCTAGATGCCTTTCCGACCCAAAAAATTGGTAAAATCCGCGAAAATCGGCAACTCTACCGAAATCGGCTCAAAAATCGTCTGCGCGTCATGGTAATCGATTTTAGACCCGATTTTCGGCGGATTTAGGCCTAAGGATAATAACCGGAACAGGCCGGAAATGGACTTTGTATATACATATATAGCCCCCAGATGCCTTTCCGACCCAAAAAATCGGTAAAATCCGCGAAAATCGGCAACTCTACCGAAATCGGCTCAAAAATCGTCTGCGCGTCATGGTAATCGATTTTAGACCCGATTTTCGGCGGATTTAGGCCTAAGGATAATAACCGGAACAGGCCGGAAATGGACTTTGTATATACATATATAGCCCCCAGATGCCTTTCCGACCCAAAAAATCGGTAAAATTCCGGAATTGTTACTTTATTTTTAAACAACATTTTTTAACAAAAATTTTAAAAATAAATGCTGGGTTATGAGGAGGTTAAATTATTATTTTTGTTATTGTTAGATTTATAGATCAGAGAGAGTAAACTAAATATTCGACGCTCTACTGCACAGAATGAACGAAAAAGAGGCACTTATTCGTGAGAATATCGAGAGAAGTAGACACACATGTTTAAACAAGAACGAAAAATCATGCGTCAAGCATAGATTATGTAACACTTTCCAACACTTCCAAAATAATTTTACAAATCATACAGTTTAATAAGCTAAAAGATGACATCTAATTAAACAATTTGGAAAACGCATAATATATTTAAAAACATAATTTCAGGAATTTCCAACATATACAATATTCAGAAAAATATCCGAATACTTTTATTCAGCCCTGTATAGGATCTATATATCTGTATATATACTACATAGGATGCTAAATTTTAGTTCAGTTAGGAAACGCGTAGCACAGTTTAAAATTCTCCGTCTGGAGTTTGTCACTAAACGGAAATGTGTCCTCGAACTTGAAACATTGAACTTGAAAAACCTCGAACTTGAAAATGTGTCCTCGATAGTGAAACATTATTTAAATAAACGGCAGACGATTTTTCTCCATAGACGTCATGTAACGGAATTCTTTTGACTGTCCCTGTAAAGTAACTCTAAGTGCTATGCACACCCTATTCCATATTAAGCTTCTTCTAATGCACCTTAGTGATATATATAAATTTCAATGCGTTTAAAATAGTGAAACATTATTTAAATAAACCGCAAATGATTTTTCCCCATAGACCGCAATGTAACGGAATTCTTTTGAGCGTCCCTGTAAAAAAACTATAAGTGCTACACACTTCCGTTGAAATAGGGAACTTGCCATAGATAACGACAATAACATATAAAAATTGCAGAGCAATCCGAGCATATTTACGGGAGTTAGAGCACGGACAGACGGCCATACGGCCGGACAAACCGAAGTCATAAACACTTTTCAACTAGGTTGGAAAGTGTTAAAAAGAAACTATAATAGTATATATAACATATAGTAGTATATATAGTAAGATGTTTACACATGTTTAAAATGTGATAATAGTTATATTATACAATAGTATATGTAATATAACTATAATACTTTTTATAGTATTCGATAAAGAAAACTATGTACAGAAACACACGATTTAAAATCCCGTGAAACGTGTAGAATGGAAAGGAACTGCTACCGACGCTCTCCATTGGCTAACTGCGTGACGACTCCCTTTGAATTGAGCCGTGGACTCATCCACTGAGCCGTCGACTCATTCACTGAGCCGTCGACTCACACATACTGTATAAGACCTATGTGTTTGATTATATATATAAATACGACATAACTCCCCTGCTGTTAAAAAATTGGTAAAATCCCCGAAAATCTGCAACTTCCGGTGGTTACCGAAATCGGCTCAAATATCGTCTGCTTCAGGGAAATTGATTTTAGACCCGATTTAGGCCTAAAAATAGCCTTTCTATATACATATATAGCCCCTAGATGCCTTTCCGACCCAAAAAATTGGTAAAATCCGCGAAAATCGGCAACTCTACCGAAATCGGCTCAAAAATCGTCTGCGCGTCATGGTAATCGATTTTAGACCCGATTTTCGGCGGATTTAGGCCTAAGGATAATAACCGGAACAGGCCGGAAATGGACTTTGTATATACATATATAGCCCCCAGATGCCTTTCCGACCCAAAAAATCGGTAAAATCCGCGAAAATCGGCAACTCTACCGAAATCGGCTCAAAAATCGTCTGCGCGTCATGGTAATCGATTTTAGACCCGATTTTCGGCGGATTTAGGCCTAAGGATAATAACCGGAACAGGCCGGAAATGGACTTTGTATATACATATATAGCCCCCAGATGCCTTTCCGACCCAAAAAATCGGTAAAATTCCGGAATTGTTACTTTATTTTTAAACAACATTTTTTAACAAAAATTTTAAAAATAAATGCTGGGTTATGAGGAGGTTAAATTATTATTTTTGTTATTGTTAGATTTATAGATCAGAGAGAGTAAACTAAATATTCGACGCTCTACTGCACAGAATGAACGAAAAAGAGGCACTTATTCGTGAGAATATCGAGAGAAGTAGACACACATGTTTAAACAAGAACGAAAAATCATGCGTCAAGCATAGATTATGTAACACTTTCCAACACTTCCAAAATAATTTTACAAATCATACAGTTTAATAAGCTAAAAGATGACATCTAATTAAACAATTTGGAAAACGCATAATATATTTAAAAACATAATTTCAGGAATTTCCAACATATACAATATTCAGAAAAATATCCGAATACTTTTATTCAGCCCTGTATAGGATCTATATATCTGTATATATACTACATAGGATGCTAAATTTTAGTTCAGTTAGGAAACGCGTAGCACAGTTTAAAATTCTCCGTCTGGAGTTTGTCACTAAACGGAAATGTGTCCTCGAACTTGAAACATTGAACTTGAAAAACCTCGAACTTGAAAATGTGTCCTCGATAGTGAAACATTATTTAAATAAACGGCAGACGATTTTTCTCCATAGACGTCATGTAACGGAATTCTTTTGACTGTCCCTGTAAAGTAACTCTAAGTGCTATGCACACCCTATTCCATATTAAGCTTCTTCTAATGCACCTTAGTGATATATATAAATTTCAATGCGTTTAAAATAGTGAAACATTATTTAAATAAACCGCAAATGATTTTTCCCCATAGACCGCAATGTAACGGAATTCTTTTGAGCGTCCCTGTAAAAAAACTATAAGTGCTACACACTTCCGTTGAAATAGGGAACTTGCCATAGATAACGACAATAACATATAAAAATTGCAGAGCAATCCGAGCATATTTACGGGAGTTAGAGCACGGACAGACGGCCATACGGCCGGACAAACCGAAGTCATAAACACTTTTCAACTAGGTTGGAAAGTGTTAAAAAGAAACTATAATAGTATATATAACATATAGTAGTATATATAGTAAGATGTTTACACATGTTTAAAATGTGATAATAGTTATATTATACAATAGTATATGTAATATAACTATAATACTTTTTATAGTATTCGATAAAGAAAACTATGTACAGAAACACACGATTTAAAATCCCGTGAAACGTGTAGAATGGAAAGGAACTGCTACCGACGCTCTCCATTGGCTAACTGCGTGACGACTCCCTTTGAATTGAGCCGTGGACTCATCCACTGAGCCGTCGACTCATTCACTGAGCCGTCGACTCACACATACTGTATAAGACCTATGTGTTTGATTATATATATAAATACGACATAACTCCCCTGCTGTTAAAAAATTGGTAAAATCCCCGAAAATCTGCAACTTCCGGTGGTTACCGAAATCGGCTCAAATATCGTCTGCTTCAGGGAAATTGATTTTAGACCCGATTTAGGCCTAAAAATAGCCTTTCTATATACATATATAGCCCCTAGATGCCTTTCCGACCCAAAAAATTGGTAAAATCCGCGAAAATCGGCAACTCTACCGAAATCGGCTCAAAAATCGTCTGCGCGTCATGGTAATCGATTTTAGACCCGATTTTCGGCGGATTTAGGCCTAAGGATAATAACCGGAACAGGCCGGAAATGGACTTTGTATATACATATATAGCCCCCAGATGCCTTTCCGACCCAAAAAATCGGTAAAATCCGCGAAAATCGGCAACTCTACCGAAATCGGCTCAAAAATCGTCTGCGCGTCATGGTAATCGATTTTAGACCCGATTTTCGGCGGATTTAGGCCTAAGGATAATAACCGGAACAGGCCGGAAATGGACTTTGTATATACATATATAGCCCCCAGATGCCTTTCCGACCCAAAAAATCGGTAAAATTCCGGAATTGTTACTTTATTTTTAAACAACATTTTTTAACAAAAATTTTAAAAATAAATGCTGGGTTATGAGGAGGTTAAATTATTATTTTTGTTATTGTTAGATTTATAGATCAGAGAGAGTAAACTAAATATTCGACGCTCTACTGCACAGAATGAACGAAAAAGAGGCACTTATTCGTGAGAATATCGAGAGAAGTAGACACACATGTTTAAACAAGAACGAAAAATCATGCGTCAAGCATAGATTATGTAACACTTTCCAACACTTCCAAAATAATTTTACAAATCATACAGTTTAATAAGCTAAAAGATGACATCTAATTAAACAATTTGGAAAACGCATAATATATTTAAAAACATAATTTCAGGAATTTCCAACATATACAATATTCAGAAAAATATCCGAATACTTTTATTCAGCCCTGTATAGGATCTATATATCTGTATATATACTACATAGGATGCTAAATTTTAGTTCAGTTAGGAAACGCGTAGCACAGTTTAAAATTCTCCGTCTGGAGTTTGTCACTAAACGGAAATGTGTCCTCGAACTTGAAACATTGAACTTGAAAAACCTCGAACTTGAAAATGTGTCCTCGATAGTGAAACATTATTTAAATAAACGGCAGACGATTTTTCTCCATAGACGTCATGTAACGGAATTCTTTTGACTGTCCCTGTAAAGTAACTCTAAGTGCTATGCACACCCTATTCCATATTAAGCTTCTTCTAATGCACCTTAGTGATATATATAAATTTCAATGCGTTTAAAATAGTGAAACATTATTTAAATAAACCGCAAATGATTTTTCCCCATAGACCGCAATGTAACGGAATTCTTTTGAGCGTCCCTGTAAAAAAACTATAAGTGCTACACACTTCCGTTGAAATAGGGAACTTGCCATAGATAACGACAATAACATATAAAAATTGCAGAGCAATCCGAGCATATTTACGGGAGTTAGAGCACGGACAGACGGCCATACGGCCGGACAAACCGAAGTCATAAACACTTTTCAACTAGGTTGGAAAGTGTTAAAAAGAAACTATAATAGTATATATAACATATAGTAGTATATATAGTAAGATGTTTACACATGTTTAAAATGTGATAATAGTTATATTATACAATAGTATATGTAATATAACTATAATACTTTTTATAGTATTCGATAAAGAAAACTATGTACAGAAACACACGATTTAAAATCCCGTGAAACGTGTAGAATGGAAAGGAACTGCTACCGACGCTCTCCATTGGCTAACTGCGTGACGACTCCCTTTGAATTGAGCCGTGGACTCATCCACTGAGCCGTCGACTCATTCACTGAGCCGTCGACTCACACATACTGTATAAGACCTATGTGTTTGATTATATATATAAATACGACATAACTCCCCTGCTGTTAAAAAATTGGTAAAATCCCCGAAAATCTGCAACTTCCGGTGGTTACCGAAATCGGCTCAAATATCGTCTGCTTCAGGGAAATTGATTTTAGACCCGATTTAGGCCTAAAAATAGCCTTTCTATATACATATATAGCCCCTAGATGCCTTTCCGACCCAAAAAATTGGTAAAATCCGCGAAAATCGGCAACTCTACCGAAATCGGCTCAAAAATCGTCTGCGCGTCATGGTAATCGATTTTAGACCCGATTTTCGGCGGATTTAGGCCTAAGGATAATAACCGGAACAGGCCGGAAATGGACTTTGTATATACATATATAGCCCCCAGATGCCTTTCCGACCCAAAAAATCGGTAAAATCCGCGAAAATCGGCAACTCTACCGAAATCGGCTCAAAAATCGTCTGCGCGTCATGGTAATCGATTTTAGACCCGATTTTCGGCGGATTTAGGCCTAAGGATAATAACCGGAACAGGCCGGAAATGGACTTTGTATATACATATATAGCCCCCAGATGCCTTTCCGACCCAAAAAATCGGTAAAATTCCGGAATTGTTACTTTATTTTTAAACAACATTTTTTAACAAAAATTTTAAAAATAAATGCTGGGTTATGAGGAGGTTAAATTATTATTTTTGTTATTGTTAGATTTATAGATCAGAGAGAGTAAACTAAATATTCGACGCTCTACTGCACAGAATGAACGAAAAAGAGGCACTTATTCGTGAGAATATCGAGAGAAGTAGACACACATGTTTAAACAAGAACGAAAAATCATGCGTCAAGCATAGATTATGTAACACTTTCCAACACTTCCAAAATAATTTTACAAATCATACAGTTTAATAAGCTAAAAGATGACATCTAATTAAACAATTTGGAAAACGCATAATATATTTAAAAACATAATTTCAGGAATTTCCAACATATACAATATTCAGAAAAATATCCGAATACTTTTATTCAGCCCTGTATAGGATCTATATATCTGTATATATACTACATAGGATGCTAAATTTTAGTTCAGTTAGGAAACGCGTAGCACAGTTTAAAATTCTCCGTCTGGAGTTTGTCACTAAACGGAAATGTGTCCTCGAACTTGAAACATTGAACTTGAAAAACCTCGAACTTGAAAATGTGTCCTCGATAGTGAAACATTATTTAAATAAACGGCAGACGATTTTTCTCCATAGACGTCATGTAACGGAATTCTTTTGACTGTCCCTGTAAAGTAACTCTAAGTGCTATGCACACCCTATTCCATATTAAGCTTCTTCTAATGCACCTTAGTGATATATATAAATTTCAATGCGTTTAAAATAGTGAAACATTATTTAAATAAACCGCAAATGATTTTTCCCCATAGACCGCAATGTAACGGAATTCTTTTGAGCGTCCCTGTAAAAAAACTATAAGTGCTACACACTTCCGTTGAAATAGGGAACTTGCCATAGATAACGACAATAACATATAAAAATTGCAGAGCAATCCGAGCATATTTACGGGAGTTAGAGCACGGACAGACGGCCATACGGCCGGACAAACCGAAGTCATAAACACTTTTCAACTAGGTTGGAAAGTGTTAAAAAGAAACTATAATAGTATATATAACATATAGTAGTATATATAGTAAGATGTTTACACATGTTTAAAATGTGATAATAGTTATATTATACAATAGTATATGTAATATAACTATAATACTTTTTATAGTATTCGATAAAGAAAACTATGTACAGAAACACACGATTTAAAATCCCGTGAAACGTGTAGAATGGAAAGGAACTGCTACCGACGCTCTCCATTGGCTAACTGCGTGACGACTCCCTTTGAATTGAGCCGTGGACTCATCCACTGAGCCGTCGACTCATTCACTGAGCCGTCGACTCACACATACTGTATAAGACCTATGTGTTTGATTATATATATAAATACGACATAACTCCCCTGCTGTTACTTATACTTTTTGCTCTCAACTTCTTCTGGTATGAGTCGATATTTCTCGAACGTGAAATTATTCAATTTTTTGCACGGATTGGGCGGGGCTTCGGAAATATTTTAAATTATGTAAAATTAAGATAAATTGAGCTAATAATACAGAAAATAACGACGTAAATAAATTATTTTATATGTATTAATTAAGCGAGATACTTCCGAAATACATATATCAGCGAAAGTTACTTTCTTTTTTTGTTCTGTTCCTTGAAAATTTGGTTCTGTTTTGACATCATTAAAGAAATGTGAAATAAGAGATATTAAAAAAAAAAATAGCCAGCCCCAGTTTTAAATGTTCATGATAATTCTAATCTATTTTCTTTCGTAGCAATTATATAATTCGGTAAAATATTAAAAACAAGGGAAAATTTGTTCTCTTTGGTTTTGCTAATGTTTCATAAAACTAATAATTTAGAATTTTTATAAGTAACATTCTGTAGTATGTAAAAAGTACGAAGCACTTGCCTTTCTGCTGTTAAGATTTTTTTTTTTTTCAACAATGAAAATGCATCGTACTTTAATTGAAATGAAAACACATTTCAATAAAAATAAACAGATAACAGGGGAGCGGTTGCCTCCCCCTCCCAAAGACTTTGATATTTTAGAGTGTATCAGTCATATATAATACATCAGACTCAAAATTAATTTCCCGAATTTAGACAAAAGCTAAACTGTCAGATTTTATTTAAATAGAAACATTAGCTTTAAAAAAACACTTTAAGCACATAATTATGATCAGTAATATTTAATACTATATAACAATCAATATTTATTAAAGACTTTCTGTTGTAACGTTCTCAAATGTGACACAGTTATCGTTAATGACGACTACTTTGGACAATTAAAAAAATATATATCTGAAAATAAAACATCAATTGCTTCGCAACTGTGCACAACAAAATCAAAAGAATCTTTTGCTTAACTCAAAGATAGTTGAACTCCCTTGCCACCCTCCCAAAAAATTAAAATGGCGCCTATAGGTATGTATAGTTTCATGTATAGTTACAACATTCAAGACGAACTAGAAGTAGAAATCCTAAAATCTACCTGATTAAAATTTTATGAGAAGAAGTCCATTGATGAATACTTTATACAGATGAAGTAAAGTGTTTAATATATTTTTATATAGCAATCACAGAAATATGACATCGGTAATAGAAGATTGCATATAAAAAAAAAGACTTTTAATTCCACTTATACCAGAAAAAAATTATAGATATATTCCTCAGAATTGTTTTTAGAAAAACGTGAATTCGTAAATACTACAGTAGGAGAGATGTGTTTTAAGATGTTTTAAAGAGGAAATGATGTGTTTTAAGATGTTTTAAAGAGGAAATGATGAGAGAATTCTTGTTGTATTAAGAAAAACAATGATAATTATTCAACAGTCTAAGGGATGTAGCGTAAGTCTCAGTACCTGCCAACCAAAGCTATGTAGGCTGTGTATTGTCGAACCCATGTGCTTCAATTGTTGAAATTTCTACATAGAATTGTAGGTGATCACTGAAAACACGCTGACAAATAGGATGTAAAGCCCACGAGGGAAAGGCGCGGAATATTAATAGTGCAATATGTCAATATGTTTATCGCACAGAAATTTTTGTAAACTTTTTGATTGATGATAACTTCCTAAATAATGGTGAGCAGTCCATAGTAAAAACATACTTACATATTATTGAAATTCGAATTTTTAAAAATACAAAAAAAGTTACATATATATGTGCACAATATATATTATTGTCTACACCAAATCGTTAATCTGCTGAATTACTTGATATGTAATCATTTAACTTTTTAATTTAATTTTTTTTTTTTTTTTTTTTTTTGTGGGGTGCATTGTTTTATCTATAATCTCTTACAGTTTTGGAAAACCAACCACTAAATAATGATTCTACTAAAAGTGGTCCGTAGCATAAAAAAAAATTAAAATGCTCAACGAATTGAAATAACAGAAAGTATTCCAGTGTGAGAATAAAGCAGTAAACAAACTAATTAAAAGACTCATTTATTGTGTGGTAAGTAATAATACTATTCAGTATTTTCCTCCCAATTTCCTTTTTCTTGATTGAAATCAACTTAATAATCAGCTGTAAGCACTGCCCTCATTATAATAAAATTTTAGGAAGGAGCATTTGCAGTCATCTCCGTGTATCGATACGATGAGTCATTCGTACATTGACATGATACGACATACATACCATTTCTTTTATCAAGGATGGATGGTCGAAGACAGAAGGTAAATATATACTAATTTTTTGTTTTCTATTTTTAAAATTGTCTTTGAACACTAATGTAAACAACACGTGTATGTATGTGAATGTATTTCTGCATGTAATATTTAGAATACTTTTAACTTTGCATAAATTATTTTACTGAGTATCAGCTGCATTTTAATATTGTCTACATCAAATCGTTAATCTGCTTGAATTACTTAATATGTAATCATTTAACTAAAGATTCTATCGGTTGATATGGACATTTGAGTGATAAATTTCTAAAATTGTACCAAAGTTTTTGCTTTGAGAAAATTATGAAGTTACATTCAGCTGTGGTTTTGGAAGTAATAAACCAGCAGTAAGTAATCAATCGGATAATCTTAGCATTCATTTGTGTAACTAATTGAGTAGTGTAACGAATTGTGATTAGTGTAACTAATCATTAAAAAAAATAAGTCCCTTAAAGTTATTGATAAAGTTGTATATTTTTTTATTTGAGGATCATAATGAATAGTTTGATCTACTTATTAGCTGACTTAAAGAACAATCGTTCGTCAGTTTACTTTTTCGAAAAAACAAAACAAGAAAAGTACAATTTTATTCTGATTGTAAGAGAAAATTTGACTTATACAAGTCTATAAAAACCCATTTAAATGTTCATTATATCTAAAATTTAATTTTACAGTATTTATTTAAATTACAAATTATTTTGCAGAGAACAGTATAATTTCAGTGAACATGTCGAATCTATGATTTTGTCAGAATAGTGGCTCAGAATCTGATATTTTTCATTACAACTGATGTTGAAATATTGTTTATTTACTTTTTTTGGTAATTTTCTGTTAGCCGGGTGCATATATATATATATATATATTTTATATACCCACATAGCTTTATGATACATGTATACACATATATCACTGGTGACCAGATAACAGAAAAGTATTTTTTTTTCACTACTGCTATAAATTGAAATATTGCTATTTTGTTATGCAATATAGGAATGTAATAGTTTTATTAATGAGTTGATCAGAGGCATTTTATAGTATTTCACCATCCGAGACAAGAATTGAGAATGTTGTCTCTTTTCTTTTGTTGTATTTGCTGTATAATTTAATTCTCTTTTTGCAGTCATGGTAGATTAAAAATGGCCTTATGCCAAAAGATTCAGAAAGCCAGCTACTTTGACAAACCTACTATCTATACTAATATTATAAAGGAGTAAAGATTGTTTGTTTGTTTGTTTGTAGGGGGGTAATCTCTGGAACTACCGAACCGATTTCAAAAGTGATGGCGGCAAATAGATGGTGACAACCCCTGCTCCAACATAGGCTATATTTTATGTCGGTGCCACTACCCCAGGGGGGTGCAGGAGCGAAAAACATTCTAAAATTGCGATCTTTTCTATACTGAAAGAACTAGAAATTTGAAATTTGGCATTGTATTTACGGTACTTTTCGGTTAGCCGGTCGCCAGTGAAATTTATATATCTATGTATACATATATATATACATACACACATTTATATATGCATGTATATATATATACATATATATACACATACATATATATGTGTGTATGTATACATATATATGTATATATAGATATATACATTTCACTGGCGCCCGGCTAACCGAAAAGTACCGTATTTACTTATAAGATGTAAATGCTCTCTAAAAACAAAATAAAAAAATTCGAAATTTAAAAGGGTGAAATGAGCGAAAAGCGTTCTAAAAACATTCTAAATTACAATTTCTATGGAATCTCTAGAACTACCGAACCGATTTCAAAAGTGATGGTGGCAAATTGGTGGTGACAATCCCTGCTCCAACAGCCTCTTTAATAAAAAACTGTGCGTTGCTGACGACTGGGTTTTTCGCAATTGTTGCCACAGATTAATCTCGGAAAATGAAACATTTGAAGTTACTGAAAAAAAAAATAGTAGCTCGAAAAGTATGTGTCAGAAAATTGTTAGGCAAACTGCGTTTGAAAGGTAAAAAATTGTATTTTTCTTGATATAAATTTCAAATCTAATGGTTATGCCATTTTTCAAATATTGAATTTGAAAAATTACCAAATTTCACAATGGAGTACCATAGCGAAACCTTCCTGCGTAAAAAGATAATGATAAGGGCGACGTGTCCTGGCGTATATATTGGCTATAGCACGAGTCACAAATTATAGTAGCCTTATTATTCTGTTAAAATATAAAAGTGAATTATGAAATGTCAATATTTTGTTGGATATAAGAAATTGACCAGCGTAGCTTGCTAGTAGATAATAAAAGCATTATATATGTTTAGATCTATTATCAACAGCAATTGTGTCATTGTGATGAGATTGTTGCATTTCCTGTTACAATAAACTCCATCAAAAAATGTTAGCTGTTATTTACATTACATACAACCCACGTTAGTAACACACTTCTTGGATTTTTCAGAACAAAAATTTTAATTCACTTGATAGAGAATGGAAATGTAAAGTATTTTATCTAATATTTATTTTAAAGTTGTGAATAGTATAAGAAATTCTGGTACAGCTGTCGCAGACGCTCCAGGTATCTTTTTTGACGCCAAATTGGCTATTTTGTGCCTAAGGGAATTTACCTAAGCGATTTTGGTAAGATTTCACTTCATATGGTAACCCAGTAGAGCAGATTGTGTGTGTTTTATAATAAAGCAGTTTGTGTGTGTTTATAATAAAAGTTGTGTGTGTTTTATAATAAAATTGTGTGTGTTTTATAATAAAATAAACTGTTTCATAATGAAATAAAATTAACAAGTCCCTAACAGGTACCAGAAAACAGGATTTTCTCACCAAAATGGCACAAAACAAAAATCACAGTGCGTCTATGACGGCTGTTCTGAAATTTTGTCATAAGATATATTTTCAACATATTGTTTTCTGGATTTATGGTTCAAAGTTTTGCTTGTGTAATATACTTCAAAGTAAATGCAGTTAAACAGTGTATATATATTTTTTTATTTTCGATGCATAACTTTCAAACAGATTCTTGAATTTTTAAAACTTTAAAATTTTTTTTAATTTTTTATTTATATATATATATTTTTTTTTGGGGGGGGGGAAGGAAGGCTTGTTCTCATGGTATTTTTTTAGGTACTTCTCTATTATCCCGTCAAACACTTTTCATAACAAAAAACTAGTGCATAAACTGCAAGATGAAACACCAAAAATGCAGTCCCATTTACTTGATGTCAGAAGCATTGTACGTGTGTTTGTTATGTCATCAAGTAGTTTTTAATTCGACATTTGTGTGTATTTTTCATTATGTTACTGATTTATTAGTTATTTCATTAATTAAAATAACAATTGTATACTAAAATTCTTATATTTTATTTATTTTGATATTCCAATGGCAACATTCTCCCGTTTATTTTGTGTTACAGTTTGGCGATGTTTTTTTGTTATGAAAAGTGATTGACGGGATAATAAAGAAGTACCTTTTTTTATGTTAGTTGGGCGTGAGTAATAAATCACCAAATATATTGTTCTCATCTCCATAATTCATTTCAAATATAAAATTTTCATTTAAAATTCATTCATTTAAAATTCATACACCTGTTGCTCATTTCATTTAAAATACAAAAAATGAAAATAAATAATACCATAAACTAAAGCATTTTATTTCAACATCAAAGCATTGTTTCTAATTAACACGTGTCAAAAATCAAAACTGCTATTGGTGAGATTTGTGTCTGTCGGTCTAACTTGTATTGGTTTATTTTCCTGTATTCATTTTCTAACTTTTTTAAAAATTGGTCAATCTCCATGAAATTTGTTAAGATACACAGTATTATTTTACATATTTAAAGTAGTCATCTTATCAGATGCAGTTTTTTCAAGAGGGAGGGACATAATAAATGAATTGAATTTGTTACACTATTTATTGTCTTTAAAAAAAATGTGGGTACTTACATATTATCCGGGCCAGTTTTAAGCCAACTGCGCCAAGCATGGAACCAATATTACTAATTATAGTAACCCTTATATTTTTTTCTTGCTACATGGTAGATGCCTGGAAATAAGCTATAGTCTATTCTTTCTTATTTACTATGCTATTTACCATTTATTAATTTTACTAAAATGATGTAATTTACTATTTTTAACAATGTTATAAATTTAATTGTTGAATTTGAGCGATATCTCGCCAATTCTGGTTGTGCTTGGCGACCTTCCTTTCCTTGGCGTGGCTTGTGAGCCATCTCGCTAGTACACTGATGTAACTCATGCTGGTATGACGTGCGTTTGTTGCCATCCAATTTATAAGTATATTTTCTGCTATTAAAAGTATAATCTAGATAATTATTGAGTAATCAATTTACTAATTTAAGATTACTGTCAAAATCACAACAGGTTATGGCTTTCAGCAACGCTTCTACTGCGAAAAATGTCGTATTTATGTGAACTTTAAGCGATTGAAGTGCATCGCGCCATTTTTCTTCTTCTCGTGTTGTGTACTCCGAATTGAAAATATATAAGAAAATGGCACCTATGGATTTTAAGTTCACGATTGAAAAATTGGAATCAGCAAAAGACTGGACTAGATGGAAAATGTCTATGTCATTATTACTTAAAATGCACGATTTGTTGAGGAGAAAAGACTTTCCCTGTAATGGCGGATCACGCCGATGCTGCCGCTTTTGGAGAAGCGAAAAATAAATTTGAATTAGCCGATGCAAAGGCACTTTTATTTATCTCCCAAGCACTTGATGACAAGAACTTTGATTATATTAAAACGTGTTCAACAGCAAAAAATGCATATGAAAAGTTAATCGCGATTTATGATAAATCATCAACGCATCGACTCGATCGTTTGTGGACTGAATTTTTTCATCTGGAATGGAAACAAAATGAAAATAATGCATCCTTCATAAGTCGAACTCAAAATATATTTATTGAAGCAAACAATGAATTGCAACGTATTCTACAATGTGCTGTTCCCGGAGCAATGTTACTGTTCTGAATTATTTCGATGCTACCGCAAGAATACATCGCATTTAAGACTGTGTGGGATGGAATTCCGTTGAAAGATCGATCGATCGATCGAACTGTTAACTGAAAGATTATGTGCTTTTGAGCAACAAATAGAGCAACAGCAATGTGATAATACAGCCCTGCAAATTCAATCCAGTCGGCAAGTGCCGTTGCTGAGTTATGGAAGAGATGACGTCAACACCAAATACTTAAGAGGAAATAAATCAAAACAGAAGAAATGGCAAAATCAAAATAAGAAGCCTATGAACGCTAACATTACTTGTTTACAGTGTGGATTTTTTGGACACAAACGTATAAATTGCCCTCAAAATAAAAATAAGACACTTCCTTCCTCATCTGGTGTAGTCATGCCATGTACAGTTTCACAGGATGATAAAAGCTGGATTGCTGACTCTGGAGCATCTCAGCATATGACATTTGATAGCTCTATATTTGAAAGTTTTAAGAAATTTGCTGTTCCAGAAGTAGTCAATGCTGCAGGTGGTCAGAAACTTATTGCCTATGGTTCTGGACAAATTAATGTGAAAACTCTAGTGGCTGGTAAGAAAATTACCTCACAGATGTCTGGTATGTACCTGAGTTAAAATACCAATTATTTTCTATTTCTCATGCTTTAAGTAAAGGACTGAATGTTGTGTTTAAAAATAAATTTTGCTTGGTGAAAAATGGTAATCAAACCATTGCAGTGGCTCAAAAATCAGAAAATGGTTTATTTGTGATGGAAATGCTTGCTAAAGATCCTAGGAAACCTGCAACTGTTCTTATTTCAAGTACTAGTGATACTCTCCAAGTAATGCATGAAAGAATGGCACATCAAAACAAGAGACAGTTTCTTAAAAGACAGGGCATTTCTTTACCTAACGAGGCAAAGCCCACAGAAAGTCGCTCCACTCAAGAACTGTTAGACCAACAGAGCCTGCTGAACAAATCAATGCATATCTCGCTGGTCCGATGGAAGAAGACTCAGTTGGTGGTTCACGTTTTATGCTAGTTCTTAAAGATGACTATACAAAATTTCGCAGAGTATTCTTCTTGAAAGCCAAGTTGAGTGAAGTACCAAATTGTATAGAAACCTTCCTTAATGAAGCAACGACTGCTGGACATATGGTTAAGCAGATACGGTGCGACTCTGGCAAAGAGTTTGACAACTATTCTCTGAGGAAGATTTTAAATGATCTACGTGAGGTAATGGTTGAGACGCCTGAACAAAATGGAGCTGCTGAAAGAGAGATACGCATCATTGTGGAAGCTGCAAGAGCTATGGTTCACCAAAAAGAATTGCCAAAGAAGTTATGAGCCTGTAATACTGCTGTCTATGTATTAAACCACACAGGTCCCACTCCAGTAGAAGATAAAACTCCGTATCAGTTATGGTATGGAAAGTCGGAGAATTTCAACATTAAACGTTTGAGAATATTTGGTATAAAATGCTATGTACATGAACCAAAACAAAGACGTAAAAAGGCTGTTGAAGGACTGGTTGTCGGATATGAAGCTTATGATGGATATAGAGTTTTTATACCTTCTAAAAGTAAAGTGGAAAGAAGCTGCAATGTTATATTTTGTGATGAATTCCCATATGAGCCATTGACTGTCGAAGTCACAAGTTGTAGTGATATGCATTCAGAAGAAGAAAATGGAAGTATCCAGAAGAAGGATGAAGATGAATGCCAAGATGAACCTGATCCTGGAAGACACTACCCTCAACGAGAACATAAGAAGCCAGAATTTCTGTCAGAAAATTATGTACTTTTTGTAAGTACTCTTACTGGCATTGAAACTCCTGCCTGTTACAGTGAAGCAATGAAGTCACCCGAATTTAAGCTGTGGAAAGAAGCCATGACAGAAGAACTGCAGTCTCATGAAGAAAATGGAACCTGGAAACTTACAGAACCCCCAGAAAATAAGAGGATACTTGACAACAAGTGGGTATATAGAATAAAAACAAATACTGATGGTTCTCCTTGTAAAGCTAAAGCTCGTCTAGTGGCAAGAGGTTTCTCGCAAAAGGCTGGCTATGACTATGATGATCTGTTTGCACCAGTAGCTAGATTTGACACCTTGCGCACAGTTCTTAGTATTGCTGCTTCGCAAAATCTGTACCTACTTCAATTTGATGTGAAAACAGCTTTCCTTTATGGTTTTCTTGATAAAGAGCTCTACATGAAAGAGCCAGAAGGTTTTGATGATGGTTCTGGTCGTGTGTGCAGATTAGTTCGCTCTCTTTATGGTTTGAAGCTGTTGGAACTGGCGTTTTGTTCAATCAATTCAATTTTTCTTTTGAAAATAGTCATCCTTTCTCACATACTTTTCTTACGTCCTTTTTATAGGGTGCATTGGTGGGTACTTATGTATTATCTGTGACAGGAGATGGATTGCCAAGTGCCAATCATGTTTTCAAACACAGTAATTTAACATTATCAAATAACATTGTTAAAAATGGTAATTAATATGAAATAAATAAAATGTAATATATGTTTATTAAATTTATAACATTGTTAAAAATAGTAAATAACATTATTTTAGTAAAATTAATAAGTGGTAAATAACATAGTAAATAAGAAAGAATAATAAATAATATAAGAAATGGTAAATAATATAGCATATTTTAGAAAGTTCATTTTGTTAATCATGTATTAACAAGATTTTGTTAATATGAAAATTGGTACACTGGCGTGATTTCATTGTAATCCCACATTTTTGTAAATAAGCAAAAGCTTCTGTTTCCGTTCGTGGTAAATCCTTTATACGCATAATTCCAAATACAAGATTTAAAATAATCTATGAATAAAAATAAGTTCAAAAGCACATCAAGTAAATAAACAAAAAGATTATGAAACAGTATAGAAAATAACTGTTTAAAACATAATTACGAGTCAACAGTTACCGTGCCAACCATTTGATCCATTTGTTTCCATTGATTACCGTTTTACGTAATTTTGATGAAATGTGTATAAAAATGTTGTTTCTTACTCCTAATACTATCTTTTTTATATCTATCTTATTAAATTTGTCAAATAAAATATTTATATTTTACTGATAAATGCAATATCTAAAATAAACTAACTATTTGTTAATTTTACTATGTATAGAAATGACCCCTATTTAAAAAAGTAGATTATTCCCAGGGAAGTACCATGTAGCAAGGAAAAAAAATATAAGGGTTACTATAATTTGTAATATTGGCTCCATGCCTGGCGCAGTTGGCTTAAAACTGGCACGGATAATACGTAAGTACCCATTGGTGCTTTTTTAGATACTTCTTTGTTATAAGTGCACATTAGTGTTGTAGATGAAACAGCAAGGTTGAATTGGGTGAGAAAAGTAAAATTTTCAAAAGTATACTTTCTGGCAACCTTTGATTATTACATTATAAAAATATCGCCAGATCGTTCTATCTTAATGAAATAACTATCAGTGTATCAAATGCACAAACAGTTTGCTTTATACTTACACCATTGAATACATACATTGCAAAGCAATTTGTTTCTATACATAAATAAGCCGTAAATAATTTAATCATTTAATATGTAACACAAATAAGCCATGTAGAATTACAAAATTTTTCATTGGTCACCATTTCACTTTTGTGTTTATAGTATTGGAAAGTGTTCAAAATCACACTTTCTTAAGTCTCAGCTATGCCAAGGTCTGTATAAAAAAGAATTACCCTTTTCAAAAATAGTATACTGGCACAGTTCATAACTATGAACTATACCAGTTAAAAATGAGATTGTGGTTAAAACTGTGTTAGTTTTTTCGGTACTTCTGTATTATCCCGTCGACCACTTTTCATTACAAAAAACTATCGCCAAACTGAAACGCCAAATAAACGGGAGAACGTTGCCATTGGAATATCAAAATAAATAAATAAAATATAAGAATTTAGGGACACAATTGTTATTTTAATGAATGAAATAACTCATAAAAATTCAGTAAAACATAATGAAAAATACACGCAAATGTCGAATTAAAAACCACTGGATGACATAACAAACACCTTTATAATGCTTCTGACGTCCAGTCAATGGGACTGCATTTTTGGCATTTCATCTTACAGTTTGGCGATAGTTTTTTGTTATGTAAAGTGGTCGACGGGATAATACAGAAGTACCATTTTTTCTTTCTTTTCTTTTCTTTTTTTTTTCCCCTTTTGCATTTTGGGAAAAACTTTTGATTTTTAAAAAGATATGTCAATAAGATTTTATCACCAAAAAAATGTAAATAAAGGTTAATTTTTTTTTTCATTTTTATGAAAATATTCACGCGGCAATAATTATGTAACATTAGTCTGTAATTTTAGATTTAAGTTTTCTCAAACAGCATTGTCTAATTTTCTTGATTGTGGGAGATTTAAAACATGGCATTTAACCACTGCACAATATAAAAAATATATTTAAATATAGTAATCAACACTATGTATTTTAATAATGAATTCTTAGTTCTTTTAAATGCTAAAAGGTGTAAATTAACAACATAATACAAATTAAAATAACTTTTATTAGGTTGTTTTACATGTTTCGACTCATTTCGAGTCATTTTCAAAAACAAATGATAATCCATTATTGCACAGGCTTTGAAGTTATTATTTTCATGTACATTTTTTTTAATTACGCACATTATCTTTTATTTTTACTTGATTGTTTATTTCCATATCTGTGACCATGGAGTCACTCGAGCCACAGTTTCGGTAAATTAAAAGATGCCGCATCGTTACCTATTGTATTTTTGCGTGTTAGTATCTCTATGGTTTCTCTTATTATGGATGGATAGTATAGACTGGAGGGAAATATTATTTTACTTTCATTGTTAAATGTTTCAATATCTGCTTAATAGCCAAACCCCCTCAGACAGTATATTAAAGAATATCATTTGCAGAAAAATTGACCCAATTAATTTTGAGAATTATTCAGGTGTATATGAAATACCTTTTATTAAAGAAGACGGATCCAAGAATTACTTCATAGGCATGACCAGCAGGAAATTTAATGACAGAAAAAAAGAGCCTATAGCTGATATTAAGTATAATAGAAAAACGACAGCCCTGGCAAGATTCTATCAAGAAGAAACCATCCAAATAAATTTCAATGAAAGTAAAATAATATTTCCCTCCAGTCTATACTATCCATCCATAATAAGAGAAACCATAGAGATACTAACACGCAAATATACAATAGGTAACGATGCGGCATCTTTTAATTTACTGAAACTGTGGCTCGAGTGACTCCATGGTCATAGATATGAAAATAAACAACCCAGTAAAAATAAAAGATAACGTGCGTAATTAAAAAAAAAAAAGTACATGAAGATAATAACTTCGAAGCCTGTGCCATTATGGAATATTCTCATTTGTTTTTGAAAATGACTCGGAGTGTCGAAACATGTAAAACAACCTAATAAAAGTTATTTTTATTTTTATTATGTTGTTAATTTGCACCTTTTAGCATTTAAAATTAACTGTATTATTACAAGGTGTTATAATTTATTATATTATAATGAATTCTTATTTTGCATTATTTATTTCTTCCTTTTAATTTATTGTATATTTTAAAATTTGCATATGTTTTTTAGATTTCTGTTGAAAATGCAAAATGAAAGATTAGACTTAAATAGATGTCCAATTGTACGGACTCGTTAAATTTCAATCAACATTGATGTCTTTGAGTGCTTACTCTAAATGATGTAAGTATTCTCTCTGAACTGGAGACTATTTGCTATGAATTTAGTTGATTCTTTTCCATTCGTTATGTTAATCTAACTGCAAACTCTGTTTTATAATCATAATTTTTATTTATTTATTTCCATTTTCATGTTCCATAGTTCATGTGTGGCAATTTTCTTTTTACTCAAGATGAAATTTGCAAATTGTATATGCCTATATTTCATTTGTATTAATTTTTGTGGAATTTTTATCATTTCCTTCCAGAAAATAAATTCTCTTTATGGGAAATTGTCTTCAGTTTTCTTTTTACTCTTGTTTTTATAAGATAATCTGTCTTAATATTGCAATATTTGAAGTTATTATAAAAATTTTTTTTAACATATTTTAATTACAAATTATACCAAATGAAATCTAAAATCTGGAATTATTCTTTTAGAAATTCAGAATTATGGAACTTTCTAGATTTTGGCTTATAAGTTTTAATTAAACTAAACAAATTAAGGAAAGTTATAAACTTAATGCTTCTTAATTTATTGAATACACTTTAAAAAATAAACTTTTTTTTTTTCTACCAACATAGTTGAAAAATGTTTATGAATTCCGTTTGTCTGGGCTTTAAATCTCATAAATAGAGTCGGATTGGTTTATATAATTGATATGTGTTATTGAGGTTTCTTATCGCATGCTTAGTATTGAAAATGAAGTGTATTCATAGTTTGTTTACAGGGGCACTCAAAAGAGTGTTCTTTACATTTTAGCCTATAGGAAAAATCTTTTGCAGTGTATTTTAATGATGTTACACTTTTTCAAATATATTGAAGTTGATATATATCACTTGGGTACAGAACAACATGCTTACTGTTTAATATGATTTGGTGTGCATAACATTTAAAGTTCATATACAGAGACACTCTGAAGTGTTCAATTATTACTGTCTATGAGCAATATTTGATGGAAGTGTGTGTTCAGTTGTGGTGTGCATTTTTAAATAGAGCCATTTTTTACATATTACTTGGTGTATAAATTATATAGATCATATACAAGGCTGTACAAAATAATAAGAAAACATATCCATTTTTTGTTGGAAAAATAAATAAAATAAAACAAATCCATTTTTTGTTGTTTTCTGTTAAGCGTCTCCTAACTGAACAAAATTTTAACATAATACGTTCTATATATACAAATATTTAGATCCTATACAGGCATTCACAACAAGAATTTGAATTATTTTCCGATGGTAATTGCCGAAATTCAGTTTTCAGATGTTTTATTAATTTTCTAAATTGTTTTCTCTGATATCACATTTTACCTTATAAAACGGGGAAGTTTCGTTAGTATCAAGTATTGATTGCTGTCCTATTTTATTGATTTTTTCTTAACTTTATACAAAAACAACACCTCTTCCTTTAGTCACAAAGTTACTTTATTTGCTGTATTGATATTTATCTTTATTTGCTGTATTGAATGCTTGCACAATATTGTCCAATGAAATTCTTCCTGTTCACTCTCAATGTCCGAGGAAATTCCTGATTTAAGAACTATATTATTAAAAGTTCTGACACTTCTTAGTTTTAGCAATTCTAAGGAGGAATTGCCAAGTAACAGAGATATATCGCCAAGTTAGGTTATAAAATCTTGTCAAATGGTTTCCAGTCCCAAAGAAACAGCATGTGTTTATGCTATCATCTTATTGCTCTCCCGTTGATATTCCATAACATTTTTCGGTACTTCTCTATTATCCCGTCGACCACTTTTCATAACAAAAAACTATCGCCAAACTGTACAATGAAACGCCAAAAATGCAGTCCCATTGACTGGATCTCAGAAGCATTCTACGTGTTTGTTAGGTCTTCCAGTGGTTTTTAATTCAATGTTTGCCTGTATTTTTCATTATGTTTTACTGATTTATGAGTTATTTCATTCATTAAAATAACAATTGTGTCCTTAAATTCTTATATTTTATTTATTTATTTTGATAGTCCAGTGGCAACGTTCTCCCGTTTATTGGGCGTTACAGTTTGGCGATAGTTTTTTGTTATGAAAAACGGGATAATAGAGAAATACCCATTTTTCATATGCATATGTGTATTTTTTAATTGAATGATGTATTGTTTTTTCTTTAATCACCTGCATTTACTTTTATAACTTTAGAAACAATCTTTGATGTACCGAGTACTCAGATGGATGCAATCTGATTTCTTCAAAAGCGAAGGATTTTACACGACAAACAACTATATATGAAAATGGCTGTAATATGAAACTACATTACTAAGATGAAGCTATATGAAGATGCAGCGTAAAAAGTTGTAAAAAAAAAAAAGTGGTGTCTCAGTGTTGGAAATTTGTTTAGTGGTTCGAGAATACCCTTCATACCTGCTTTAAGATTTATGAACTGTTGGGCAGTTTGTAAAAAGGTATAAGAAACAAATACATATTATATGTGTGTTAAAAAATTAAAATTTTTGTATTCTTGTGAAAGCATTGTAAAAAATTGTTATGAAATATTAAGTATGAATTTGTTATGAAACATTGTAATATAAATCTTATTAACATAAAATATCAAATTTTTTAATGCTATGGTACTTATTTTTATGATGTGAATATATGAAATTTTGTCCTTCCTCCAACATATTGTTTTTTCAAATTTATGTGTTTAAAAAGTTCAATGTTTTGCTCTTTGACTTTAAAGACAATTAAACAGTCATACCTTTTTTTTTTTTTCTTTTCAATGCATAACTTTCAAACAGATTCCTCAGTTTTTAAAACTTTTTAAAAATCTTTTTTTTTTTGTAAAAGGCTTGCTTATCATGGTATTTTTATGTTATGTAGGCGCAGGTGATTAAATCCTCAAATAGTTCCCATCGTCATCATCTGTGCTGTGTTGCATTCATTTCATTTCATTTCAAATATAAACCTTTCATTCATTTAAATTAAAATACATAACTTTCATTTAAGGTGGCCTGCTTTACAAATGTCAAACTTTCTACACATTTTCTGACTGAATTTTAAACCACAAAGGCAAATTGACAAGCCTGACTATCGAGACGATTTGGAATCAAAATAATTTTTCATTTTTTGATAAATAAATTACTTATCTAGTTATAAGTGATTTTTGTCATGTGATGACCCGTTTCCCCCCATTTTTGGCACTGTAGAATCGGGAATTTGGTTCAAAACACCTTGACAGTATTTACTGAAAGATCTTCTGTTTTTATCAAAATATGGAAAACTCATTTCGATCACAAAGTTTCTGAATAAGATCGTCTGTCAATTTCATACGTTTCCAAACAGAAATGAATTCCCAAATTTGCATCAGAAAGTACTTCCTTTGGATTTGGGAGCTGCCTTAAAATACACACATTTAAAATGCACACACTTCACTCATTTTATTTTAAATACAAAAAATAAATAATACCATAAACTATTTCAGCATCAAAGCATTGTTTTAATTAACACACATAACAAATAAAAGCTGCTATTGGTGAGATTTGTATTTGTCTGGCTAACTTGTATTGGTCTGTTTTTCTGTATTCATTTCTTAAGTTTTGTAAGAATTGGCCAATCACCATGAAATTTTTAAGATACACAGTATTATAGTCATCAAAGTATATGATTGATCGATATGATGACCACACATTTTTATCACAGTATTATAGTCATCATTCTAGGAAAATATAGTCATCAGATGTTTTTTTTTTCTTTTTTGAGAGGGGCATAATAAATGAATTGAATTTGTTATACCTACTGTCTTTATAAAAAAGCTTGAATGGCTATGAAATTCAAATATGTTTCTTATAGACTACAATCTTTTTTTTTTTTTTTTTGGTAAATATTGTAAAATTCTAAAAATAACCCCACACCCAAATATAAGCCCCTCCCCCTCTCCAATTTTCAACAAATTTCACTTTAAAAAAAATTCCTTTTGTAAACCCCTCTTACCAAAAATCTTTGGTTGGAATGTGTTTTCACCCACTCCTTGACGATGAAATTTCTGACAGTGTTGATAAGTGTGTGAAGGTTAATTTCTTTGTTTTTATGCTCTCTAGTGTTCTTGTTTTGTTATGTCATGTATGCTTATTGAAATTCATACACCAAAACCAATTACAACGTTGTAACGCACAAATATATATATATATAAAAAAAAAAAAAAAAAAACCCACATATGTCCGTTTTAAGGATGCATCGATCCCCTTCCTCAGTGCGAAAAAAAAAAAAAAAAAAAAAAAAAAAAAGGATAAAAATGGATTCAAAGAACCCCTCGGTTATAGCCCCGAGTACTGGCTTGTACTAGCCAGTACTCGGGTCTATAACCGAGGGGTTCTTTGAATCCATTTTTATTCTTTCTTTTTTTTTTTTTTTTTTTTTTTTTTTTTTCCTTGCACTGAGGAAGGGGATCGATGCATCCTTGAAACGGACGTATGTGTTTTTTTGTCTCAATTTTTATATTTGTGCGTTACAACATTGTAATTGGTTTTGATGTATGAATTAAAATTCGTACAAAGTATTCGATTTATACATAGTACATGGAAGTGTGAATTCATGCCGACTTTCCAGTAAACATGTGATTCATTCACACTGTAGCTCTGTGATTGCCAAATCACCATTAGTCACTCTGTTCATGGCAGTCTCTTGGAAGCTTTGATGTTCTAATGGCATTTTGCTTTCAGGAATGGCAATACGTGATATGTAAATTCACAGAACGTACTTGTTTAAATAATGGAATGAGTTGACTTTGACAGTATTTTCTGAAAAATCTTCTTTCTGGAAAAGGACTTTCAATCACAAAGTTTCCGAATAAGAACACCTGCCATTTTCATGCATTTCCAAACAAAAATGAATTAAAAAAATCTGCCATAAAGCAGCTAGTTTGGATTTGAGAACAGCTATTCTATTAATAGACATTAATGATAAGATTTTGTATGGAGGAAAATTCTATTGATAAGCCCCCTCCCCACTTTTGCCACTATTTCATGTTGTTTTCGGAATTTTATGGTATTTATTCACTAGTTGAAATAGAATGAAATTGATATACAAGATACTTGTTATATAATATGATGTTCATTTATACCCAAGAATTTGGATACAATACTGAATCCAAAGTATGACATCTAGAAGCGATAGTTGTTGAAAGTACGCTTTCAGTTAGGATAAATTTTTGCCTACTATGTGGTATGTATAAATGCGATATACACAAAAGAATTTGTTAGCATTACTGTGTATCAGCATAAATTGCTTAAAGGGTTTTTTTTAATCGAGCTACACATTTTGAACGGGAAATATATTTAGTATACTGTTTGTTGGAATATAAATCATATACACAAAGGGCTGGATATATGGCCGCCTATGTAGGATAATTTCTGGAAGTGTGATTTCAGTAGTTTATGCTTGAATTACAGGTTAGCTTAGTATGTTTAGAGTGTATAAAAATCTTAAGGTGATATACAAAAGAATTCAAATATTGGTAGAAACTGCTGAAGGTGAATTGTCAAATGTGTTATATGTTTTCTTATTAAACTGAATTGTAGTCTATATAAAATTCATACAGATGGGCCGCACAAAATAATTGAAATACTTTTCTGGCTATGTCTTGTAATTACTGAAATCTGGTTTTCAAACATGTTTTGCGTTGTCTAAAATGTTTACTTAGGTATCTATTATTTGCCTTATTAAACATCAAAGGTATCTTAAATTATTCTGTTAATGTTGGAAAGTGTTTTACAGTCCATGCTCAATGCAGGATTTTCTTTCTTGTTATAGGTTGCTTTTATAGGTACTTTTTTGCTGAAGGGCACATTTGTGTTATCGATTATATATTGTGTTTGTTGGGAACTGATTCTTTCCGGCCTGAGGAAAATCGCAGAGCCTGAAAACCCCTGCCCTTTTAAGATTTTAATAAAAGTGATTTGATTTTATACAACTTGCGCTCATTTTCCGACTCGCTAGCATAACAGCTTCATGGCTGTTACAAATCTGTACACAAATAAGCAATAAATAATTTAATCGTATGTAACATCAATAAGCCATGTAAGATTAGAAATTGTTTCATTGGTTGCTGTTTCACTTTCGTGCAGTGTTGTACGCAAACTAATTGAGTTGAAACTCAATGAGTTTGACTCACTTTCTCAGAGTTTTGAGTTGAGTTTAATGCACTTTTTGAAAAATGAGTGTTAGTTGAGTTAAATTAAAAAAAATCCAAAAAATAAAGTAAAACTCCAACTTATTCGATGTTTTTCATTATTTCTTAAAAAATTTTCTGGAAGAGAATGAATTATTGAGTATGTTTTTCCCTTTCAAATGCCACTTCCTACAAACTAGCGAAACTCCAGTCTAGAATACTACTGAGACAACATGTGTGTGATGATGTGTTTATGTATAGTGTCACTCACACACTGAATGTGTTGGAAAGTGCTTCCTAATCTACTCTTCTTGACACTGGATTTTTCGTTTATGTTTAAAATAGTTTGTGTTTATGTTTTTTGGTGAAAATGTTATTGTACTGACATATCTTTTCGAAATTCAAAATCCTTTTATAAAATGAAAAAAAAAAACAGCTTATACTTACTTGAAAGTTTATACTTACTTATCACTTACATGAACTGTGCCAGTTCATGCTTAAGAAAGTAAGTATAAACTTTTTTTTAGGTAGATTTCGTAAGAAATACTACCTATTACATTCTGACCTAAGTTGGAAATTTTGAAAAATTTTTGCAGATCTACGCCGATCATGACTCTCAGAACCCAAAACCACCCTCAGTTCAAAACTTTATATATCTATCTATCTATTTATCTATCTATCTATCTATCTATCTATGTCCCTTTTTTATGACCACCATAACTGGAAAAATTCTGCATACATCTCTTCCAAACTGATACATAAAATCAAGGGACATAAATAAAATCTCGGTCAAGTTCGTTAATGGGCAAAATCGAACCGGGGGGGGGGGGGGGGGAAATGGGGGGCTTTTTGTGAAAACAGAAACCCCCCCCATAATTTCTTAATTGTTATACGTTTAAAGTTATTATTACTTCTAGGAAAAGGGCCGGAAATTTATGTATGACAGATTTTTGATATGATTAAAAATGGCCCCAAGGGGGGGAAAAAGGGGGTGTTTTAGAAGAAAAAAAATCATAGCTTCGTCAATTCACAAGATATCAAATCCACGTAAATTTATTATTAATCCTCTTAATATTATCTAAAACTTTTATATTGACAAGTTTTTTATAGGACCAACCGTTATAGCAAAAAAAAATTAAAAACAAAAAAAATCCCTGCTGGCTCTGCTTGCAAACAAGTTATTTTTCGAAGTAGGCGGTTCCAACTCCCGCATCTTCCCGCATAAAATCTCGGCCAAGTTCGTTAATGGGCAAAATCGAACCAAGGGGGGGGGGGGGATGGAGAGGCTTTTTGTGAAAACAGAAAAAACCCCATAATATCTTAATTATGATATGTATCGAATCCGTTTGAAGTTATTATTACTTCTAGGAGAAGGGCCGAAAATTTATGTATGACAGATTTTGGATATAATTAAAAATTGCCTTAAGGGGGGGGGGGGGGGGGAAGGGGGGTTTTAGAAGAAAAAAATTCATAACTTTGTCCATTCCCAAGATTTCAAATCCGCTTAAATTTATTATAAATCCTCTTAATATTATCTAAAACTTTTATACTGACAAGTTTTTTATAGGACCAACTCTTATAGCAAAAAAAAAAAAAAAAATTTCCTGCTGGCTCCGCCTGCAAACAAGTTAGGTTTCGAAGTAGGCGGTTCCAACTGCCGCATCATCGCAAAAAGGTCATTTCTTCCGCAATTCCCGACAAACAGGCGCCCCACGATCTGCGTCTTCAAAATCTACCTGTGCCTGTAGGCCAAGCCGTCAGGGATTTTTTTTTTTTTTTTTTCATTTTATAAAAGGATTTTGAATTTTGAAAAGATATGTCAGTACAGTAACATTTTCACCAAAAAACATAAAATAAATAAATAAATAAAAAGGTTAAAAATTTAACATTTTTATGCAAATATGGGTACTTTTCGGTTAGCTGGGTGCCAGTGGTGTATATGCATGTAATATATACACACATAGATATCTATACACATATATCTACATATATATGTAGTATATACATATACATTTATATATGTACATATACCACTGGTGCCCGGCTAACTGAAAAGTACCCAAATATGTTCATGGAGCAGTAGTTATATAACATTAGTCTGTAATTTAGATTTAAACACAATCAAGGAGCACTGTCTAATTTTCTTGGTTGTGGAAGGTTTAAAACATTGCATTTAACCACTGCAAAGTATAACAAGTTGGAAATTGTATGTCAAACGTTACAAACGAGGTGCGTTCGTACGCACGTTTTAGAATTAAATTCATGATATCCCGTGCGTAGAACGGGTTAAACAGCTAGTTAAGTATATATTTTATGACACTGTTCATACAAATATCTTAACTAGTTATATAAATATTCAGATATATATGTATCAGCTAGTTATATAAATATTCAGATCTTGATGATTTTTAATTCTGTGAAATGAATTATATCGTCTGCAGATTAATTTCTGTCATAAAATAAGTATCTCGGTCGCTTGACGATTTAACATCCATCGGAAGCTCCTATAACAAAAAAGCACCGATTTAAAAAAAAATTTCAAATTTCTTAATAAATATTTTTATTAATATCTCCTAAAGTTTTGATTCGATTTTAATAAAATTTGAAATGTCTCGACAAAATTCTGCAAAGATAATATATTTTAAATTGCAAACCATTTGGTTGGGTAGTTTTTTGCGTTGTTATATGCGGACAGACAGACAGACAGACAGACCAAACGACGACTATAGGTGCTACGTATTTATATAATTACAAACGCACCTAAAAAGCATTTAAATAGCATCATCAATAATTTGTTATGCATTTTAATAATGAATTCTTATTTTGCATTATTTATTTCTTCCTTTTAATTTATAGTTTACACATTTTTAGAACTTGCATATGTTTTTTAGTTTTCTGTTGAAACTGTTAAATGAAAGAGATTCGACTTAACTATGTGTCCAATTGTATGGACTCAACACTGAACGTGAAATTTTGAAGAGTTGACCAACACAGCCCTCTGTTGATTGCAAGTATTCTTTCGAAATCTGATCTTGAGACTATTTCTTATGAATTGAATTGATTCTTTTTCCATTACTTATGTTAATCTAACTGCACACCCTGTAATAATCTATGCTTTGTAATTATTATATTTTTAGTTGTATGTTTTAGTATTTGTTTAATTTTATGCTACATCTGTATATCTGTATATTTACATCTGTATTATTTATTTTAGCGAAATGTTCATTATTTCCCACCTGAGAATAATTTATTTTGAGAAATGTCCTTCAATTTTTTTACTCGTTTTTTTTAAAAGATAATCTGTTTTAATATTGCACTATTTGAAGTTGTTTATTTGAATATTTTTTAATCGCAATTATGATAAAAAGCCATGGAATTATCAAGATTTTTAGAAATTCAGAATTAGGGAATTTTCCAGATGATGCCTCATAAGTTTTAATTAAACTAAACAAATTAAGGCTTCTTAACTTACCGAATTCACTTAAATTGTAAACTCTATTTTTATCTATTAAGCATAGCTTTTGAAATCAATGGTCTCCTATTTTTCCTCACTTTTCAAACTAGTTGAAAAGTATTTATGGCTTCGGTTTGTCTGTCTGTGCTCTAACTCGCGTCAATAGACTCGAGTTGCCTTGCAATTTTTATATGTTATTGTGCATGTTTCCTATTTCAACTGAAGAGTGTAGCAGTTGTACTTTTTTTACAGGGACAGTCAAAAGTCTTCCATTACCAGAGTTGTATAATATAGACGCACACGGAAAATTTTATGCAAAATTCAAAACTTTGCAGAATTTTTTTTTTTTTTAAATATTGAAAAATTATAAGTTTTTCCTTATTTTATGTACAATTTTTTTACTGTTTGTACACAATTCAAAGTTTAAAGACGCAAAACATTGTTGTGACATCACAGATGCTTTTTTTTTTTTTTTTTTTCGCAGGCTTGGTGCCGATTGATTTTCCATCAGTTGCTGCAAAGACTTTTTAGCCGGACGGTGACAGTTAAATCAAATACTTTCGTAGTGTTAGAAAACATTTTTAATTGAATTTTTAAAAAATGATTTAAAGCTAACTTTAACTATGTCAAAATGCATCAAATTTTAATGAACATCAATTATTGACTGGCGGCTAGCCAAAAAAAAATTCTGTGGCTGGAAAATTTTTAAATAAAAATAAAAATAATAATAGAAAATAGTAATAGAAAAAAAATATATCATAAATGTCACAGAGGAAATGATTTCATGTATTATTTTTAGGCACTTTTTTTTTTCTTTTCTCAAATTAGATTCTGCATAAAATTGTTTACTTTTGAATGGCAACTCACAACTGCAAACACAGCCAAAGCCATCACCGGGAACACATATCTTAGCACACCATCAAACACAAACACGTGCAACTCTCTCCAAAGTGGTGCTTAGTGTGGCCTGTACATTCGTTCTATTGAATTTCAGGATTATTCTTCATTTCATTTTTTATTTAAAATTAATTTTAAATATATTGTGATGAGGAAAACTACAGAAGTGCAAATCAAACACGAATAATTGCAGCTTTTGTCAAACCTCAAAATAAGCATGGAAATGGAAATATTGATCCCATTTCTGAAAATATTGAAGGCTTTCCTCTGAATTCACTGTTTACTGGAGTGAGGAAACTCTTAAAAGTCTTAGATGATTCTTCTAAGTCTACTCTCTCTGAAATGCTTGTTTCAATGTTGTATTGTTTTTTTAACCAAAATAATTATTCTTTAATTAATTTTTAATATAATTGGTAATTATTTAAAACTGTTTTTAATTCATAATGTCAGAATAATATAACACGTAATTTTATTAAACATTAAATTAATTTTTGACCCAATATTTATGTTCGCAGAAAGTCTGTCCGTTACCATGCCGGTAATTGGAAATAATCGTTTCGAGTGCAGTTTGATGACACTTCATCATTTAAAATGTGATGAAATTTATTTATAATTATGAAGCGCATTAAAACGTGCTTTTTGTAGAATATGCGGTGCAGAACATTCATTATTCATTACGTGGTGAAACAAAAGAATTCTGTTACACATTTTTCTATGGGGGAAAATCATTTGCAGTGTCATTGAGTGATATTTTACTATTTCAAACATAATGGAAATTATATGCATTACTGAGGTGTACTATAAATTGCAAATTGCTCTCTTTAAAGTGTCGTATGCACATTGTGTTTATTTACAGAGACACACAAAAGATATCGGTTACAGTACATGGGCAATATTTACAGTCTGTGATAAGTGATGTGTTAAGTGTACATGTGTGATAAGTGAGTTTTCAGCTTTGGTTTGTGTTTTTAAGTTTAACTAAATTTTTTCATAGTACGTATGTACCGAGTTCATAAACTTGGTTGTTCCTATACTGGGCTACACAAGGGAATCTGTAAGTATTAGCAGACTATGGGAGCGAATTGTTTAAAGGTAGTTTTTAATTGTGTTTACGCATTTTCATGCTGAACTCTGTTTGGTAGACTAATGGAAGTTTGTGGAATATAAATAAATTCATACACAGGGATGCGCAAAGAAAAAGATACATTTGAAGTAAACAAAAATATTACGTCTGAACATATATATTAAAATAATTAAAATTACAGACATTACATTACACTTTCATAAAGCATTAAAAACATATTAAAATTGGATGTTTCGGATTTACATGAAAATCCCTTTTTAACAAACATTTTTCTGAACGTAAGTCACAGTTCAAAAATATCAACAAATAGAAAATGCAACATATCAAAATGTCGAATGCAGCGACTACAGAACTTTCTTAGAAGCATGGTATACGAAAATTACAGATTTACCTCTTAATGAAGCAGGTGCAATCCCAAATGAATACTCCGTGTTATTATAACTGTAACTTTGGCCTCAATATTTTGATGCGTTGCATTTTCTATTTGTTGATATTTTTGAACTGTGACTTACGTTAAGAAAAATGTTTGTTGAAGAGGGATTTTCATGTAAATCCAAAACGTCCAATTTTAATATGTTTTTAATGTTTTATGAAAGTGTAATGTAATTTTAATGATTTTAATATAAAAAGATACATTGTCGTTTACGGTTGGTCATTGTTGCGAATGAGTTTTAAGTTGCCTTTTAGCTTAATATGTGATGTATACAAAACTCTTCAGATAATATACAGGGCTGTACAAAAGATTTTGAGTGCATTTCCATTGATTGGTGGAAATTGCAAAATGTGAATATTCTAATTGAACTAAATTATATCCACATCTATTGATCCTATACCGGGCTGCACAAAATAATTAGACTGCCTTTTTGACACTGGAAGGTAGTTTTGAAAACTATTTTTCAATGGGTTTTGTAAACTGTTTACTTCCATATCTTCTTTCACCTTATTGAACGGGGAAGTTTCGCTACAGTGTTCTGAATGTGTTGGAAAGTGTTTCATAATCTATGCTTGACACATGATTTTTCTTTCTTGTTTATTATCCAAATATTTACATTCTTTTATTTAACTCAACTCTGTATGTAGTGTCCAAAGATGGAATTTTGTAATCAATTTTTAATTCATTTCCTGCTTTGCTAGACTTATAAAAATTATGTCCAATGACAACACAACATTTTATTCAATTTAGCACTTAATTATAAATTAACTTAATGTTAAGGCATTTCTATATTAGCTTCACTACAGGTGATAAATTATCAAATATTCTTTAGAATTACAATTGTATAGGAGTTAACACAACCAAGGATTTAATGATAGGCTTGCCAAAAAAGGCCAACTGGTTGTGAAATTGCAACTATAAAATATTTTAAACCTTAAAAAGTAGAAAAAAAATAAAGTAAAGAGTGTATTAAAAAAAAAAAAAAAAAAAAAACCTTTATTAATTAATTTTTTAATTAAATTATGTTTTTACATTTTGAAAACATTTTAGAAATCCTGGATAGTTAGTTTGTAAATGATGATTTTTTTTCTATCCTGTTACCATATCTTTTTGCGAAATGTTTAAGAAAAGATACCATGAAAGAGTGAATGCGTCATTCTTTTTTCTATCTGTCAGTATCATAGTGGGGTATTTGCAGAGCACAACTGGTTGCTGATAAATCTAACCAATTCTTTGGAAAAATCACCTCCACGAAAATAAAGGCGAGTGAAAAATAAGTTACAAACAAGAAGCAAGATTAGGTAAAAACAAGAACGAAAAATCATGCATCAAGCATAGATTATGTAACACTTTACAACGCTTCCAAAATAATTTTACAAATCATTACCGTTTAATAAGCTGAAAGATAACATCTAAGTAAACAATTTGGAAAACGCATAACTTATTTAAAAACGTAATTTCAGGAATTCCCAACATAAATTTCTAACATATACAATATTCGGAAAAATATTCGAATACTTTTATTCAGCCCTGTATAGGATCTATAGATTTGTATATATACTACATAGGATGCTAAATTTTAGTTTAGTTAGGAAACATGTAGCACAGTTTAAAATTCTCCTTCTGGAGTTTCTGTCAACAAACGGAAATGTGTTTGCGAACTTTTGTGCTGCCCTGTGTAGGATCTACAAAATTTATGCACACCAAATAATAGACAAAAAGTGAGTTAAATTTAAAATCGCGTTTAGCAACTTAAAACGCACTTCCAGGAATTATTATTAACAGACAGTAGAGAATTCTTTTGTGTGTCCCTGTCCATGAACGATGACTGTTATACACACACTATTCTGCAGTAAGCGTCTTACAATGCACCTTAGTGATCTATATAAATTTCAATGCGTTTAAAATAGTGAAACATTATTTAACTGCAAACAATTTTTCTCTATAGCAGTAATGTAACGGAATTCTTTTGACTGTCTCTGTAGAGTAACTCTAAATGCTATGCACACCCTATTCCATATTAAGCTTCTTGTAATACACCTTCATGATATATATCAATTACAATGTGTTTGAAATTGTGTAACATCATTAAAATAAACCGCAAATGATTTTTCCCCATAGAATGTAATGTAACAGAATTCTTTTGAGTGTCCCTGTAAAAAAACTATAAGTGTTACACACTTCAGTTGAAATAGGGAACATGCTATAGATAACGACAATAACATATAAAAATTGCAAGGCAATCCGGCCAAATTTACAGGAGTTAGAGCATGGCCCTACAGCCAAACAAACCGAAGTCAATAAACACTTTTCAACTAGGTTGGAAAGTGTTAAAAAATGTGTCTGAAACTTTCTTTTGATAAAATGTGCTTAATCTTATTCTTCCAGCTAAGTTTGGGACATGTTTTCTGAGACAAAATTTGAATACAGTAAAACCATCTATAGTTGAATTGTGCCTTACGTGGAAACATTTCATGGAATGTCAAATTGATAAAATAGATTTTTTTTTTTCGATTTTTCCCAAATGATTTTCTTTCCACAGTGATGTGTAATAACTAATGTCATTCATCGCTATGAAACCTTGAATTAATTTTTTAGCTATCAGGTAGGTAGATTTCTTAAGAAATACCACCTATTACATTCTCCCATACAATTTTATTTTATTTATTTTTTTAAGTTGGAATTCCTGAAAAATTTCTGCAGATGCATGCCGATCCTGACTCCTAGAACTCAAAATTTACTGATTATTATTATTACTTCTAGGAAACCCCAGTTCAAAACTTTATCTATCTATCTATCTATATCACTTTTTTATGGACACAATAACTTCATAATTCTGCACAAATCTCTTCCAAACGGATACATAAAATCAATGGGCATAAAATCTCAGTCAAGTTCTTTAATGGGCAAAATTGAATGAGGGGGGGGGGGATGGGAGGGCTTATGATACATATTGAATCCGTTTAAAGTTATTATTACTTCTAGAAAAAGGGCCAAAAATTTATGTATGTCATTTTTGATCCCTGATCTTAAAAATCCCTGACGGCTCGGCCTACAGGCACAGGTAGATTTCAAAGACGCAGACCATGGGGCACCTGATTATTAGGAAATGCAGAAGAAAGACCTATTTGCCATGATGTGCCAGTTGGGACCACCCACTTCCAAATATACCTCTGTCTGTAGGTGGAGCCAACAGGGATTTTTTTTTTTTTTTTTTTTTTTTTTTTTTTACCGTAAAAGTTAGTCCTATAAAAAACTTGTCAGTATAAAAGTTGTATATAATATTAAGAAGATTTATAATAAATTTAAGCGGATTTGATATCTTGGGAATTGATGAAGTTATGAATTTTTTTCTTATGAATCCCCGTTCCCCCCCCTCCTTGGGGGCAGTTTTAATGAAATCAAAAATCTGCCACACATAAATTTTTGTCCCCTTTCCTAGGTTGGGTTATACTTTAAACGGATTCGATATGTATAAAAATGAAGAAGTTATGGGATTTTTTCTGTTTTCACGTCTGCTTGTTGGCAGAGCCAGCAGGGAATTTTTTGTTTTTAATTTTTTTTTTGCCATAAGAGTTGGTCCTATAAAAAACTTGTCAGTATAAAAGTTGTAGATAATTTTAAGGTGATTTACAATAAATTTAAGAGGATTTGATATCTTGGGAATTGACGACGTTATGAATTTTTTTTCTTCTAAAACCCCCTTTTTTCCCCCCCTTGGGGCCATTTTTAATGATATGAAAAATCTGTTATACATAAATTTTCGGCCCTTTTCCTAGAAGTAATAATAACTTTAAACGGATTCGATACATATCATAATTAAGTAATTATGGGTTTTTTTCTGTTTTCACAAAAAGCCCACCATTTCCCCCCCCCCCCTCTTGGTTCGATTTTACCCATTAACGAACTTGACCGAGATTTTATGCCTCTTGATTTTATGTATCAATTTGGAAGAGATTTGTGCAGAATTATTGGAGTTATTGTGTCCATAAAAATAGATAAATATACAAAGTTTTGAACTGAGGGTGTTTTTGAGTTCTGGGAGTCATGATAAACGTAGATCTGCAAAAATTTTTCAAAAATTCCAACTTAGGTGAGAAATCTACCTAAAATGGACTCAAGAGGGGGGGGGGTAATTATAATATTATTATTATTATAATAATTCAATAAGAATTTCAATTCTTAAAAATATTTTCTATGATATTTCAGTTAATAGATTTTCATTTTCTAATTTCAAAACTTTTGAAACTTAAATTTATTGACATGCATGATGTTCAAAAATTCTTATTCTATTTGCATATTTGAGTTTAAAGCTTTAAAAGAAGCTTTAATACTTACCACTTCTTGTAATTCATAATTTATTCTTTATATTGCGTATTAAAGTAAATTTTGTTCTGAGTGATGAATGGAAATTGTGATGTTTTGAAATAATCAGGTTCTGTTAATGCAACTATTTCAATACTTTTTTTTTTTTGGTTTTGAACGGAAGCACTTTGTGGTACATATAAGGCTTGATTAACGCATAGGTGATTCCACCTCCCACAACTATTTTTGAAAAGAAATGTTTTTGTTATTGAATCGCAAATTCTACGATTAAATAAGGATTTTTTTTTTAAAGTGGTATAAGTTTTTATAGACTGTAAACAGGGCAGGAATTAAATAAATTGTTTCATTCTTTTCCTTTTTTTTTATTTTTATGCCAGGGATCTGTTTAGAAAAAAATTGGGTCCTTTAAAGGACCCTTCACAATTTTTTTCATTTAAAAACAGGACCCTTTACAAAATTTTTCAACTCAAAACAGGACCCTTCACAAAACTTTTCACCTTAAAACAGGACTCTTCACAAAATTCTTTGTCTTAAAAAAAATAGGCTTTTCACAAAACTTTTCCCTCTTCAAACTGAATCTTTCACAAATTTGATCATGGAGAAGTAAAATCTGACTGTCACTTTACATATATAAAGAAAATATGTGTATTTTACATACATACATATATCTTTTTAAAAATGTATAAGCAAGAACCTGAATATAACAATCATTTCAAATTCACAAAATCATGTCTAGAGACAAATGTAAAAAGCTGTTCACAATTTCACAAAAACAGGACCCTGGGAGAAAAGTCTGGACAGATCCCTGTATGCATAAATAAGTGCGTGAAAACTATTTTGTACATTATGTACTGTATGTAACAGTTTTACAAAACTGTTTCAATAGTTTTTTATTTTTGCTATTAGGTAGATTTCGTAAGAAATACTACCTATTACATTCTCACCTAAGTTGGAAATTTTGAAAAAATTTTGCACATCTACGCCGATTATGACTTCCAGAACCCAAAACCACCCCCAGTTCAAAACTTTATCTATCTATCTATCTACGTCAATTTTTTATGGACACGATAATTGGAAAAATTCTGCATAAATCTCTTCCAAACTGATACATAAAATCAAGGGGCATAAAATCTCGGTCAAGTTTGTTAATGGGCAAAATCGAACCGGGGGGGGGAACTTTTTGTGAAAACAGAAAAAACCCCATAATTTCTTAATTATGATACATATCGAATCCGTTTGAAGTTATTATTACTTCTAGGAGAAGGGTCGAAAATTTATGTATGACAGATTTTTGATATAATTAAAAATTGCCTTAAGGGGGGGGGGGTTGGAGGGGGGTTTTAGAAGAAAATAATTCATAACTTCGTCAATTCCCAAGATTTTAAATCCTCTTAAATTTATTATAAATCCTCTTAATATTATCTAAAACTTTTATACTGGCAAGTTTTTTATAGGACCAACTCTTATAGCAAAAAAAAAAAAAAAAAAAAAAAAAAAAAAAATCATCACAAAAAGGTCATTTCTTCCGCAATTCCTGACAAACAGGCACCCCATGTTCTGTGTCTTCGAAATCTACCTTTGCCTGTAAGCCGAGCCATCAGGGATTTTTCCTCTGTGCCAAATTATTCCGTAGAGCCTTCTGTTTTTGTAATCTTTGTATTTTTTGCCATATGCAACAAGTGAAATAATCCTATTTTTATATATTTATTTAATTGTTGCTGACATTTTCATATGCTTTAGTTAACTTTAGCTTACTTCACTATATACATATCAAATTATTATTGATCATATAATTGTGTGTCGTAGAAAAATATAACTATATCTGTGAAAAATCATAAAAAAAAGTGATACAATCGTTAAAAAAAAAAAAAAAAAAAAAAAAATCAAGCATTGATTGTTGTCCTATTTAATTGTTCAAATTATTATTGATCATATAATTGTGTATCGTAGAAAAATATAATTATTTCTGCGAAAAATCATTAAAAAAAAAGATACAATCGTAAAAAAAAAAAAAAAAAAAAAAAAAAAAAAAAAAAAATCAATCATTGATTGCTGTCCTATTTTATTGTTAACCCAATATTTTTTCTTAACTTTACACAAAAACAACACCTCCTCTTTTAGTCACAAAGTTACTTTATTTGCTGTACTGGTATTTATCTTTATTTGCTGTAATGAATACTTGCACAGAATTGTCCAATGAAATTCTCCCAGTTCACTCTCAATGTCCGAGGAAATTTTTGATTTAAGAACTGTATCATTAAAAGTTCTGACACTTCTTTGTTATAGCAATTCCAAGGATGAATTGCCAAGCAACAGAGATACATCGCCAATTTAGGTTGTAAAATCTTGTCAAATGGTTTCCGTTCCCAAAAAAAACAGCATGCTATCATCCGATTGCTCTCTTCTTGGTATTCCAGAACATTTTTCATATACATGTAAGTAGATGATATATAAATAGTCACTAATCTGAATAAATATGACAAATAATCGATGAACAACAGAATACTAACTTTAATTTCAACTAATACACTTTTAGCAAAAACTATATAACAACAATTTAGCTTACAACAATCCGGCGAGGCCTAATAATACCTTTTTACCGGCTATATTCCTTTTATATCTCGCTTCATAATAAAAATTAGAACACATGCTCTTAGCCAAATCTCACGATTCAAAACTATTTACAACTCGCGTATCAAAGTCATGGATAATAATAGAGTGTCAGTTCATTTGATGATCATTTACATGAAGTGTTTCAACTGAAATCCTACAAACATATATATGTATTTTTTAATGGAATGATGTATTGCTTTTTTCTTCTTCTTTAATTGCCTGCATTTACTTTTATAACTATGGAAACAATCCTTGATGTACCGAGTACTCAGATGGATGCACTCTGATTTTTTGTAGAAGATTTTGCACCACAAACAACTATGTGAAAATAATGGCCATGATATGAAACTGTACATTACTAAGGATGAAGCTGTATGGAGATGCTACATTAAAAGTTGTTAAAAACAAGAAAGAAAAATCATGCGTCAAGCATAGATTATGTAGCACTTTCCAACGCTTCCAAAATAATTTTACAATTCATACCGTTTAATAAGCTAAAAGATAACATCTAAGTAAACAATTTGGAAAACGCATAACATATTTAAAATTATAATTTCAGGAATTTCCAACATATACAATATTCGGAAAAATATCCGAATACTTTTATTCAGCCCTGTATAGGATCTATAGGTTTGTATATATACTACATAGAATGCTAAATTTTAGTTCAGTTAGGAAACGCGTAGCACAGTTTAAAATTCTCCATCTGGAGTTAGTCAATAAACGGAAATGTGTTCGCGAACTTTTGTGCTTCCCTGTATATGATCTACAGAATTTATACACACCACGTAATAAACAAAAAGAGAGTTAAATTTAAAATCGCGTTCAGTAACTTAAAATGCACTTCCAGGAATTATTGTTAACAGGCAGTAGAGAATTCTTTTGTGTGTCCCTGTAAATGAACGATGACTGCTATGTACACAATATTCTGTAGTAAGCCTCTTGTAATGCACATTAGTGATATATATAAATTTCAGTGCGTTTAAAATAGTGAAACATTACTTAAATAAACCGCAGACGATTTTTCTCCATAGACGTAATGTAACGGAATTCTTTTGACTGTCCCTGTAAAGTAACTATAAGTGCTATGCACACCCTATTCCATATTAAGCTTCTTCTAATGCACCTTAGTGATATATATAAATTTCAATGCGTTTAAATTAGTGAAACATTATTTAAATAAACCGCAAATGATTTTTCCCCATAGAACGCAATATAACGGAATTCTTTTGAGTGTCCCTGTAAAATAACTATAAGTGCTACACACTTCCGTTGAAATAGGGAACATGCTATAGATGGCGACAATAACATATAAAAATTGCAGAGCAATCCGAGCATATTTACGGGAGTTAGAGCACGGACAGACGGCCATACGGCCAGACAAACCGAAGTCATAAGCACTTTTCAACTAGGTTGGAAAGTGCTAAAAAGGGAGGGAGTCTCAGTGTTGGAAATTTGTTTAGTGGTTCGAGAATACCCTTCGTACCTGCTAGATTTATGTACTGTTTTGGGCAGATGATTTAACATTTGTATATATATATATATATATATATATATATATATATATATATATATATATATATATATATATATACAGTAAAACCTCCGAATAACGGACACTGAGGGCACGCTAAATTTGTCCGTTATTAGGAGGTGTCCGCTGTTCAGAGGTAAAACTATGCAAACAATATTTGAGTTGGGGATTGAAAAAGTGTCCGCTAAATAGAGGTGGCCGCTATTCGGGAGTGTCCGTTATGGAGGTTTTACTGTATATATATATGAGAGACAGTAGAAGTGTTAAAAAATAAAACAAAATTATTCCTGTGAAAGCATTGTAAGAAATTGTTTTGAAATATTAAGTATGAATTTGTTATGAAACATTGTAATATAATCTTATTAACATAAAATATCAATTTTTTTAATGCTATGGTATTTATTTGTATGATGTGAATATATGAAATTTCGTCGTAATATGTCTTTCAAATTTCAAAATATGCGTCAGGTTTTTCAAATTTGCGTGTTTAAAAACTTCAATGTTTTGCTTTTTAGCACTTTCCAACCTAGTTGAAAAGTGCTTATGACTTCGGTTTGTCTGCCGTCTGGCCGTGCTCTAACTCCCGTAAATATGCTCGGATTGCTCTGCAATTTTTATATGTTATTGTCGTTATCTATAGCATGTTCCCTATTTCAACGGAAGTGTGTAGCACTTATAGTTTTTTTACAGGGACACTCAAAAGAATTCCGTTACATTGCAGTGTATGGGGAAAAATCATTTGCGGTTTATTTAAATAATGTTTCACTATTTTAAACGCATTGTAATTTATATATATTACTAAGGTGCATTAGAAGAAGCTTAATATGGAACAGGGTGTGCATAGCACTTATAGTTACTTTACAGGGACAGTAAAAATAATTCCGTTACATTACGTCTATGGAGAAAAATCGTCTGCGGTTTATTTAAATAATGTTTCACTATTTTAAACGCATTGAAATTTATATAGATCACTAAGGTGCATTACAAGAGACTTACAACGGAATATTGTGTGTATAGCAGTCATCGTTCATTTACAGGGACACGCAAAAGAATTCTCTACTGTCTGTTAACAATAATTCCTGGAAGTGCGTTTTAAGTTACTGAACGCGATTTTAATTTTAACTCGTTTTTTGTCTATTACGTGGTGTGTATAAATTCTGTAGATCCTATACAGGGCAGCACAAAAGTTCGCGAACCCATTTCTGTTTATTGACAAACTCCAGACGGAGAATTTTAAACTGTGCTACGCGTTTCCTAACTGAACTAAAATTATCATCCTATGTAGTATATATACAAATCTATAGATCACATACAGGGCTGAATAAAAGTATTCGAATATTTTTCCGAATATTGTATATGTTGGAAATTCCTGAAATTATGTTTTTAAATATGTTATACGTTTTCTAAATTGTTTACTTAGATGTTAGCTTTTAGCTTATTAAACGGTATTTGTAAAATTATTTTGGAAGCGTTGGAAAGTGCTATATAATCCATGCTTGACGCATGATTTTTCGTTCTTGTTGACTTTAAAGAAAGGAGGTAATGCAAACAACAGTCATACATTTTTTATTTTAAATGCGTAAGTAAATTTCAAACAGATTCTTCAACTTTTAAAACTTAATTTTTTTTTTTTTTTTTAAAGACTTGTTTATTACGGTATTTTTATGTTAAATGGGCAATCACCAAATATTGCGTTCTCATCATCATCTGTGTTGTGTTGCATTCATTTCATTTCACTCATTTAATTTAATATACATAACTTTCATTTAAGATGGTTCTCAAATGACCTGCTTAACAAAGGCAAACTTACTGACACATTTTCTGACTGATTTTTAATCACAAAGGCATAAAATTGGCAGGCCTGACTATTAAAGCAATTTGGAATTTAAAAAAAACTCCATTTTTTAACACTTTCCAACCTAGTTGAAAAGTGCTTATGACTTCGGTTTGTCTGCCGTATGGCCGTGCTCTAACTCCCGTAAATAGGCTCGGATTGCTCTGAAATTTTTATATGTTACTGTCGTTATTTATATCATGTTCCCTATTTCAACTGAAGTGTGTAGCACTTATAGTTTATTGACAGGGACAGTCAAAAGTATTCCGTTACATTACGGTCAATGGGGAATAATCGTTTCAAGCGCATTTTGATGACGTTACGTCATTTAAAACATAATGAAATTGATATATAATTATGAAGCACGTTAAAACATGCTTTTTGTAGTATATGGGGTGCAAAACATTTATTATTCATTTACAGGGTCAAACAAAAGAACTGTGTTACACATCGTCCTATGGGGAAAAATCGTCTGCAGTGTAATTTAGTAATATTTCACTATTTCAAACATAATGAAAATTATATGCATTACTGAGTTGCACTATAAATTGCTCTCTTGTGTGCATTGCGTTTATTGACAGGGACACACAAAAGATATTGGTTACAGTACATGTGCGATATTTACAGTCTATGTGTGATAAGTGCGTTTTCAACTTTGGTTTGCGTTTTTAAATTTAACAATTTTTTTTTCATAGTGTAACACTTTTTTTCATAGCACGTGTGTGTTTATAAACTCGGTTCATCATATACAGGGCTACACAAGGGAATTCATAAGTATTACAGACTATGAGAGTGAATTGCTTAAGGGTAGTTTTTAATTGTGTTTACGCATTTTCAAGCTGAACTATATTTAGTAGACTAATAGAAGTTTGTGGAATATAAATAAATTCATATACAGGGCTACGCAAAAAAGATACATTGTCGTTTTCGTTTGGTAATTGCTGCGTGTGAGTTTTAAGTTGCATTTTAGCTTAATAGGTGGTGTGTACAAAAGTCTTCAGATAATATACAGGGCTGTACAAAAGATTTTGAGTGCATTTCCATCGATTGGCGAAAATTGTTAAATGTGAATATTCTAACCGAACTAAATTTTATCATACTGTATATTCACATCTATTGATCATATACAGGGCTGCACAAAATAATTCGACTACTTTTTTGACACTGGAAGGTAATTTCGAAAACTGTATTTTTCAATGTGTTATGTGTTTTCTAAACTGTTTCTTACATATCTTCTTTCACCTTATTTAACGGTGAAGTTTCGTTAAAGTTTCCTGGCTGTGTTGGAAAGTGTTTCATAATCTATGCTTGATGCATGATTTTTCATTCTTGTTTATAAATAAATTACTTATTGAATTGTAAGTGATTTTTGTCATGTGGCGACCCCTTATTCCCCTTTCTGGCACTGTAGAATTGGGAATTTTGGTTCAAAACGCTAACTTTGACAGTATTTTCTGAAAGATCTTCTATTTTTATCAAAACTAGGGAATCGAACCCGGGCTTCCCGGGTTACAGAACGCAGACGAAAACAATTTTTTCCCTAAATCTAATAGATTTTTCATATTTTTATTTGTCAAAGTTGCTGCATTTAGTGATTTTTTTTTTTTTACTGGTTTCTTTGCTTTTCTTGTGCGTGAAGCGCTCATACATGCGGTATTCATCCAGTTTTTTTTTTTTTTTTTTTTTATTAAGCGTTTATACATGCGATATAGTGATCGCGACATTAACAAATTTCAAGGGTTTTGTTTATTTTTTATTTTTTAGCTCACAGGCTATCAAAGCCTGAGAGCTTATGTGCCCGCCGGTTCTGTATGTATGTATGTATGTACGTATGTACGTACGTAACGCGATAACTCTTCATAGAAATATCCGATTTCCTTCAAATTTTGTTTATAGGTTGACTGTGTTAAGGCGCTTCCCTGATTAGTTTTCGGGATTGATTGGTTAAATATAAAGGGGGGAACAGGGGGCTAATCCCCCCCCCTAATTTATATAAATAGGGATTTAATACAGAATTATTCCGTTTTCCTTCAAATTTTGTTTATAGGTTGACTGTGTTAAGGCGCTTCCCTGATTAGTTTTCGGGATTGATTGGTTAAATATAAAGGGGGGAATGGGGGGGGGGGCTAATCCCCCCCCTATTTTATATAAATGGGGTTTTAATACAGAATTATTCAGTTTTCCTTCAAATTTTTTTTTAGGTTCACTGTGATAAGGCGCTTCCCTGATTAGTTTTCGGGATTGATTGGTTAAGTATAAAAGGGGGAATGGGGGGGCTAATCCCCCCCCCTTAATTTATATAAATGGGTTTTTCATGCAGAATTATTCCGTTTTCCTTCAAATTTTGTTTATAGGTTCACTGCGTTAAGGTGCTTCCCTGATTAGTTTTTGTGATTGATTGGTTAAGTATAAAGCGGGGGGAACGGGGGGCTAGTTCCCCCTTAATTTATATAAATGGGCTTTCCCTGCAGAATTATTCCTTTTTCCTTCAAATTTTGTTTATAGGTTCACTGTGTTAAGGCGCTTCCTTGATTAGTTTTCGGGATTGATTGGTTGAGTATAAAGGGGGGGGGAACGGGGGGCTAATCCCCCCCCTTAATTTGTATAAATGGGTTTTTCATGCAGAAATATCTCATTTGCTTCAAAATTTGTTTATAGGTTCATTGGGTTAAGATGCTTCCCTGATTAGTTTTTGGGATTGACTGATTAAGTATAAAAGGGGGGAACAGGGGGGCTAATCCCCCCCTTAATTTATATAAATAGGTTTTTCATGCAGAATTATCCCATTTTCTTCAAAATTTGTTTATATGTTATATGTTTATATGTTTATTTGTTTATATGTTAAGAAGCTTCCCTGATTAGTTGTCGGGATTGATTGGTTAAGTATAAAGGGGGGGGGAACGGGGGGTGCTAAACCCCCCTTAATTTATATAAATGGGTTTTTCATGCAGAATTATCCTATTTGCTTCAAAATTTATTTATAGGTTCATTGGGTTAAGACGCTTCCCTGATTCGTTTTCGGGATTGATTGGTTAAGTATAAAGGGGGAGACGGGGGCCAATCTCCCCTTAATTTATATAAATGGGTTTTTCAAGCAGAATTATCCGATTTTCTTCAAATTTTGTATATAGGTTCATTGTGATAATGCGCTTCTCTAAATAGTTTTGGGGGTTCATTTGTTAAGTATAAAGGGGGAAGGGGGGGCTAATCCCCCTTAATTTAGATAAATGGGTTTTTCATGCAGCATTATCCGATTTTCTTCAAATTTTGTATATATATATTCATTGTAGTAAGAGGCTTCCCTGATTAGTTTTTGTTGGGATTGATTGGTTAAGTATAAAGGGGGGGGGACGGGGGGCTAATCCCCCCCTTAATTTATATAAATGGGTTTTTCCTGCAGAATTATTCCGTTTTCCTTCAAATTTTGTTTATAGGTTCACTGTGTTAAGGCGCTTCCCTGATTAGTTTTCGGGATTGATTGGTTAAGTATAAAGGGAGGGAACGGGGAGGTAATCCCCCCCTTAATTTATATAAATGGGTTTTTCATGCAGAATTATCTCATTTGCTTCAAAATTTGTTTATAAGTTCATTGGGTTAAGACGCTTCCCTGATTAGTTTTCGGGATTGATTGGTTAAGTATAAAGGGGGGGACGGGGGGCCAATCCCCCCTTAATTTATATAAATGGGTTTTTCAAGCAGCATTATCCGATTTTCTTCAAATTTTGTATATATATATTTATTGTAATAAGAGGCTTCCCTGATTAGTTTAAGGGGTTCATTAGTTAACTATGAGGGGGTAACGGGGGGATAACCCCCCCTTAATATATTGTCGATTTCTTTATTTTTCAAGGGGCTTATTTCAAATTCTTTGAAATACGAGTATAATATACAATTAGTGTGAATAGCCTGTGAGCTCAATGCCCTCAGTTTAACTGGGCAGTTTTCTTTTTATTGGTATTATTAATACAGGGAGTTCGCTGCATCCAGTGATGCTTCTTTGTTAATTTATTATTCATCATCTTATGCATGCGATATAGTGTTCGCGATATTAACGAATTTCATGTATATTCGTTTTTTCCAACTTTGCAATGACCGTTAACATTATTTGTAATACTGATGAAATATGAATTAAAACGTTGTTTCTTACTGCTCATATTAACTTTTTATATGCATTTTTATTAAATTTGTGAAATAATTTTTTTATATTTTATTCATAAAAATGGAATATCTAAAACAATATCTCCTGTTTATATTATCTGTTAAAATATCCGATGTTTGTTTATGGTGTAAACAAATAATTTTCTTTTAAATTTTTAAATTATTACAAAGCTTCCTTTTCTCCAAAATTGTCTGAACTAATCAAATTTTGTATCCGGTATAACACTACTCTCATATAAAGGCACCCTATTCTTGTGACGTTTTTATTTCAAAATTCATTAATTTTACTGCCTGTAACTATTTAAAAATTTATAATGGCAGCATTCTTCCATTTGTTTATTAGGCGTTTCAAAATTCATGCTTAAAAATTATTTTATAAGCCATAATATATCATTCAATTAAGATATATAGTTTTCAAACAAATTGCATTTGAAAGTAAATTTTTTTCCCTCTATAACGGTGTAAAAGTTGAAAATGTGCTATGTTTAGAAATTAAAAAAATTGCAATAGCAAAAATCACAAAACCGAAATTTCATCGTCAGCTGTTGCCATTCGCAAAATGACGTATGCGTTACGCACGGACACGTTTGGCCTTTATAATATAGATATGGAAAACCCATTTTGATCATAAAGTTTCTGAATAAGATCATCTATCAATTTCATATGTTTCTAAACAAAAATGAATTCACAAATATGCGTCAGAAAGTACTTCCTTTGGATTTGGGAGCTGCCTTAAAATACACACATTTAAAATGCATGCCCTTCACTCATTTCATTTAAAATGCAAAAAAAAAAAAAATAATAATACCATAAACTATTTCAACATCAAAGTATTCTTTCTAATTAACACCGATAAAAAACAAAAGCTGCTATCGGTGAGATTTGTATACGGTGAACTTGTGTGGTTTATTTGTCTGTTTTCTGTATTCATTTTCTAAGCTTTGTAAAAATTGGCCAATCACCATGAAATTTGTTAAGATACACAGTATTAAAATATAGTCATCAGATGTATTTTTTTTTTTTTTTTTTGAGAGGGACATAATAAATAAATTGAATTTGTTATACCTACTGTCTTTGTAAAAAAGCTTGAATGGCTATGAAATTCAAATATGTTTCTCATAGACTACAATCATTTTCTTTGGAAAATACTGTAAAACTCTAAAAATAACCTCCCACCCAAATATACGTCCCCTCCTCCCTCCCCAATTTTCAACAAATTTCACTTTTCGAAAAAATTCCTTTCGTAAATCCCTCTTACCAAAAATCTTTGGTTGGAATGTGTTTTCACCCACTCCTTGACGATGAAATTTCTGACAGTGTCGATAAGTGTGTGAAGGTTAATTTCTTTGTTTTTATGCTCTCTAGTGTTCTTGTTTTGTTATGTCATGTATGCTTAAAATTAAAATATATCTTAATCCAGTTTTATTTACATGACATACCTTGCGTTTCTACCATCGTACAGTAAAGTACATGGAAGTGTGAATTCATGCTGGCTTTCCAGTTAACACTGTAGCTCTGTGATTGCCAAATCCCTGTCAGTCACTCTGTTCATGGCAGTTTCTTGGAAGCTTTGACGTCCTAATGGCATTTTGCATACAATGTTTGCTTTCAGGATACGTGATATGTAAATTCACAGAACGTACTTGTTTAAATGATAGAATAAGTTGACTTTGACAGTATTTTCTGAAAAATCTTCTTTCTGAAAAGGACTTTCAATCACAAAGTTTCTGAATAAGAACACCTGCCATTTATACTTACTTATCACTTACATGAACTGTGCCAGTTCATGCTTAAGAAAGTGAGTATAAGCTTTTTTTTTTTTCATTTTATGAAAGGATTTTGAATTTCGAAAAGATATGTCAGTACAATAACATTATCACCCAAAAACATAAAATAAATAAATAAAAAGGTTAAAAATTTATCATTTTTATGCAAATATGTTCATGGAGCAGTAAAATTAGTCTGTAATTTAGATTTAAACACAATCAAAGAGCACTGTCTAATTTTCTTGGTTGTGGAAGGTATTTAACCACTGCAAAGTATAAAAAACATTTAAATAGTATCATCAATAATTTGTTATGCATTTTAATAATGAATTCTAATTTTGCATTATTTATTTCTTCCTTTTACACATTTTTAAAACTTGCATATGTTTTTTAGTTTTCTGTTGAAACTGTTTGTACCAATTGTACGGACTCAACACTGAAGGTAAATTTTGAAGAATTGACCAACACAGCCCTCTGTCGATGTGTTTAAGTGTTAATCTAAATGATGTAAGTATTCTTTCGAAATCTGATCTTGAGACTATTTCTTATGAATTGAATTGATTCTTACTTATTGATCTTACTTATATTAATCAAACTACACACCCTGTAATAAGCTATACTTTGTAATAATTATATTTTTATTTGTATAAATATACAGTATTTGTTTAATTTTATGTTCATAAGTTTTCATCTGTATTATTTATTTTAGTGAAATGTTCATTATTTCCCTCCTGAAAATAATTTATTTTGAGAAATGTCCTTCAATTTTTTTACTCGTTATTTTTAAAAGATAATCTGTTTTTATATTGCACTATTTGAAGTTGTTTATTTGAATAATTTTTAATCACAATTATGATAAAAAGCCATGGAATCATCAAGATTTTTAGAATTCAGAATTAGGGAATTTTCCAGATGATGCCTCATAAGTTTTAACTAAACTAAACAAATTAAAGCTTCTTAACTTACCGAATTCACTTAAATTGTAAATTCTATTTTTATCTATTACTAGCATGCTACGCCCGCTGCGCTGGGCCATTTTTATAAATGCACCTTAAATCATACGAAATGGCTTTTTATTTTAAAGGAATATGGATCTTCACCTACGGATGCTACCCTTGTCGAAATTTTCATATGAATTATATCAGTGGATCTGAGCATGTATTTTAAAGCAATAGGGATGTTCACCTGGTTTTTCCTTCAATATTGCTGTAAACGATGCAAACGACATTGCGTTATATTATATCATACATTGGACAAAATTTGGGCTAATAAGAAGCAACTCATTTAGTTGATCATTTGTAGTAGAGTTTGGTAGGGAAATGAGGCCATTATAACCATAAGACCATTATGGCAACAGGAACTAAAATGTTCTCTAGTCAACATACTACTAAAAAGAGAGCATTACAATGATTGCATAGATTGACCATTGAACTTAAATAATTTCAGGTGATTCATTTTCGTCTGTAAGTTCTTGAACTCAGTTCCTCTTTCTTGTCCCTATGTGAGGTTCTGGTAACGTAAGTACAATCTCACTCTATGTTATGTTATATTGCGTAATATACGTCCTCTTCAGGCAAGTCTGCGACGTTTTTTCCTTTTTCGATTCCAGCAGAGTAAATACAGCCAAAAACGTAATAAATTGTTTGCACATAAAGAACAGTGTTTAACTTTCCTATTTAAAAAAACTAGTGAAACATAAAAAAGTGCTTTTTTAAAGCTGAATAGTTTGAAAAAAATTAAAATGACGCCATTTTCACTGTCTTTCCATTTTTTAGACCAGTTGCATTCGTGTAACCGTTAACCTGAAAAAAAAAAACCTGATGATTAAATCCGGTAGAAGAATAAACCTCTAGTTTGCATCCAATAGAATCGTCCTAATCTTCCATAATCTTGTCGATATCCAAGTTTGACGTCAAACATTAGAAGTGCTTGAAACGATATGGTTACTAATGTACCAGAGTTACTTACAAAACGAAGTTACTGACACGCTAAACTATGTTCCAGTAAATAATGTCAAATTACTGTTAATTCAATTATCGATCTTTCATTAGCAAAATTCCATACCTTATACAAAACTGACAATGATAATGTTAGTTATGCAAAATGTTTAGTAATAATCTTTTTGTTGAATACTTAAACAGAATATTTTCTTTGCATTTCACTAAAGAGCATAATAACACACAGAAATAAATTCATTTGCCACTATGCTTAGTTGCTAGGGATGTGTGTAAGTCGAAAATGCTTTATAATGATCGAAAAATTATCTAATCAGAATTTTAGCTACTCGTTTTTCTTATCCAGGCTGAAATGATAAATCGACAAATATTATTTATTCCATTCGCTACCATAGACATTATAAAGTTTTTCCGTACATTCATTGGAAGCATTGCTAGTTTTGGTAAAACTTTGCTTCATAATGAAAAAAAACCCCCATAAATTTAGCAATCGTTAATTTCAAAAGTCGTCTAATCTTCTGTAATCTGAATCGTCATCCAAAGTAACTTTGAAACATAAACGAAACTTCCAACACTATAGTAAAAATGCCAACTGGCATGTGACCGGAATACGGACGATTAGTCCAATATCTTTTAAAAACAATGAAGAATCAAAAAAAGCATTGAAAATTTATTTCAGCATGCAATTTTTATTACAAAATGTTGCCTTTTGTGATAGTAATAACGCATAATTGCACATATCTCCTTAAGAATATTCTTTAGTTCCTAACTTTTGACACAGTATATATTTCTATAAGTGAAATTGGTGATATATTATAAAAACAAAAATAAAAGAATAGACAATATTCGCGGCTATAAAAATCATATGTTTGGTGGAAACAAACTAGCATGTTTCCATAGTAAATTTTTAAATGTCTAAAATTTAACTATTTTACAATATGTGTTTGGGTGGCAGACATTCACTAAAATTTAAATATTTGATCGCATATTTATAACAATAACTGCTATTTATATAATTTGCATTTGAATAAAAAAAATTACTCTAAAACGGATCTTCTATACCCGAAAAAACACTATTATTGCTGATAAAGCTCAAGCTGATGTCACGCTTATAAATTTTTGGCTTAAAATCACATTGTTGGGTGCCAAAGGTAAAATCAAAATCGTAAATAAACAAATAACATGTAAATCATAAATTAATAGAAAGGCAAAAAAAAAGAAAAAAAAATTGCCACTCATATAATATCTAATCAAATGATCAGATTTTGTTAACCTGACGCAAACGATAAATCGCCAAATATTGAATATTTTTAAGCATTACAAACATTCCTTTGGGTTTAAATTAAATGTTTTCGCTTTATAATATTATCCCTCATTAAAACAGTTTTTTTTCTTTCTCTTTTTTTGCGAGGGGGGGGGGGGGAAAGACCTATGGTAATCTTATTGTTCAAAATAACAGAACTTTCCATCATAATTCTATAACTAATCTACGTAGAACGTTGTGTTATATACTAAAACCTTCCCTGAAAAAATATCTATCGAACTTCCATCAAAATCCATTCAGCAGAACTTGAGTTATAAAGGAACGGAACGAAATTTCCATTTGTGTTTTCTATATATAGTAGAAGCATAGCTTTTGAAATCAATGGTCTCCTATTTTTTCACACTTTCCAACCTAGTTGAAAAGTGTTTATGACTTCGATTTGTCTGTGCTCTAACTCGCGTCAATAGACTCAAATTGCCCTGAAATTTTTGTATGTTATTGTGCATGTTTCCTATTTCAACTGAAGTGTGTAGCAGTTATAGTTTTTTTACAGGGGCAGTCAAAAGTCTTCCGTTACCAGAGTTGTATAATATAGACGCACACGGAAAATTTTATGCAAAATTAAAACTTTGCAGAATTTTTTTTTTTTTAAATATTGAAAAATTATAAATTTTCCCTTATTTTATGTAAAATTTTTTTACTGTTTGCGCACAATTGAAAGTTTAAAGACGCAAAACGTTGTGACATCACAGATGCTTTTATTATTATTATTTTTTTTTTCACAGACTAGAGCTTGGTGCCAATCGATTTTGCATCAGTTGCTGCAAGGACTTTTTAGCCGGACGGTGGCAGTTAAATCGAATACTTTGATAGTGTTAGAAAACATTTTAAATTGAATTTCTTTAAAATGATTTAAAGCTAACTTTAACTATTTCAAGATGTATCAAATTATAATGAACATCAATGACTGACTGGCGGCTAGCTAAAAAAAAAATTCTGTGGCTGAAATTTTTTTAAATAGAAATAAAAATAATAATAGAAAAAAAAAATATCATAAATGACACAGATGAAATGATGTATTATTTTTAGGTACATGTTTTTTTTTTTCTCAAATTAGATTCTGTATAAAATTGTTTACTTTCGAATGGCAACTCACAACTCCAAACACAGCCAAAGCTGCCATCGGGAGCACTATCTTAGCACCCCATCAAACTCTCTCCAAAGTGGTACTTAGTGTGGCCTGTACATTCGTTCTATTGAATTTCAGGATTATTCTTTAAGTTAAAATTAATTTTAAATATATTGTGATGAGGAAAATTACAACGTAAGCACAGTCAAGTGAGTTCTGTTGATAAAAGAAGTGCAAATCAAACATGAATAATTGCAGCTTTTGTCAAACCTCAAAATAAGCATGGCGATGGAAATATGGATCCCATTTCTGAAGGCGGGAGTTTTTCCTCTGAATCGACTGTTTCCCGGAGTGAGGAAAGTCTTAGATGATTCTTCTAAGCCTGCTCTCTCTGAAATGCTTGTTTCAATGTTGTATTGTTTTTTTAACCAAAATCATTATTCTTTAATTAATTTTTAATATAATTGGTAATTATTTTAAACTGTTTTTAATTCATAACATCAGACTAATATAACACGTAATTTTATTAAACATTAAATTATTTTGCAGAAAGTTTTTAACCCAATATTTATGTGCGCAGAAAGTTTTAGGTTTTATACAAGTTTGTCCGATACATTGCAGTCAATGGGAAATAATCGTTTCGAGTGCAGTTTGATGACACTTTGTTATTTGAAACGTGATGAAATTGATTTATAATTATGAAGCGAATTAAAACATGCTTTTTGTAGAGTATGCGGTGCAGAACATTAATTATTTACAGGGTGAAACAAAAGAATTCTGTTACACATTTTTCCATGGGAAAAATCATTTGCAGTGTCATTTAGTGATATATCACTATTTCAAACATAATGGAAATTATATGCATTATTGAGGTGTACTATAAATTGCAAATTGCTTTCTTTAAAGTGTTGTATGCATTGCGTTTATTTACAGAGACACACAAAAGATATCGGTTACAGTACATGGGCAATATTTACAGTCTGTGATAAGTGACGTGTTAAGTGTACATGTGTGATAAGTGAGTTTTCAGCTTTGGTTTGTGTTTTTAAGTTTAACTAAATTTTTTCTTAGTACGTATGTACCGAGTTTATAAACTCGGTTGTTCCTATACTGGGGATTTGTAAGTATTAACAGACTATGGGAGTGAATTGTTTAAAGGTAGTTTTTAATTGTGTTTACGCATTTTCATGCTGAACTCTCTTTGGTAGACTAATGGAAGTTTGTGGAATATAAATAAATTCATACACAGGGAATGCACAAAGAAAAAGATACATTTGAAGTAAACAAAAATATTACGTCTGAACATATTTATATGTACGTCTGAACATATATATACGTCTTATATATACGTCTGAACATATATATTAAAATCATTAAAATTACAGACATTACATTACACTTTCATAAAGCATTAAAAACATATTAAAATTGGACGTTTCGGACATTTTTCTGAACGTAAGTCACAGTTAAAAAATATCAACAAATAGAAAATGCAACATATCAAAATGCCGAATGCAGCGACTACAGAACTTTCTTAGAAGCATGGTATACGAAAATTACAGATAACGAAGCAGGTGCAATCCCAAATGAATACTCCGTGTTATTATAACTGTAACTTTGGCCTCGATATTTTGATACGTTGCATTTTCTATTTGTTGATAATTTTTAACTGTGACTTATGTTAAGAAAAATGTTTGTTGCAGAGGGATTTTCATGTAAATCCAAAACGTCCAATTTTAATATGTTTTTAATGTTTTATGAAAGTGTAATGTAATGTCTGTAATTTTAATGATTTTAATATAAAAATATACATTGTCATTTACGGTTGGTCATTGTTGCGAATGAGTTTTAAGTTGCCTTTTAGCTTAATAGGTGGTGTATACAAAACTCTTCAGATAATATACAGGGCTGTACAAAAGATTTTGAGTGCATTTCCATCGATGGGTGGAAATTGCAAAATGTGAATATTCTAACTGCACTAAATTATATCCCCATCTATTGATCCTATACAGGGCTGCACAAAATAAATTGACTCCTTTTTTGACGCTGGAAGGTAATTTTGAAAACTCTATTTTTCAATGTGTTATATGTTCTGGGAGCGCGGCAGTGCGTCCGCTAAGTTCGCACAGGCCGTAAGCTACCTTTTCCCTGACCATTTCGGCCTACTTTTCACCCCCTCATAACTGCGTTTTGGGGAGAGCTAGAGAGTTTTCCTTTTTAACACACATTAAGATAATCAAACTGAACTAGGTTCCAAGATTTCTTATTTCTGTATTTAATATTTTTCGAAATATGAGATTCCGAAAAAGGGCTTTTTTGTAACTGACTCACAGGGGATCATCAAATAGCTAAAAAGTTGGGGATCATCAAATAACTAAAAAGTTGGTGATCATCAAATAACTAAGGTACTTCTAACAGTCGTAGAATCATAAAATTTGACAAGTAAGTAGGTTTTGTCACACAATTAACCAGAAAAGTCTGAAAACACAGAATTTCTGCCTTTAAACCCTTCAAATAGGGAGTGCTGATTTGGCAATATACAGTTCGTAACACATTCAATTGGCAAATTAAATTAATTGCATTGTTGCAACCATTTGTGCTTTTTGTTGTACGATAAACATTTAAGTAATAATAGTTGCATAGACAATCATTTCCTCGCTCATATTTGACGCCAGAGTTGGTCACCAAAGCCGGATTACAGAAAATTAGCCTGAGTTTGAAGGTGTTACATGGTTTCAAGCAGAATGAATTTTTTATATTCTTTTCCGAAAATGTTGGGAAGGCAAATCTTTTAGTTTATCTGTCTGTTCTTCTATTTTTTACTTCCTTAAAATAAATTTTATTATAAATGTCGGTATTCTAATCGCAATAGCACTCAGTCAATCCAACACCGGCTCTATTAAGAAAGCCCGGGGACACTCAGAGTGACGTCACTAACCTCGGTCATTGATGACAAACCTCGTTTATTTTCCGTTCGTCATCATAACTTTCCGAGTTCGTTCCAAAACTTATCTCAGCCATAAGTTAGAGTGTACAGGGTATATAACCATGTATATACGTTCATGTAACCATTTCCTGTTATAAATATTATATTCATTTGAGGAAAGACTCTTTCATTTTAATCCTTTTAAAAGTTTTCATTATAGTGTCTTTTTAAAGATAAAAAATCTTTTTAACCCCCCCCCCCCCCCCCCCGTCCCCTCCTCCTTTTTATATCTTTTAATAAAAATAAAATATGAATAATTCATAAATATCAGTTTTTATTATTATTAACAACTAAATAAGTAAAATATAAATGTAGTTCTCTATTTTTTCTCTCTTTTAAGTTACATTTTATTTGCTTCATGTAACCATTTCATATGTTATATTCATTTTATTAAAGACACTTTCATTTTAATCCTTTTAAAAGATTTCATTATATTGTCTTTTTAAAAATATTTCATTTCCCCCACCCCTCTCTCCGCTTCTTTTTATGTCTTATAATAGAAATAAAATACGTATAATTCATAAAATATATATTTCATAATTCATAAAATATATAGTAAAAATATTCATATTATATAAAATATAATATATAAACAATAAAAAAACTTTTTTTTATCGTGTATTTTTATATAATATATCTAATATAATTCATATATAATTTCTAATTATTAATTTTTTATTCTTCATTAGTAATATTTTATATTTCTTCATCGTGTTATAAATATATTTTCACTTCGTGCTACATTTTTTCTTCTTTTGGTTAATGTGCAAATTAAAGTTCATATTTGAGTTCTAGCACATTTTCAAGAAAATTAATAATATTTCGATTGACTGGATTGCTTTCCATTAAAGTAAGTACTTATTTAGAGTATATACATGCATTTTTAAGAATATTAGCAATGTTAATCATTATCTATTAAAATATGTTTACTTTGTCGTTGCTACATAAATAGACTAAAATATTTATATATTTTTTATACATAGATTAGATTGTAAATGTGTTAACGTGAAAATGTTAACTTACTTAAATACTTCTCCTGTCACTAATTTATATGCAAAATTATATCAGTTAGTAAAAAGTGTAAGGTAAGAACTTAATATACTGCTTTATCTGTCATTTGATAATTACATATTTGATTTATTTTTCCATATATGCATTTCTTTTATAATCACCAATAAACAGAGATATTTTACTATTATTAGGAAATATTAAATATATAGTTGTCCTGTTTTGAGATAAAAAAAATTTGTGAAGGCTCTGTTCTGAAATTTAAAAAAGGGTCTTTTAAAAGACATTTTTAATGTATAATATTTATCATTATAACATATTTTTTATCAATTAAATACTACACATTTAATTATTACTACACATTTTAAATATGATATTTGATTTAAATAAAATTTTGTGAAAAGTAAAGGTTATTTTTGTGAAAAATAACATTTTGTAATTAAAGTTAAAATCCAGTTACTCAAATTCGAACCAAGATTAAAAAATACTTTTTAAATCCTTTTGCTGAAGTTTTCCTCTCTGGTGAACTTATTTGTTTGCAAATTACACATTTTAAAATGTCACAAAATAATTAATAAATAATAAATAGTAAGTTTTTATGGAATAAAAAGGAATTTTGTGAAGGATCCTGTTTTATTATAAAGAATTTTGTGAAGGGTTCATTTTATTAAATTGATTTTTGTGAAGGAGCCTGTTTTATTAAATAGGATGTTGTGAAGTAGCCCTAAATATTCATCAAATTTTTCTTGGTATATTACCCTTGATATATTTAATATTTTCTAATAATTATTAAACCACCTCTGGTGAGTTTTATTGTAGATTATATATATATGTATAAACTATGTAATGTGTACAAAATAAATCGAATATGTAATTATCGTATGATAGACAGTACATTATAGTACAGTTTTACTAACTGATATTATTGATAACATTTTGCATGTGAATTAGTGACATCATAAGAAACATTTAATTAAGTTAATATTTTCATGTTCAGAAATTTTCAATGTAATATCTGTATGTTAAAAAAAAATGAATATTTTAGCAATGGAAGATATTAAATATGAAAAAAATAAATAAAAGGGAAAAGGAAAAGCATGAGAATGAAACAATCATGAATTTATCAAAACGTATTCTTATAACTAAAGTTTGCATAAAAAACTTTTAATTAGTTTTTGATTATTTTTAACATTAAAATTATTACAAATTTTAAATGATAGCTCTAAAAAAATTGCTAGATTCGTAAGATAGAGAATAGATTATTTGCTATACACTTTAAAGATCATGGTCAGTAATGACAAATGAAATATTTAGTTACTTTGTACATCTTTTATTAAGTGTGACTAATTATATTTATTCTGAAATACACAATTTATATACTAATTCTTGAATAAATATTTACAAAATTACTTAAGTTAGTTAAAACTACATATAATTAATTTTTTATGTTACTTTTTAGTGGCATAAGAAAGGTGTTATGATATTAGTTACACTTCCAATCCAGATTAGACTTAATGTAAATAAAATTAGTAATAATAAATAAATTTAGTCTTTCTTCATCATAAGCGTACAAATACGAAGTATGTGAAATTATTTATGCACAATTTTCCATTGATATGTATGAAAAAAAAGGTAGGTGTTAACTAAAAAGTATTAAATTTACAAATGAAGCAAATTCATATTGAATATTGAATAATGCATAAAAATTGTTGCGTAAGATTATTTACTAATAAATAAATAGTGCAAACGTAATAAAATATTTTTCGCAACATGAGCTTCGGACAAAGCTGTGGAGTTAAGCCTACTCGCGCAGAAACGACAAATTAAACATATTTTAATACACAATGATCAACATTGTTAATATTAATAAAATTACACATATATACTGTAAATAAGTACTTACCTTAGTTAAAAGCAATCCGATCTTGAACTGAACTACTTTAAATTAATATCAGAATTCAAAACACATTGATTTCCCAACACGTTGTCTCTGAAACGCACGGTACTATTCCTAAGAGCAAGTACGGAATGGGAGAATATTGCGACCTGCTTCATGACCGAGGTTGATGACGTCAGCAAACCAGTATTTCCTCTGAAACCTGGCTTTGTAATAGAGCCGGTGTTGGTCAATCTGGCAAAATTCCAGTGGGTTGTTAGTTCTTTAAGTGCATTTTAATGATGTTAATAAACTTTATACATATATATATATATATATATATGCATAACATATATAATACATATGCATCATTATGACGTCCACATAAACAGGGTATTTTTGTCGCCAAATTTGGCGATATTTCGTTAAGTGTCGCAAAGCTTGGAGAGAATTTAACGCTAGAGGCTATTTTTCATTGCGAATTTTTAGGGCGAGTAATCATCTATTAATATTATGCGGTTAATTAAATGGCATAACGCACGAATGTTAATAAAGTTTCAATCTTTCTTCACTACACAAGACTTGCTATTATATTGTACTGTTATTATACTTACTCTTACTATATTGTTATTCTTTACTCTCTTAAAAGTTTATTATAGAAAGAGAATTTTCAGAATTAAAGCATCGAAACTGCCAGTTCTAGATTATTATAATTTTATAACATATATCCAGTTGATCAATATGTATGTTAGAATGAATCTTCTATAATAGGGTTCCTCGCATTTTAGCTTCAGGTTTTCGAGTAAATTTAGCTAAAATCTTAAAACCAAGACATATTGACATATTATCTAAGACGATTAGATGAGAATAATGGTAGATTTTCTAATGGAAGAACGGCAGTGCGTCCGTAGATTTTCTAATCTTCCTTAATCGTTCCAATGTTAGAATGAAAGGGGGAAAAAATTAGCATCAATATGGTTTACTGCAAATATGGATAGCTTAACAGGCGTTTAACAAGAACCACTTCGCTTCAGTGTAAATTACAGAAGATTACTTAACAGAATTAAAAATCTCCGTATTAGAGAGTGTAACGATGCAAACGGACATGAAGCGTAAATTCCTAAGTAAATTCAGCGGTAATTGTCAATAAAGATGAAATGGATAACAACACAAAATATAAGATATGCTGCCAATGATCGCAAAGAGAATTTCTCTAACAGAAACTTCCGATTTGGCGAAGGATTGAGCAAGTAAATCTAATGTATGAAAATGAAAATCTGTTTGTCTGTCTGCACTTCTATATAAATCAACAGTTTGAAAGCCAGAATTGTGAAATGCTACGTGTAGGTGTATTAAAACACGGCCGAGGCAACTAAAGTAATCCGGAATCGAAATAATGTAGAGTTAATTTTTAAATAATAAAAAACCAAAAATCTAACAACTTTTCCGTGAAGAGTTCCATATCCTGTGCTGGTTCGCGCGATTGGCAAAAAAATCCAAACTGCTGCCAAAAGGGGTGTGATGTCACGTAGATAAGGTCAATTCCAGTTGTTAAGTTAAAACTCCAAAGACTGAATATAGCAACAACCAAATCAAACATTTATCGCCAAAAACAACTCGCCATACCTACCAGCACAGGATATTGAACTCTTCCTGCCTTTTCCTATTAAATTTGAACATTTTTCGTTATAGCAGTTGCCAACAATTAAAAATCTACAATGAAATTCTTTCTACAATAATTAATTTTCTATTGAAAGATTTCCACGTGAAAAATGAAAATAAAAATAAAAAGTTTCAGCAATGGAAAAAAAGATTAATATGACGTCATATTGGTAATATAACGGAATTTTTCAAACATTTCTCAATAATACAAGAAGTATGAGTATATATAAATACAGAAAACAGGTTAATAGGACGTCATTCGATAATTAAAAAAGAAAATTAATATAACGTCACATTGGAAGTTTAACGGACTTTTTCACATGTTTGGATATCATACAAAGAGAGTATCAATATGAGTAATAGTGAAAGCAAGTAGGTAAGATGTCAGCAGGTGAGTACAACATCATACGAGTTTGAGGAACGTATTGAATCATGATAAAAACACGATTATAGAAATATTGGCATATTTTAACATTTTGAAGTTATCTATACAACATGTTTAATTTTGAAATTGATTTTTCTACACAAACATTCTTTAAATCTCGAACACCAGGTACTTCGGCTAGTTATGAATAAAAGTTATATGATGAAGTGCTTAGCATACATATAAGAAAGAATATATTGTTTGCCTGAGACGGCTAGTATTTTGATGTAAACTACAAATAAAAATATAGATTTGTAAAGCATAATAAAATAATTTTAAAATTCTTTGACATTTATACATTTATTATATTTATATCCTTTATACATTTGATAAAGCCTACAAAAAGCAGTGATATCCCATCAAAAAACTTTCTGTAAAAAAAAAAAAAAAAAAGCGCCAAGTTCTTCTTAATGTTTCGGCCGTAAAAAGTACTGATATCTGATGTTCGCCCAAGTTAAAAGTCAAACATCCGAAATCTTTCATTCAAAATGGCTTCCTGCGACTTGGCCGTTAATGCATTTTAGAAGGTTTTTCAAATTCTAAAGAATGTATAATGATCTACATGTCTACTACATTTTTTTGAATATCTTACGCATTTTGTTGTACAAAGTACTAAAATATAATACACATTTTTAAAAACATAATTTCGAATTCACAGCTGTCGAGAATGGTCCACTCTGGTTCTCAACGTCTCATATAATGTAACACAATGTGAAATTTGATGAAAAAAATATTCATTGGAATTCGTGTTAATGACAATAGACCGTACAAAATGGTCATTAAACCATGGTACAACTAAATGATGGTTAATCAAAACTAATGTTTCTTGAAACTCAATGGTATGTATCACAAAGCTTTTAATTACAATATCATCATACGAATTTGCCTATTTGCATTCCGATATTACTTTTAAATGCATAATTTCCAATCATTAATTTTGAAATGATTTTTCGACGTAATTATTTATTTCAAATGAAAGAAATGGCATGTTTAACATCAATCAGGGTATATTATGTATTCTAATTTATTTTTATCAGTATTACATTCTTCTAATGTTTTTAACCTAGAATGCATTAACGGCCAAGTCTCAGGAAGCCATTTTGAATGAAAGATTTCGGATGTTTGACTTTTAACTTGGGCGAACATCAGATATCAGTACTTTTTACGGCCGAAACATTAAGGAGAACTTGGCGCTTTTTTTTTTTTTTTTACAGAAAGTTTTTTGATGGGATTTCTAAACTGTTTACTTACATATCTTCTTTCACCTTTCGCTACAGTTTTCTGGCTGTGTTTCATAATCTATGCTTGACACATGATTTTTCTTTCTTGTGTATTATCCAATTATTTACATTCTTTTATTTAACTCAACTCCGTTTGTATGTAGTGTGTAAAGATGGAATTTTGTAATGAATTTTTAATTCATTTCCTGCTTTGCTAGAATTATAAAAATTATGTCCAGTGACAACACAACATTTTATTAAATTTAGAACTTAATTATAAAGCATTTCTATATTAGCTTCATTACAGGTGATAAATTGCTAAATATTCTTTAGAGTTACAATTGTATAGGAGTTAACACTACCAAGGATTTAATGATAGGCTTGCCAAAAAAAAGGCCAACTGGTTGTGAAATTGCAACATTAAAACATTTTAAATCCTAAAAAGTAGAAAAAAATAAAGTAAACAGTGTATAATTAAAAAAAAAAAAAAACTATATCAATTAACTGTTAATTAAATTATGTTTTTACATTTTGAAAACATTTTAGAAATCCCGGATAGGTAGTTTGTAAATGATGATTTTTTTTCTATCCTCTTACCATATCTTTTTTGCGAAATGTTTAAGAAAAGATACCATGAAAGAGTGAATGCGTCATTCTTTTTTCTATCTGTCAGTATCATAGTGGGGCATTTGCAGAGCACAACGGGTTGCTGATAAATCTATCCAATTCCTTGGAAAAATCACCTCCACGAAAATAAAGGCGAGTGAGAAATAGGTTACACACAAGAAGCGAGATTAGGTGAAAACAAGAACGAAAAATCATGCATCAAGCATAGATTATGTAACACTTTCCAACGCTTCCAAAATAATTTTACAAATCATTACCGTTTAATAAGCTGAAAGATAACATCTAAGTAAACAATTTGGAAAACGCATAACATATTTAAAAACGTAATTTCAGGAATTCCCAACATAAATTTCTAACATATACAATATTCGGAAAAATATCCGAATACTTTTATTCAGCCCTGTATAGGATCTATAGATTTGTATGTATACTACATAGGATGTTAAATTTTAGTTTAGTTAGGAAACGCGTAGCACTATTTAAAATTCTCCTTCTGGAGTTTCTGTCAACAAACGGAAATGTGTTTGCAAACTTTTGTGCTGCCCTGTATAGGATCTACAAAATTTATACACACCAAATAATAGACAAAAAGTGAGTTGAATTTAAAATCGCGTTCAGCAACTTAAAACGCACTTCCAGGAATTATTGTTGACAGACAGTAGAGAATTCTTTTGTGTGTCCCTGTCAATGAACGATGACTGCTATACACACTATATTCTGTAGTAAGCCTCTTGTCATGCACCTTAGTGATATATATATAAATTTCAATGCGTTTAAAATAGTGAAACATTATTTAATTAAACCACAAACGATTTTTCTCTATAGACGTAATATAACGGAATTCTTTTGGTAAAGTAACTATAAGTGCTATGCATACCCTATTCCATATTAAGCTTCTTGCAATGCACCTTCATTATATATATCAATTACAATGTGTTTGAAATTGTGTAACATCATTAAAATAAACCGCAAATGATTTTTCCCCATAAACCCTCATGTAACGGAATTCTTTTGAGTGTCCCTGTAAAAAAACTATAAGTGAAATAGGAAACATGCTATAAATAACGACAATAACATATAAAAATTGCAGGGCAATCTGACCGTATTTATGGGAGTTAGAGCACGGACAGACGGCCAGACTTCAACCTAGTTGAAGTCAATAAACACTTTTCAGCTAGGTTGGAAAGTGTTAAAAAATGTGTCTGAAACTTTCTTTTGATAATATGTGCTTAATCTTATTCTTCCAGCTAAGTTTGGGACAGGTTTTCTGAGACAAAATTGGAATACAGTAAAACCATCTATAGTTGAATCGTGCCTTACGTGGAAACATTTCATGAAATGTCAAATTGCTAAAATAATTTTTTTTTTTTTTTCGATTTTTCCCACAAATGATTTTTTTTTCACAATGAAAATGAAGAATTCAAGACCACTACAGAGCAGTTAAGTAGTGCGCTGCTCCTCTTTTACATTGTATTTTGCATTAAAAGGGTTCATTGTTATGAAGCCTTGAAATAATAGGCTAATTTTTTAACTATCAGGTAGGTAGATTTCGTAAGAAATACCACCTATTACATTCTCTCCTAAGTTAGAATTCCTGAAAAATTTTTGCAGATGTACACCGATCCTGACCCAAAACCACCCCCAGTTCAAAACTTTATCTATCACTTTTTATGGACACAATAACTTCATAATTCTGCACAAATCTCTTCCAAACAGATACATAAAATCAAGGGGCATAAAATCTCAGTCAGGTTCGTTAATGGGCAAAATTGAACCAGGGAATGTTGAGGGGGGGGGGGGGGGGAGATGGGTGGGCTTGAGCTTTTTGTGAAAACAGAAAACCCCCCATAACTTCTTAATTATGATACGTATCGAATCTGTTTAAAGTTATTATTACTTCTAGGAAAAGGGCCAAAAATTTATGCAGGACACATTTTTGATATAATTAAAAATGGACTCAAGAGGGGGGGGGGGTAATTATAATATAATTATTATAATATTATTATTATAATATTTATATTTCAATAAGAATTTCAATTCTTAAAAATATTTTCTATAATATTTTAGTTAATAATAGATTTTCATTTTCTAATTTCAAAACTTTTGAAACTTAAATTTATTGACATGCATGATGTTCAAAAATTCTTATTCCATATGCATATTCGAGTTTAAAGCTTTAAAAGAAGCTTTAATACTTCTTGTAATTCATAATTTATTCTTTATACTGCGTATTAAAGTAAATTTTGTTCTGAGTGATGAATGGAAATTGTGATGATTTGAAATAATCAGGTTCTGTTAATGCAACTATTTCAATATTTTTTTTTTTTTTTTTTTTTGAACGGAAGCACTTTGTGGGACATATAAGGCTTGATTAACACATAGGTGATTCCACCTCCCACAACTGTTTTTGAAAAGAAATGTTTTTGTTATTGAATCGTAAATTCTACGATTAAATAAGGATTTTTTTTAAAGTGGTATAAGTTTTTATGGACTGTAAACAGGCTAGGAATTAAATTATTTCATTCTTTTCCTTTTTTTTATTTTGTGTGAAAACTATTTTGTACATTATGTACTTTATTACATGTAACAGTTTTACAAAACTGTTTCTATATATTTTTATTTTTGCTATTCCTCTGGGCCAAATTATTCCGTAGAGCCTTCTGTTTTTGTAATCTTTGTATTTTTTGCCATGCAACAAGTGAAATAATCTTATTTTTATATATTTATTTAATTGTTGCTGATGTTTTCATATGCTTTATTTAACTTTAGCTTACTTCACTATATACATATCAAATTATTATTGATCATATAATTGTGTGTCGTAGAAAAAATAATTATTTCTGTGAAAAATCATTAAAAAAAAAATTATACAATCGTTAAAAAAAAATTATCAAGCATTGATTGCTGTCCTATTTTATTGTTAACCCAATATTTTTTCTTAACTTTATACAAAAACAACACCTCTTCTTTTAGTCACAAAGTTACTTTATTTGCTGTACTGATATTTATTTTTATTTGCTGTAATGAATGCTTGCACAGTATTGCCCAATGAAATTCTCCCAATTCACTCTCAATGTCCGAGGAAATTCTTGATTTAAGAACTGTATCATTAAAAGTTCTGACGCTTTGTTATAGTAATTCCAAGGATGAATTGCCAAGTAACAGAGATATATCGCCAAGTTAGGTTGTAAAATCTTGTTCCCAAAGAAACAGCATCCCATTGCTCTCTCCTTGATATTCCAGAACATTTTTCATATACATATATATGTATTTTTTAATGGAATGATGTATTGCTTTTTTTTTTTCTTTAATCGCCTCCATTTACTTTTATAACTATAGAAACAATCCTTGATGTACCAAGTACTCAGATGGATGCAATTTGATTTTTTTTAGTAAATTTTACACCACAAACTACTATGTGAAAATGGCCATGATATGAAACTGTACATTACTAATGATGAAGCTACATGGAGATGCTACTTAAAAAGTTGTTTAAAAAAAAAGGAGAGGGGGAGGGTGTCTCAGTGTTGGAAATTTGTTAAGTGGTTCGAGAATACTTTTCATACCTGCTTTAATATTTATGTACTGTTTTGGGCAGAGGAATTAAAAGGTATAAGAAACAAATGTGTGTATATATATATATGTGTGTGCGTGTGAGACAGTAGAAGTGTTAAAAAATTAAAAAAAATTAAAAAAAAATTATTCCTGTGAAAGCATTGTAATAAATCGTTATGAAATATTAAGTATGAATTTCTTATGAAACATTGTAATACAGTAGAAGATCTGCATAACGCACAACTTCTCAAATGTAAACAATGAATTTTACAGTTAAGAAACACCTGCATTACCACATTATAAATAGTTCCCATTCTGTAGCAGACTAAATTTGATACCTCAGTTCAACTTTATCTCCTTCATTCAGAGCTTATTACTGAAAAAATGGCTATGATTGGATACAGGAATGTTTGCACAATGTTTATAAAGTAAATTGAACAATGTGTGGAATGATCTATATTATAATCTGCACAACTCCTGGTCATAAAGAATGCAATATAAAGACACTCTAATATATTTTGGTATGTTTCACACCTATTTGGCCCTGTTTTATAAACTAAATTTGATGATGTGTTAATTCATCATATAGGATGCTATATAACGCACAACCTCCTGTTTTTAGGTTTGCATTATAAAGATCTTCTACTGTATAATCTTATTAACATAAAATATCAAACTATTTAATGCTATGGTATTTATTTTTATATCTCTATAATGATGTGAATATATGAAATTTTGTCATAATATGTCTTTCAAATTTCAAAATATGCGTCAGGTTTTTCAAATTTGCGTGTTTAAAAACTTCAATGTTTTGCTTTTTGACTTTAAAGGAAGGAGGTAATGCAAACAACAGTTATACATTTTTTATTTTAAATGCATAAGTAAATTTCAAACAAATTCTTCAATTTTTAAAACTTACATTATTTTTTTTTTTAAGACTTGTTTATTATGGAATTTTTATGTTAAATGGGCAATCACCAAATTTTGCGTTCTCATCATAATCTGTGTTGTGTTGCATTGCATTCATTTCATTTCACTCACTTAATTTAATATACATAACTTTCATTTAAGATGGTTCTCAAATGACCTGCTTAACAACGGCAAACTTTCGGACACATTTTCTGACTGATTTTTAATCACAAAGGCATAAAATTGGCAGGCCTGACTATTAAAGCTATTTGGAATTTTAAAAAAACTCCATTTTTTTATAAATAAATTATCTATTGAATTGTAAGTGATTTTTGTCATGTTATTCCCCTTTCTGGCACTGTAGAATTGGGAATTTTGGTTCAAAATGCCAACTTTGACAGTATTTTCTGAAAGATCTTCTGTTTTTATCAAAATATGGAAAACCCATTTTGATCATAAAGTTTCTGAATAAGATCATCTATCAATTTCATATGTTTCTAAACAAAAATGAATTCACAAATATGCGTCAGAAAGTACTTCCTTTGGATTTGGGAACAGCCTTAAAATACACACATTTAAAATGCATGCCCTTCACTCTTTCATTTAAAATACAAAAAAGAAAATATTTCAACATCAAAGTATTCTTTCTAATTAATACCGATAAAAAACAAAAGCTGTTATCGGTGAGATTTGTGTACGGCGAACTTGTGTGGTTTATTTGTCTGTTTTCCGTATTCATTTTCTAAGCTTTGTAAAAATTGGCTAATCACCATGAAATTTGTTAAGATACACAGTATTAAAATATAGTCATCAGATGTAGTTTTTTTTTTTTTTTTTTTTGGAGAGGGACATAATAAATAAATTGAATTTGTTATACCTACTGTCTTTGTAAAAAAGCTTGAATGGCTATGAAATTCAAATATGTTTCTCATAGACTACAATCATTTTCTTTGGAAAATATTGTAAAACTCTAAAAATACCCCCCACCCAAATATAAGCCCCCCCCCTCCCCAATTTTCAACCAATTTCACTTTTCGAAAAAATTCCTTTTGTAAACCCCCTCTTACCAAAAATCTTTGGTTGGAATGTGTTTTCACCCACTCCTTGACGATGAAATTTCTGATAGTGTCGATAAGTGTGTGAAGGTTAATTTCTTTGTTTTTATGCTCTCTAGTGTTCTTCTTTTGTTATGTTTATTAAAGTTTAAAGTTAAAATATATCTTAATCCAGTTTTATTTACATGACATACTTTATGTTTTTACCATCCCCAAGTTTTCAGTTAAGTACATAAAAGCATCAATTCATGCCGGCTTTCCAGTAAACATGTGATTCATTCACACTCTACCTCTGTGATTGCCTAATCACTGTTATCACGGCAGTCTCTTGGAAGCTTTGATGTCATTACCCGTGAACAAATGGCGTTTTGCATGTGATTTTTGCTTACTGGAATGGAAATAAGTGATATGTAAATTGACAGAATGTACTTGTTTAAATGATGGAATGAGTTGACTTCCACAGTACTTTCTGAAAAATCTTTTTTCTGCCTTTGCCAAAAACTGAAAAAAGACTTCCAGTCACAAAGTTTCCGAATAAGAACACCTGCCATTTTCATGCGTTTCCAAACAAAAATGAATTTAAAAATATGCCATAAAGCAGCTAGTTTGGATTTGAGAAGAGCTGTTCTATTAATAGACATTAATGATAAGATTTAGTATGGAGGAAAATTTCAAGAAAATTCTATTTATAAGCTATTTATATGGCTGTTACAAATCTATATTGGCTCACAAACAAGCCATGAATAATTTAATCATATGTAACATAAATAAGCCATATAAGGTTAGAAATTGTTTCATTGGTTGCTGTTTCACATTTGTGCAGGTACACAAACTCATTGAGTTGAAACTCGTGAGTTTGACTCGCTTTCTCAGAATTTTGAGTTGAGTTTAATGCACTTTTGGAAAAATGAGTGCTAGTTGAGTTAAATTATAACAAATCCAAGAAATTAAGTCAAAATTCCTGCGTCCAAACATGTTCATGCACTCAAACTCATTCGATTTTTTTCATTATTTCTTAAACATTTTTCTGAAGAGGAACATGTTTTTCCCCTTCAAATGCCACTTCCTACAAACTAGCGAAACTCCAGTCTAGAATACTACTGAGATAACGTGTGTGATGATGTGTTTATGTATAGTGTCTTTCACACACAATCTCTGGAGTAACTTGCTTACCCTCCTCAAACACGCACACACACCTTATTTAACGGTGAAGTTTCATTACAGTTTTCTGAATGTGTTGGAAATCTACTCTTGACACTGGATTTTTCATTTTTTAGGGTTTCGTTCATCTTACGAAACCCTATTACTCCCGCTTCGTTGTCTGTCTGTCACAGAGCCGGTTCTCAGAAACTATTTAACTTACATGCTTGAAATTTTGTGTGCTTATAGTTGAATACCTACTATAAAGTTCAAAATCATTAAATTTGAAAAAATCGTATTATTTTAATATATATAGATAAAATAAATCCAAAAATCTAACAGCCTTTTCCTATACAATTTAAACATTTTTCATTTTAGCATTTGCCAACAATTAAAAATCTACAATGAAATTCTTTCTAAAATAATTAATTTTCTATTGAAAGATTTCCACGTGAAAAATGAAAATGAAATAAAAAGCTTCACCAATTGAAAAAAAAAAAAGATTAATAGGATGTCATATTGGTAATAAAACAGAAATTTTCAAACATTTCTCAATAATACAAGGAGTATGAGTATGTGTAAATACAGAAAGCAGCTTAATAGGATGTCATTAGAGAATTAAAAAGAAAAATAATCTGATGTCATAACAGATTTTTCAAATGTTTGAGAATAATACAAAGACAGTATCAATATGAGTAATAGAGAATAGTAAATATATAAGTTTGTGGAACGTATTGATTCATGATAAAAACCTGATTATGGAAATATTGGCATATTTTAATATTTTGAAAGTCTCTATACAACATGTTTAATTTTAAAATAGATTTTTTTAAATATCGCATTGAGTCCACATGACAGACAGTAAGATAGCGGGCTTAGCCCGCTATCGAGCCGGTTCAAATATTCGAAAAAAAAAAAAAAAAAACGAGAAAAATAGACCAATAAATTTTACTTTATAAAAAAATGACTTTTTTTTTTTTTCCAAAAAAGAAATTTATTTGGATTTATTAAAGAAAGGATAAAGTGTTTTGAAAGGAATGTTAAGCGAAACCCTTTGTGCGATATTCTATCACACTTACCCACTTGTGTTTAAATTAGCATTGGCACAGTTCATGCTTAAGAAAGTGAGTATTTTTTTTTTTTTTTTTCCATTTTATAAAAGGATTTCAAATTTCGAAAAGATGTACAATAACATTTTCACCCAAAAACATAAAAAAATAAATAAATAAATGAAAAGGTTAAAAATTTAACATTTTTATGTAAATATGTTCATTGGAGCAGTCGTTATGTAACAGTAGTCTGTAATTTAGATTTAAACACAATCAAGGAGCACTGTCTAATTTTCTTGGTTGTAGAAGGTTTAAAACATGGTATTTAACCACTGCAAAGTATAAAAAACATTTAAATGGTATCATCAATAATTTGTTATGCATTTTAATAATGAATTCTTATTTTGCATTATTTATTTCTTCCTTTTAATTTATAGTTTACACATTTTTAAAACTTGCATATGTTTTTTAGTTATTGTGAAATGTTGAAGAGTTGACCAGCACAGCCCTCTGTCGATGTTTTTGAGTGTAAGTATTCTTTCGAAATCTGATCTTGAGACTATGAATTGAATTTATTCTTTTTCCATTACTTATGTTAATCTAACTGCACACCCTGTAATAATCTATGCTTTGTAATTATTATATTTTTATTTGTATATTTTAGTATTTATTTAATTTTATGCTTAGATTTCATCTGTATTATTTATTTTAGTGAAATGTTCATCATTTCCCTCCTGAAAATAATTTATTTTGAGGAATTTATTTAGAAAATTTTACACCACAAACTACTATGTGAAAATGGCCATGATATGAAACTGTACATTACTAATGATGAAGCTACATGGAGATGCTACTTAAAAAGTTGTTTAAAAAAAAAGGAGAGGGGGAGGGTGTCTCAGTGTTGGAAATTTGTTAAGTGGTTCGAGAATACCTTTCATACCTGCTTTAATATTTATGTACTGTTTTGGGCAGAGGAATTAAAAGGTATAAGAAACAAATGTGTGTATATATATATATGTGTGCGTGTGAGACAGTAGAAGTGTTAAAAAATTAAAAAAAATTAAAAAAAAATTATTCCTGTGAAAGCATTGTAATAAATCGTTATGAAATATTAAGTATGAATTTCTTATGAAACATTGTAATACAGTAGAAGATCTGTATAACGCACAACTTCTCAAATGTAAACAATGAATTTTACAGTTAAGAAACACCTGCATTACCACATTATAAATAGTTCCCATTCTGTAGCAGACTAAATTTGATACCTCAGTTCAACTTTATCTCCTTCATTCAGAGCTTATTACTGAAAAAATGGCTATGATTGGATACAGGAATGTTTGCACAATGTTTATAAAGTAAATTGAACAATGTGTGGAATGATCTATATTATAATCTGCACAACTCCTGGTCATAAAGAATGCAATATAAAGACACTCTAATATATTTTGGTATGTTTCACACCTATTTGGCCCTGTTTTATAAACTAAATTTGATGATGTGTTAATTCATCATATAGGATGCTATATAACGCACAACCTCCTGTTTTTAGGTTTGCATTATAAAGATCTTCTACTGTATAATCTTATTAACATAAAATATCAAACTATTCAATGCTATGGTATTTATTTTTATATCTCTATATATGATGTGAATATATGAAATTTTGTCATAATATGTCTTTCAAATTTCAAAATATGCGTCAGGTTTTTCAAATTTGCGTGTTTAAAAACTTCAATGTTTTGCTTTTTGACTTTAAAGGAAGGAGGTAATGCAAACAACAGTTATACATTTTTTATTTTAAATGCATAAGTAAATTTCAAACAAATTCTTCAATTTTTAAAACTTACATTATTTTTTTTTTTAAGACTTGTTTATTATGGAATTTTTATGTTAAATGGGCAATCACCAAATTTTGCGTTCTCATCATAATCTGTGTTGTGTTGCATTGCATTCATTTCATTTCACTCACTTAATTTAATATACATAACTTTCATTTAAGATGGTTCTCAAATGACCTGCTTAACAACGGCAAACTTTCGGACACATTTTCTGACTGATTTTTAATCACAAAGGCATAAAATTGGCAGGCCTGACTATTAAAGCTATTTGGAATTTTAAAAAAACTCCATTTTTTTATAAATAAATTATCTATTGAATTGTAAGTGATTTTTGTCATGTTATTCCCCTTTCTGGCACTGTAGAATTGGGAATTTTGGTTCAAAATGCCAACTTTGACAGTATTTTCTGAAAGATCTTCTGTTTTTATCAAAATATGGAAAACCCATTTTGATCATAAAGTTTCTGAATAAGATCATCTATCAATTTCATATGTTTCTAAACAAAAATGAATTCACAAATATGCGTCAGAAAGTACTTCCTTTGGATTTGGGAACAGCCTTAAAATACACACATTTAAAATGCATGCCCTTCACTCTTTCATTTAAAATACAAAAAAGAAAATATTTCAACATCAAAGTATTCTTTCTAATTAATACCGATAAAAAACAAAAGCTGTTATCGGTGAGATTTGTGTACGGCGAACTTGTGTGGTTTATTTGTCTGTTTTCCGTATTCATTTTCTAAGCTTTGTAAAAATTGGCTAATCACCATGAAATTTGTTAAGATACACAGTATTAAAATATAGTCATCAGATGTAGTTTTTTTTTTTTTTTTTTTTTTTGGAGAGGGACATAATAAATAAATTGAATTTGTTATACCTACTGTCTTTGTAAAAAAGCTTGAATGGCTATGAAATTCAAATATGTTTCTCATAGACTACAATCATTTTCTTTGGAAAATATTGTAAAACTCTAAAAATACCCCCCACCCAAATATAAGCCCCCCCCCTCCCCAATTTTCAACCAATTTCACTTTTCGAAAAAATTCCTTTTGTAAACCCCCTCTTACCAAAAATCTTTGGTTGGAATGTGTTTTCACCCACTCCTTGACGATGAAATTTCTGATAGTGTCGATAAGTGTGTGAAGGTTAATTTCTTTGTTTTTATGCTCTCTAGTGTTCTTCTTTTGTTATGTTTATTAAAGTTTAAAGTTAAAATATATCTTAATCCAGTTTTATTTACATGACATACTTTATGTTTTTACCATCCCCAAGTTTTCAGTTAAGTACATAAAAGCATCAATTCATGCCGGCTTTCCAGTAAACATGTGATTCATTCACACTCTACCTCTGTGATTGCTTAATCACTGTTATCACGGCAGTCTCTTGGAAGCTTTGATGTCATTACCCGTGAACAAATGGCGTTTTGCATGTGATTTTTGCTTACTGGAATGGAAATAAGTGATATGTAAATTGACAGAATGTACTTGTTTAAATGATGGAATGAGTTGACTTCCACAGTACTTTCTGAAAAATCTTTTTTCTGCCTTTGCCAAAAACTGAAAAAAGACTTCCAGTCACAAAGTTTCCGAATAAGAACACCTGCCATTTTCATGCGTTTCCAAACAAAAATGAATTTAAAAATATGCCATAAAGCAGCTAGTTTGGATTTGAGAAGAGCTGTTCTATTAATAGACATTAATGATAAGATTTAGTATGGAGGAAAATTTCAAGAAAATTCTATTTATAAGCTATTTATATGGCTGTTACAAATCTATATTGGCTCACAAACAAGCCATGAATAATTTAATCATATGTAACATAAATAAGCCATATAAGGTTAGAAATTGTTTCATTGGTTGCTGTTTCACATTTGTGCAGGTACACAAACTCATTGAGTTGAAACTCGTGAGTTTGACTCGCTTTCTCAGAATTTTGAGTTGAGTTTAATGCACTTTTGGAAAAATGAGTGCTAGTTGAGTTAAATTATAACAAATCCAAGAAATTAAGTCAAAATTCCTGCGTCCAAACATGTTCATGCACTCAAACTCATTCGATTTTTTTCATTATTTCTTAAACATTTTTCTGAAGAGGAACATGTTTTTCCCCTTCAAATGCCACTTCCTACAAACTAGCGAAACTCCAGTCTAGAATACTACTGAGATAACGTGTGTGATGATGTGTTTATGTATAGTGTCTTTCACACACAATCTCTGGAGTAACTTGCTTACCCTCCTCAAACACGCACACACACCTTATTTAACGGTGAAGTTTCATTACAGTTTTCTGAATGTGTTGGAAATCTACTCTTGACACTGGATTTTTCATTTTTTAGGGTTTCGTTCATCTTACGAAACCCTATTACTCCCGCTTCGTTGTCTGTCTGTCACAGAGCCGGTTCTCAGAAACTATTTAACTTACATGCTTGAAATTTTGTGTGCTTATAGTTGAATACCTACTATAAAGTTCAAAATCATTAAATTTGAAAAAATCGTATTATTTTAATATATATAGATAAAATAAATCCAAAAATCTAACAGCCTTTTCCTATACAATTTAAACATTTTTCATTTTAGCATTTGCCAACAATTAAAAATCTACAATGAAATTCTTTCTAAAATAATTAATTTTCTATTGAAAGATTTCCACGTGAAAAATGAAAATGAAATAAAAAGCTTCACCAATTGAAAAAAAAAAAAGATTAATAGGATGTCATATTGGTAATAAAACAGAAATTTTCAAACATTTCTCAATAATACAAGGAGTATGAGTATGTGTAAATACAGAAAGCAGCTTAATAGGATGTCATTAGAGAATTAAAAAGAAAAATAATCTGATGTCATAACAGATTTTTCAAATGTTTGAGAATAATACAAAGACAGTATCAATATGAGTAATAGAGAATAGTAAATATATAAGTTTGTGGAACGTATTGATTCATGATAAAAACCTGATTATGGAAATATTGGCATATTTTAATATTTTGAAAGTCTCTATACAACATGTTTAATTTTAAAATAGATTTTTTTTAATATCGCATTGAGTCCACATGACAGACAGTAAGATAGCGGGCTTAGCCCGCTATCGAGCCGGTTCAAATATTCGAAAAAAAAAAAAAAAAACGAGAAAAATAGACCAATAAATTTTACTTTATAAAAAAATGACTTTTTTTTTTTTCCAAAAAAGAAATTTATTTGGATTTATTAAAGAAAGGATAAAGTGTTTTGAAAGGAATGTTAAGCGAAACCCTTTGTGCGATATTCTATCACACTTACCCACTTGTGTTTAAATTAGCATTGGCACAGTTCATGCTTAAGAAAGTGAGTATTTTTTTTTTTTTTTTTTTTTTTTCCATTTTATAAAAGGATTTCAAATTTCGAAAAGATGTACAATAACATTTTCACCCAAAAACATAAAAAAATAAATAAATAAATGAAAAGGTTAAAAATTTAACATTTTTATGTAAATATGTTCATTGGAGCAGTCGTTATGTAACAGTAGTCTGTAATTTAGATTTAAACACAATCAAGGAGCACTGTCTAATTTTCTTGGTTGTAGAAGGTTTAAAACATGGCATTTAACCACTGCAAAGTATAAAAAACATTTAAATGGTATCATCAATAATTTGTTATGCATTTTAATAATGAATTCTTATTTTGCATTATTTATTTCTTCCTTTTAATTTATAGTTTACACATTTTTAAAACTTGCATATGTTTTTTAGTTATTGTGAAATGTTGAAGAGTTGACCAGCACAGCCCTCTGTCGATGTTTTTGAGTGTAAGTATTCTTTCGAAATCTGATCTTGAGACTATGAATTGAATTGATTCTTTTTCCATTACTTATGTTAATCTAACTGCACACCCTGTAATAATCTATGCTTTGTAATTATTATATTTTTATTTGTATATTTTAGTATTTATTTAATTTTATGCTTAGATTTCATCTGTATTATTTATTTTAGTGAAATGTTCATCATTTCCCTCCTGAAAATAATTTATTTTGAGGAATGTCCTTCAATTTTTTTACTCGTTATTTTTAAAAGATAATATGTTTTAAATATTGCACTATTTGAAGTTATTTATTTGAATATTTTTTTTCAATTCCGACTATTAGTTCACACTCTCTATATATTTATATATCTTGTTAAAATTTTCAATCTATACTAATATTATAAAGGAGTAAAGATTGTTTGTTTGTTTGTAGGGGGTAATCTCTGGAACTACTGAAGCGATTTTAAAAGTGATGGGGGCAAATGGATGGTGACAATCCTTGCTCCAACATAGGCAGGGATGTCGGTACTACTACTCCCAGGGGGCTGCAGGAGTGAAAAACGTTCTAAAATTTCGATTTTTTGTATACTGAAGGAGATAGAAACATCAAATTTGGTATGGTAGTTACTTATAAGATGTAAATGCTATCTAAGAACAAATTCTAAAAACATTCGAAATTTAAAAGGGTGAGATGAGGGAAAAGCGTTCTAAAAACATTCTAAATTACAATTTCTTAGGAATCTCTGAAACAACAGAACCGATTTCAAAAGTGATGGTGGCAAATTGATGGTTATAGTCCTTTCTCCAACATAGGTTATATTTTATGTCGGTGTCCTTACCCCCAGGGGGCTGCAGGAGTGAAAAACATTTTAAAATTTCAATTTTTTTTATACTGAAGGAGCTAGAAATTTGAAATTTGGCATTGTAGTTACTTATAAGATGTAAATGCTCTCTAAGAATAAATACAAAAAAAAATCGAAATTTAAAAGTGTGAAATGAGCGAAAAACGTTCAAAAATCATTCTAAATTACAATTTCTATGAAATCTCTGGAAGTACAAAACCGATTTCAAAAGTGATGGTGGCAAATTGATGGTGACAATCCCTGCTCCAACATCCTCTTTAATAAAAAGCTATGCTTTTCTGTTGACTGGGTTTTTCGCTAATCGTTGCCACAGATTAATCTCGGAAAATGAAACATTTGGAGTGACTGAAAAAATTATAGCTCAAAAATTGTTAGGCAAACTGCGTTTGAAAGGTAAAAAAATTGTATTCTTCTTGATATAATTTTCAAATCTAATGATTATGCCGTTTTTCAAATATTGAATTAAAAAAATTAACCCAATTTCACAATGGAGTACCCTAGCGAAACCTTCACGTGTAAAAAGATAATTATAAGAGCGACGTGTCCTGACGTGTATATTGGCAATATACACGTAATTATAACACGAGTCACAAATTATAGTACCCTTATTATTCTCTTAAAATATAAAATTAATAAAATATTTTTTTTGATTAAAGGTTCGTTAAGAGAAACTGACAAGCGTAGCGGGTGTAGCTTGCTAGTCGTTAATAAAATACTTTTTATTCCTCCACTAATGTTCAAATACATTTTTTAAAACTTGTAGTGGATGACACTGGATGTTAATATAGTATTTTCAAATATTAATTCATTCATTAAATTTAATTTCTATTTTGCCACTTAATAGTGAGATTCTGTCCTATGTCTATACATATTTATATTAATTGTAATTATTTAATAAAAAGTAACTAAAAAAATTCTTTTCTTTGTTGACCTAAGTAGGAATTGACTTTTTATATATGTTGTAGGATAGAAGGTTGAATGACATTTTAATGACAAATAATGCTTCTTTTGGTTGCTAAAATAGAAACTGTATAAACAGTAAAAAGAAAAGTTTCATTAGATTGCTGACATGTTTTGGTTCCATTCAAAGCCATTTTCAAAACAAATAAGACTATTTTAAAATTGCAAACTTACATGGCTAACATGAAATTTAGTTATAGGAAAAAGGAGCCTATAGCTGAAATAAAGTACTATAATAAAAAATAAAAAAACCACAGACCTGGCAAGATTATATTGAGAAGAAACCATCCAAATAAACTTCAATGAAAGTAACATAATTTCCCCCCTCCAGTCTATACTGTCCATCCATTATAAGAGGAACCATAGAGATTGTAACACACAAAAATTCAACATGTAACTTGCCAAAATTGTGGCTCGAGTGACTCCATGGTTATGAATATGGAAATAAACATCAGAGTAAGAAATAAAGTGAAATTAGCTTGCATAATCTGAAAGAGTATGTGGAAAAATGGTATGTATGGCATTTCAAATCATTAGGGTATAAATCGTGCCATTTAAAAATTTTCTTATTTGTTTTGATACTGGCGTTGATGGAGCCAAAACATGTCAACAGTCTAATAAAATCTTTTTTTACAGAGTTTATAAAGTTTTATTTTACGTCTTTTAACAGTTAAAAAAGATATACATTTTGATTATACATTGAAAAAAGTTTTTACAATTTTTTTTTAGATGCTGGCTGTGAACATTTCACAGTAATTCACATAAATCATAATTTTGTTGACCACTAAATGTCATATCCAACCTGTTGAGAGATTATGGAACATCACAAAATTGCATAATAAATGAAAGACTGTGCCGGCACTGCTCGTCTTTATTTACAATACTATCTCATAGAGTTTGTTTGTCTTTATTTAAAAAAAAATGAAATATTTACTGCAGTGCTAAGAGACATGGACAGTTTCATGTCTGCAGTTTAAATCAAATTTTATTTTATTATTTTAATGTATAATATTTATTTGTTCGTTTGTTTTAAGTGCATATTTTTATTGATGTCGTGAAATGGTTCCTGAAAATCTGTCATTTTGAAATGTTATATATTTTTAAAATGATCACTTTTGCACCAGCAATATTAGTTTTCTCCAAATGTTTCATTTGGCACCATCTATTACGTTTGGCAACACACATAGTAATTTAATGTAAACGTAGTAAGTTAATGTAATTTGTGAATGGTACAACATGTATGGAGAGTAGAAGATTCTTAGCATATATATATTGAAGTTTTTTTTTTTTTTTCATTATGTGCCCCATTGATTGTACAAAGCACATCAAGACAAAAATTGTTAAGATTTTCCTCTGATACTCTTTTTTATCCACTCCTTGCTTTATCCAATACTGATCTGCTCTTCATAAATTTTGTGTGCCATTCACGAATTGATCGACGTGGGCTTCTGCTTTCATTAACTTTGCTAATTATTTTCAGCACTATTTAATGTTGAAATCAGTCAAGATAGTTCAGTTACATTTATAGGATAAAAAAAAAATATGTATAGCCATTTAACCTTCTTTTGCAGGCAGGGTTGGCCAATTTTTGCCTAAGTGCCGTGAAAAAAAAACTTCCAGCAAAAATTACTAGTATTTTAAAACAGGGTTTTAAGGATTTTATTTTAATTATATGATTTCAATGTTTAAATCATAATTTTAACAGAATAAAACCAATGATTTAAATTACAATCCTGATCAACTGTAAAAAAAATAACCAGATATGATATAGTTAACTCTATGCTATTTGCATAGTTGCTCTGAAAAATGTAAAGAAGTTTTCTTTATCAAAGGTGAAGTCCAAGAACATTGTGTATGTAAGAGAACGTCACAAAATTTCATGTTGATATTAAATAGTACTGTTAGATATTTCCCCGTTTAAAATAAAGTTTTACAAAAACTCATAATGAATTAAATTACTGGCACATTTAATTTGTTCTATATAAGCTAGGCCCAACCAACACAATTTTGGGGGCTCCCAATCACATTTACTTGTAATTTGTGCACACTTTAGATTATATTAATGATTGCATGAGTGAAATTTCTTTGAATATTGTCATTACTGTCAGACTATATCTGCAATCAAAACAGTTAGCATTTAGAGTGATAGTTCAACATTAGCTTGTCATTTGTGGTGTTCTTTAGTACAGAATACTGTTTTGCAAAGTCAAAAAATGTTTCAACCGAGCAGTTCTACCATATCATTTAGTCGCATATTTATTACACCCAAATTACAGAGGGGAATTCTGAACAAAAGGAGAAAGCTCGAAAGTGGTTGCAAGAAATAGATCCTGACTACCTACCTCTTGCTATAAAATTTGACATGAAAGAATTTTCTTTTCCACAAACATACTTTACTGCTAATGTTCTTGGAATCAGTTACAGCTCACAAATAGTGGAAAAGTATTTCACCTGTTTGTGACACATCGGAAGAGAATTTTTGTGAACTCATTTGCAAATTTGTTGTCCGAAATCTGCTACTGATGAAAGAACATTTTAAAACAAACTTTCTCTGGAAAGCTCCACAAAACTTTTAATTTGCGATGAAATGTTAAAAAAAAGACTAATGCTATATTTTGTGTTCTGTTTGACTTTAAAATAGGTCTTACTTCAGATGTTTTACTTTAATAAAATAAAAATGTAAATTTGTATAGTGAACCAACACATCCTACAAGACACTCCCCACAAACTGGATTGTGACGTCCTACTAGGATTTTCAAACAGGTTACTCTAGAGTGATATAGCCCGCAGAACAACTTTGTGAATGCGGACATCTTGTACGTGACTAAAAGATATTTAACACGTGTTAGCTTAATTTCGCATTAAAATAGACCTATTACTAATACATTTATTTAAACAAAAGGAATGATAAATGTGTAGTGTCCACTTGGTAGAGGCATCAAGGTTTAAAAAACAATTGGATACAAGCTATAAAAAGACAGGATTTCTCCAGTTTTATGGATTACAAAAAACAAAAGGATTTCAGACATAGAAAGCGACAACGTCCAGTCAAATAAATATTCAAAGGTGAGTCCCATTTCTTACTCAACTATTTATATCAAATTGCTGTGTTTAAGTTATTTTATGGCAGTATTTCTAATCTATTTTATAAATAATACAGTAATTTTAAAATATTATTACTACAAGAATTGTTATTTTAAATTATTTATTCATCAGCTTGAATTCTACGTTGCATTTTTCTTTAGGAAAAATTAAAAATTTTAACGTTAGTTTTTTAAAAAGCTAAAATAATATCGTTGTCATGTGTGTTTATTTATTAAATTATCATAAAAATTAAGCAAATCATTTATATTATTTATTTATTTAATTAATTTTGTTTATTTTATATTTATTTATTTATTTTTGCATGAAAATTTTTCAATAAAAAATATCTTTTAATATCAAAATGTTAAGAGGTCTCGCCCACTTACGTCCACGAATAACAAATATTTTTCGTCACTAACTTTTTTTTTTTTTTTTTTTTTTTTTTCAACAGTAATAAGAAATTAACTGATAATCAATGTAAATAAAAAATTAGTTGTTTTACTGTTGATTAGTTTGAGAATTTTTGTTTTGAGATACTAAATCAAATGAAAAACAATATCAGATTATAGCAACATCGGTAATTTCAATCTTTCCTATACTGTCTCACAGAAGAAGGAAAAAAAAAAAAAAAAAAAAGGTTTTGTATGTAAACATATATATTATATTGCGTTGAGTAAATTGCATATTAGGATGTTTTGTAGCTTGTATTATAAAAAAGGATTAATTCTTATCAATTATTAAAACTGTAGTCAAATATAAACACTTTCTGACAGAAAATCGTTTTTACCTGTACATGCATAAAAATTTTACATGTGTTATTTACATAAATTTGATTTTATTGGTAAAAAATACTTCTCAAAAGAAATTTATTTACCTTAAAATATTGAGTATCTGTTTCACAGCGACATTTATACTATATACTTACTTCAGTAGTTGTTCATTTCAAGATTAGTATATTTTAATAAACAAATGATGTTTATTTTAAAGCATAAATTTAATTTTTAAGAAGTTCTAATATTATTCTACTAAAATCTACAAAGAGATAATTAATGATATTGTGTAATCAGAATACCACATAGCTAATAATTAACTTGTGCAATCATAAAATTACCATAGCTTCAATGGTAATTAGCCAAATTTACTCATACCTGAATATATATATAGCTGTGAAATATCAAATTATACAATAAATACAGGGATATGTTTCGGAAAATTTTGGGTCTTTAAAAGGACCCTTCACAAAAGTTTTCATACCAAAACAGAACCCTTCACAAAACTCTTTACCTTAAAAATAGAACTTTTCACAAATCTTCTATAAACAATTTCTATTAAAAGCATGAAAAATGATGCTTATTCAATAGAAATGCTCATTTGTAATTTTATATTCAATTTCAATTAGAAAGAGCTAAAACTCATATGTCTGCTTTGTGAACATAGATGATATATAAGTTAATATAATTCATTAAATTGAAATACACGTATATATTTAAAGGAAAATTCTTTAGATGCCTTTTTGTAGTTTTATTGAATTTATGAAAATGATAGATATTAGAAATGAATATCGGTTCTATAAAAAGGTTAAAAAAAAAAAAAAAAAAAACTTAAAGCTGATGAATAAATAAATTAATCAGGAGTTGATCCAGGTTTTTTTTTCTTGGTGCCCATTTTGTGAAAAGTAAAAGTTATTTTTTTGTTTGAAAAATTACATTTTGTAAGGAAACACGAAATTCTGTTATTCCAATTCGAACCAAGCTTTATTATTAATAACTTCTTTAGTCTTTCTGCTAAAATTTTCCTTTTTGGTATACTTGTTTTGTTTGCAAATTAGACATTTAAAAACCTAATAAAATAAAAATATCAATCCCTGGTTATAAAATAAAAAATATATATATGTAAATAGAATATACTGCCATTAAGTACATAAGACATATCAATAAAAAATAAATAGTTGATGTAAGAATTCGACTTATCTTAGAATATATAGTTGCCTCATAGTTTTCTTTGGTCTACTTTTTTTTTTTTTTTTTTTTAATAAGCTCATCCCTTTCCGCAATATCGCTTATTTTAAAACCAGTCACTTAGTGACACTAGTAAAAAAAAAAGCATAATAAACGTCAATTCATTGCATTCTATTAGAAGTATACATATTTTTCTTTTAATAATAATAATAGTAAACACCGAAGATAGCCATTGAATCTCCCGCGTAATAATGATGGACGACTAGCTGTGACGTCAGGCACCCTGTGTGGAGGCTTTCTTGTAGGATGTGTTGAGTGAACAGAGGAAAGTATATTCAACTAGGTAAATTATATCCAATGGTTGGACTAACTAAACTTTAAACTCCAACCATTGGATATAATTTACCTCTGTTCATTATGACCTAATTACATGGTATACAGGAGTTTCCGTGCTATTTCAAGATTCATGATGTAAATGCTATAGTTATAGCTCGGATGAATGAAATGAGCAGTCCAGGATATCGTCGGGATGGCTCAGTAGGGAGAGCGTGGTACGGAAAACCAAAGTACCCAGGTTCGAGTCCTGGTCCCGGACTATTTTCGCTCTGTTGGAAAAAATCTCAACTATGATACTCCAACCATTGGATGTAAATTATTAGTTTTATTTTCATGGTTGTCATTTATTATTAATTGATTAATTATAAATACTTTTTAAGTTAAAAATCTTCAAAAAGAATTTTTTCATTAAGGTGCAAAGATCTGAAAATTGAATGTATAGTGCCATTCTAATTTTATTTTTCCACTCTTCCTCATTTTTAGGGTTTTGTTCATCTCACGAAACCCTATTACTCCCACTCCGTTGTCTGTCTGTCACAGAGTCATTCTCAAAAACTATGTAACTTACAGAGTTGAAACTTTGTGTATATAACTGAATACTAGCTATGAAGAGGTCAAAATATTAAAATTTGAAAAATTCGTATTATTTTAATAAATAGAGATAAAAAACCAAAATTCTAACAGCCTTTTCCTATTCAATTTAAACATTTTTCGTTATAGCAGATGCCAAAAATTAAAAATCCACGATGAAATTTTTTCTATAATAATTAATTTTCTATCAAACGATTTTCACGTGAAAAATGAAAATGAAATAAAAAGTTTTACCCATTGAAAAAAAAGATTAATATGAAATAAAATTGATTGACATCATAGTGGTAATAAAACGGAAAGATTTCTCAATAATACAAGGAGTGTGAGTGAGTATGTTTAGATAATTAAAAAGAAAATCTGATGTCATATCGGAATCTATCGTCATATCGGGCTGGTTTAGATATTAGAAAAAATGAGAAAAATGGACTGGTAAATTTTTACTTTATAAAAAACGTGATTTTTTTTTTTTTTTTTTGCTAAATGAAATTTATTTGGATTTATTAACGGAAGAAAGGATAAAGTGTTTTAAAAGAAATATTAAACGAAACCCTTTGAGTGATCTTCGATCACACTTACTCATTTGTTTCCTTTCTTACCACTTTTTACGGCTTTTGCCAATTTTTGCCTGTTTTTTTCCACTATCCTGGTAAAAATGCATTTTTTCCGTCAAAAAGCCAGGTACGGCGATTTTGGTATAAAAAAATTCGGAAAAATCCGGGCCTCCAGGAATTACAGTTTCGAAGAAGTCGGCCCCTAATTAAGAACGTTATTAATTAAAAACCTCATCAAAATTAGCAAAACAAGAAACAGTTTTATCGAAACCCGAAAAGAAAATTTCCGTTTTGATAATCGCAGACATCCAAATTGTTGCTTTTTAACGCATCACCGAATTTTAAAAAATCTACCGGAGGCATCGATCCGAAAATCGGGGTACACACGCGGCCGATTTTTGTCATTCCAAAAATTCAAATTTTTTTAAATTTGGACCGTAACTTTTCTTTATTTCGGCCAAAAACTAACCAGACATCCAACATTGACTCCAGACGGGAAAAAGGTTGCTGTAAAGAATGCCGGATTGACACATCCGAGATCAAATTGCTCCATTCCTTTTTGAAACAGTGGAAATAATGACTCTACATTCACAAAAATTTGCTAACATGTGTAAAAAAAAATCATAAAAATCGACCAATAACTTTTAAAGATATCAATTAAAACTCATTAATGAAAATGGAAATTGAATTTATTTCTATTTCAACTGGGTAGAAGTAAAATATTTGCAGGTGTTCTCATCAGACATTTGGACGTCTTTCTGCCAACAGAGATAAATTGATAAAAAGATGTATTTTAAAATGATTCCAGTTTTATGGGCAATATATATATATATTTTAAATATTGGATTTTCGAATCTGAAAAGTATGCATCCTTGCTCTGAGTGGGCTGGCATTTCAGGGATTCAAAAAATTTTCGAATTCGGACCATAATTTTTTTATTTTAGCAAAATCCTGATTTTTATATATAAAAAAAAAAAAAAAAAAGCTAAGGAATTAGCTATTTTTTTTTTCAAAATATCTCCCGTCGTATGGGTCCTATTGCGAAGCGGTATGGCTCATTCGACTCGACATCAATAGCGCTTACATATTTTAGTTTCCAGTTCCACCACCAGGGGGCGCTTCCACAAATCTGGTTCTATGGGCCCGATTACGACGGGGTTTGGCTCTTTCGACTGGATTTCAATAGCTTTACAGATTTGGGTTATGTTCGCAGAGAACAGATTGCACCCCCTGGTGGTGGTAGGTGTAATTAAAGAATTTTGCCGCTAACTCAGGTTCTATGGGTCACATCACAACAGGGTTTGGCTCATTCGACTCGGCATCGATAGAGCTGATTGATTTCAGTTCGATTTTCACCACCAGGAGGCACTTTCCTCTCTCCGGTTCTATGGGCACGAAGACGATGGGGTATGGCTCATTCGACTCGACATCGAAAGCCTTAACGATTTCAGTTATGATCGTATAACAGATTGCGTCACCTGGTGGTGGAAGGTAGAACTAACATATACTGCAGCGCAGCACAACTGCTATACGGTGCCGCAGGCAGCGAAGACCCGAGCCGGAGGTTCGTTCAGTTAGAGGTTTATACTATTTGATGTGCAATTTAAGGGATTATCCGGTGCGTGCGTAGCACGACCAGTATACGGTGCCGAAGGCAGCGGGGACCAGTGTCGGAGGTTCGTTCGGTTAGAGGTTTGTACTATTCAATGTGCAAATTAAGGAATTATCCGGTGCATGCGTAGCACGACCGGTATAGGTGCCGAAGGCAGCGGGGACCCGGTTTGGATGTTCGAGGTGGATGCGAGCCAGAGGGTCGTTCGTTTCGATGTTTTATAAAAAAAGGAGTTTTCAAAATATTCGAGGCACGGATGTAAATTAGGGGCCCGCTAGCGGGCAAAGCCAGCTAGTTTTACTAATATTGTTATAGAATTTTTCCGTCAAGTTTCGACGGGTTCTATCTAGTATATCTTAAATTTCAAACCATTCGGTTGGGTAGTTTTTGCGTTATATGCGGACGGATGGACGGACAGACCAGACGACGACAATAGGTGCTACGTATTTATATAATTACGAACACACCTAAAAATTACTAATATGACCTTTAACTCACATGTTGGAAGATAAACACATGTGTACAGTACAGCATAGAGCAAAGAAAGACACTGATTGAGGCGTAGAGATAAGGTCAATGAAAGGGGGTGTGAAGAAGGGGTGGAGGACAGACACGTGCAAGTAGGAGATTTATCCAATTTCAGCTGGTTTCCTCTGTGTTCAATATTGTATTTAATAGACAGTTTACTGATTCAGAGGAATATTCTGGATTGAAATAGTTTCTTCTTGTTTAGTAGTTTAATGCACCAATTTACTATTTTAAGTCCATAAATATGTTTATCAAACTCATATAAATAATACTGTTTTGGTCCGAAATAAACTAAATTCGTTAAAAATAGATTGTGATTTGTGATGAATCTGTTCATGATGGAATTTTTTCATTATTTTTCCAGTAATCAGCATCCAAAAATCTATAAAAAAAACACCACTTACTTTACTGACAGTTTTTTCATTGCAGGCATGTGTTACATCAGGGTTAACAAGAGATATTAATTTATTCTTACCTAATTTTGATTTTAAAGACTATTTGAAACATTTATTTATTTTATATTGAGTATAATTAATTTTTTCCTCTGTTGCCATAGTTTAAAAAAAACTCAGCAAGAGTAAATATATTTTGCTATCAACACATTATTTTTAAACAATAATTATCAGTTCAGAAATATTTAGTACTAGCTGATCTGCCATCAAAAAATCGCACACAATGTAAAAACACCCTAAAAATTGCTGCACAAAAAATGACCCAACCAAAATTTGTTTCCACTTGTTGTCCATAATAAATTGTGGCAACCATCTCAAAAATATGTGTGTGTTGTAGATTCAATGCAATGAAAATGATAATGTAATGTTAGCATTATTGCTATCTAGACAAATTGCCCATGAAATCCAAAAAAGGGAAAGTCCATTTCTTAAAATGGGAAGGTGACAGATCACTTGTAACATTTTCTCTTTTTAGCGTCCCAAAATCTATAGGGAACAAACAACACACAATAATATATTGAGAAATAGTTTGTTAAAATGTTTGTGAACGGTGTCATTAGTACTTCTATCACCTTTCTAGGTGTGTTTGTAATTATATAAGGATCTACAGTTGTCCTCTGGTTCGTCCGCATATAACTACCCAACCGAATGGGTTGAAATTTAATATATACTATAAACATTGCAGAATTTTGTCGAGTCATTTCAAATTTTATGAAAATCAAATAAAACTTAAAATAAAAGTTTTCTTCTTTCTATTAGAACCTATCCTACACAGTGAGTTCAATGATGGTAGATAAATGGTTCTAGGTTGTCCGATGTCCTATTTAAGATGGAGTCCGATTATTTCTGTATGACTGAATAAACAAAATTTGTATAATAAAATTGTTTAATTAGAGCAATCCTGACCGTTTTTTGGATATAGATGTTTCTGGAGAAATAGATAATATTAAATTGAAAGTGAGTCTAAATATGGATTTCAAGCTCTGAAATTTTCAAAGCTAGGCCTAAGTTTCCCATTAGAATTTTCAGTCAGTGTCAACAAAAGATAAAATGTTGCCAACTTAAATATTATGGAAATTTATCCTATCCTAACAGACACAGTAATTCATTTTTTCAATGAAATAATAATAATACAGTAGAAGATACCTAAAAACACGAGGTTGTGCGGTCTATAGATCCCATTTCACACATCATTCAATTTAGCTTGTAAAACATGTGTGAAACATACCAAAATACATTAGAGTATCCTTATTACCAGGAGTTATATGTTATAATCTGAGAAGTTCTAAAGATCTTTTACTGTAATTCTTTTAGGTAGCTTTCAATACAAAAAAGTATAAAGCTACCTATTGCAGCCATTCGGAGGAAAGCAGTTCCGGAAAATTTTGATCTATTTTCACCGATCATGACCCCCAGACCCCAAAACCATCCTCCGTTCAAATGTTGATTTATATATATAGATATATCCATATATATCTCCATATATATATATATATCTGACCTATGTCATACGATAACGCTCATATTTATAAATCAATTTTGATGAAACTAATTGTGTGTATTAAGCTCATCCATGTCTCGACCGAGTTCGTTGGCCAGCTTGGTCCGCCATTTTGTTTCAAGATGGTGGCCATTTAAAAATTTAAAACTAAAATAAATATACAAAAAAGTTAAAAATTCAAATTTATTTTTTAATTAAATGTTAGGCCTTGATACGAGGATTCCAGAGCATTTTTTGGTTTACCTCTATCTTAAAAAATGGCTGAGATAGAGCAGTTTGAAATTCTAGGGTGGCTGACATTTTGAAACAAAACAGCACATTACAAAAATTTTCATTGTTGTAATAATTTTCCCAATCATACGCATAAAACTATATATTCATATCCGTTAGCGCCAAATTCTCGCCAAACTTGGCGACATTAGGCGAAATATCGCCAAATTTGGCGACCAAAATAAGTTTTCATAAATGAAGCCAATTTGGCTATTGCTCAATAATTTGGCGAATTTCTTATTCAGATTCAGTATTAACGGATCCTTTGTAAATGTTTTCTTTGCATTTTAACTTGCTGTTTTCGTGTAACATTAGCTAAAATTTTAAAACGAAGATATAGGAAAGCTTCCTTTTTCCTCCCGGTACAGGCCGGAAGGACTTTTTCATTTGGATATTTGTGCATAGTATATATAATTTTAATGTTCCATTGAATTGTTTGTAAAAGTGTATTGAAACTTAATTTCATAAAATAAAATTATTATCTATAATATGAAAATCTACACATCAAATAAATTTTGTATTCATGCCTTTTTGCATAAGAGTGCAATAGATGTATTGCACCAAGATCTGAATATTAATAAAACTAGTTATAGTTCAAACTCACCTCATTTGTTATGTTTGATGTATAATTTCCAACTTCTTTTAAAAAGTGATAAAATAATATCAGCAATTTTATTAAAAAAAAAAAAAAATCATTTTTTTTTGTTATTGGTTGACTCTCAATTTAGCTATTAAAAATGTTGAGTGAAAACTTAAGTGTTAAGTTTTATTTTTGATAATCCCTTATTTATTCATATTTATTTATTTCAGATAAAATGTTCACTTCCCGAGGTGATCTCCACATAACTACTTTTAGTGGTGATGCCTTATATATGGGAACAGCTGAACAAGGCGAACTTAGGGTGAGAACACTCTCTTTTTATAGAACAACACTTTCTAACGTAATTTAGTTGAAAAGTGTTTTCTTTGGGCTCTATCTCACGTAAATATGTTTCAATTGTCATGTGTTAGTGATGTTTTGATTGGATCAAAGTTGATAAAAATATCAAACGACAACCCCCTCTCCCAGTCCCCTAGATATATCTTATTAGGTGCATTTGTAATTATATAAATACGTAGCACATATAGTCGTCGTCTTGTCCGTCTGCATATAACAGCACAAAAACTACCCAACCGAATGGTTTGAAATTGAATAGATAGAATCATTGCAGAATTTGTCGAGTCATTTGAATCAAAAGTTAAAAAGATATTAATAAAAGTTTTCTTTATTCTATTAAATCCTATCCTACGAAATCTGCACAGTAAAAACGCAACTGATGAGGAAAACAAATACGGCTAACCACATCATTTTCTATATGCTTAGCGGCCATTTTTATTCAAAATTATTTTTTTCGAATAAAATGGCATAAAAGTTACATTTTAGAAAGATTGTTGAAAAAAAGGGTTTGTATGAGAGATGATTATGTACAGATTCTGAGATAACTTGTGTGGAAAATTAGGTTAACATCCGAATATCTGAATGCATTAAAGCAAATAAACACAAGAGATTCATTCATAGAAATGTTAAATCATGGAGGCCATCCTTCGCAAAGCAAGATCTCCAGGGTGAATTTTATAGCTCTGCCTGGCGTGGAACTGGAAAAAAAAACTGTAAACATGGCATAGATAATAAGAAAAAAAAAAGGCATCCTCAATAACGATGATTTTTTACTTGTGAAACTAGTTATAGCACGAAACGAATGCACCTCATTTGTCACGTTTAACGTACAATTTCCAAACTTGTTATATCCCTCTACCCTAAGTGATACTTTATATATGCACATCTCCCTAAGTGTAAAGAAACATGAAATGTAGTATTATGAAATGTAGATTAAAATGTTTAAAGGAATCATCTCTCACTTATATGTCGGTGCAAGAGCCCTATATTCACAGTGAATTGTAATGGCCGATCCCGTAGTCCATCGAGATGAAATAAACTGGAGATGGCTATGGTAACCTTTTTCTGAAGCACACATGACATATGGACTTCTTTCGTGCATTGGATTTACATGGGGTTGCTTCGGAAACAAAGACACAGACAGTTTTGTTTCTTATTTAGTAAATAATAATTGCAGAGCATACGGATGTAAATCAAGATGTGTCAAAAAAGGAAGCGTCTCAGATTTATTTTAAAAGCTTGTTTTCTTTTAAATAATACTTGAAGCAGTGTCATTATTTTGCCCCGTAAATGAAGCATATTAGTTTCTTAAACAAAATATTGTTTTAAATCATTTTATTATTATTATTATTTATTTTTAAATGAAAAGCTCCCGTTTTCTATCTTGGCAACATTCTTTTACGTCAGATTGTTATTTTCTTTCCCCATGCAATGCATTTATATTTCTGACTACTTTAAGTGTTTCTTAAATTATTCGTAATGTTCAGGTATAAATACTTTTTAAATGCGTAGGTAATTTAAAAAATGAGTATTTAAAATTTGGTTTTTGATAAGTTTTTCGAGAAATTATCATTATAAAAAAGAAACATTTTCTAAGAATTTAAGAAATTGAGGAAATAGTTTCAATATATAATTAATGTTATAAATTATCGCAATTTTTTGCACCAAACAACAATTTTCTTATTCCAAAGAGAAAAAAAAAAGTTATACACAAAGAATACCAGGACAATTAATGCTTAGGCTAATGATGAAATTTTTTTTTTTTAATAGTAACGTAAATTAAAAATTTTCATTAGCAGTATTGTGATCATATGAATTAGATGACACTACCTACTCCATCCTTTTTTTTGAAAAATAAGGGTTTTAAGTAAAAGAAGAAAAATAGCATTTCGCATATTTATTATAGAACGTTTTCTTGTTTTATTTATATGACTGTGTCCAAAATGGTTTAGTAAAAAATATCGCTGTCTCTTGGACTTTTACGATAATGTCTAGAAGAACAGTTTTATTTTAGATACTATAAAATTTTTTTAAAAAATATATTGTTTTAGATATAACACAATGTTTATCATCAAATGCTCTTCACGTGTAATAATGGAAATATTTTGAAGTTTTCCTACTCGTTTTATATTCACGTAAATATATTTTTGAATTGAAAAATATTTGGAATTATTATTTGCGCTTTTTTAAAATCTGACAACAATAAATTAAAAACTTTTTCGAAATATGAAATGAATTTCTATCCAGAAAATGAAATTTTGAATAAAAAATTGAAAAAAAAAATCTTAAAATATTAGACAAATTAAAAAAATGATTGGACACTGCACACCGCAATCTAGTCTAATGTATGCATCTATAAAAGAAGGTTAATTTGCTATTCATAGATTTTTGATCTTATAAAACTTTTTTGACAGAACTATTTTCACCTATTTCTACATTAAATAGTGCTTAAAATAACAATGGTAATAAAAATAGGAACGCGTTTACTTTTTTAACATGGTTTGAACCGAATTTCCAGATGCAACAGCGCAGGACAGGGAAAAAAACCTGCCGCCCTTAGAAAGCAATCGCCCATAACTCAAGTTATATCTGTACAAATTGTAACTGTCATGTATGTATGATTATTGTATACGAGCAGGGAAGACCGAGCTATGCTCGGTCAAAATTAAATTGAGTTCAAATATCATGACCCATGACCAAAATGACCCACTAATTGAATTTTCTCGAACATCTGACTTAGCCCAACAGTCTTCTCGTGCCCGAAAACCATAGGATGCAAAATTTAGTGTAAATTGAGCCGCTTTTCAGATCTTGACCCACAATGACCCAGAAATGACCCACTAATCGTATTTTCTCGAACTTGTGACCTAGCCCAATGATTTTCGCATGCCCGAAACTCATAGGATACAAAATTTAATCAAAATCGTTAGAGCCGTTTTTTAGATAAAATTAAATTGACCCGCTTTGACCCAAAAATGACCCACTAATCGAAAGTTCTCGAACATGCGAAACAGCCCAATAGTCTTCTTGTGCCCGAAAATAGTCGGATACAAAATTTCGTTAAAATCGTTTGAACCGTTTTTTAGATACAATTAGCTTGACCATGACCCAAAATAACCCAAAATGACCCACTAATTGAATTTTCTCGAACATGTGACCTAGCCCAACAGTCTTCTCGTGCCCGAAAACCATTGGATGCAAAATTTAGTGTAAATTGAGCCGCTTTTTAGATCTTGACCCACAATGACCCAGAAATGACCCACTAATCGAATTTTCTCGGACATGTGACCTAGCTCAATGCTTTTATCGTGCTCGAAACTCGTAGGACACAAAACTTAATCAAAATCGTTAGAGCCGTTTTTTAGATAAAATTAATTTGACCCGCGTTGACCCAAAAATGACCCACTAATCGAAAGTTCTCGAACATGTGACCCAGCCCAATAGTCTTCTGGTGCCCGAAAATAGTCGAATGCAAAATTTCGTCAAAATCGTTTGAACCGTTTTTTAGATACAATTAGCTAGACCCACTAATAGAATTTTCTCGAACATGTGACCTAGCCCAATGGTTTTCTGGTGCCCCAAAACGGTAAGATACGAAATTTCGTCAAAATCGTTAGAGCCGTTTTTAAGATAATTTTTGCATATATATATATAAATATATATATATATATATATATATATATATATATATATATATATATATATATATATATATATATATAACCACACACAAGATTTGCTCGTATTAGAATATATGAATATATGATTTATACATATTCTTCAAAACAAAATGTTTCAAATAACAAAACGTGTTAATTTTTTTTTTCTTTTTTCGTTTGGCTTTAAATATTTAGTATTCAATGAGTCGTGGAAAGGGCTGGCAAAAAAATAAAAAAGGAGTAATAAAATAAGAAAAAAGGGTACTTTTCGGTTAGCCGGGCGCCAGTGAAATTTATATATCTATGTATACATATCTATACATATACATATACATACACACATCTGGAGGCACGGCAGTGCCTCCGCCAAGTCGAGAGAGGACAGCCGTAAGCATACTTTTCTGGAAGCAACTCAGGGCACATTTGACCCCCCCATATCTCCGCGCTGGAGTATCCCAAAAATTTTAAACTTCAATTATAGAGAGTATTTGGCCCACAGGACCAAAATTTAAAATTACAACTTTCTGTCTTTTCTAGTTCAGGCGATATATGAACTCAAACATTCGATTTTTTGTCACTTCTTACTCACTCGTTCACGCATCATCAAAAAGATTGGGTAGATCCCGTAGCCCCAGAAACTTGACATTTGGAAAAAAAGGTAGTGTTTAGGATACAAAGAAAGAAAAAATTATAAAATCCAGAAAATTCGAAAAAAAAACATTCGAAAATTCAACAAATTCCATCAAAATTGAAAATTGAAAATAATACGATCTTGTAGTCTTGGAAACTTAAGATTTGGTGTGAAGGTAGTGTTTAACATCCAGAAAAAGAAAACATCAAAAACACCAAAAAAATCGAAAGCAAAATTGAAAAAATCGAAGAAATTGAAAAAAACCGAAAATTTGAAGACAATCCGACTTTGTTGCGCTAGAAAATTCCAATTAGGAATAAAGGTAGTATTTAGGATACAGAAAAAGGAAAATTAAAAAAATCCAGAAAATTCGAAAAAAAAATAAAAAAATTCGAAAAAAATTGAAAAAATGAAAATAATTTGATACGATAACGCTCGTATTTATAAATTAATTTGGATGAAACTAATTGTGTGTATTAAGCTCACCAATGCCTCGAACGAGTTCGTCGGCCAGCTTGGTCCGCCATCTTGTTTGAAGATGGCGGCCACGGAAAATTTTAAAACTAAAATAAATATACAAAAAAGTTAAAAAATCAAGTTTATTTTTTAATTAGGTGTTAGGACTTGATACAAGGATTCCAGAGCATTTTTTGTTTTATCTTTATCTTAAAAATTGGCTGAGATAGAGCAGTTTGAAATTCTAGGGTGGCTGACATTTTGAAACAAAACAGCACATTACAAAAAACCAACGATAAATTTATGGTCAATAATGGTCAAGCAGGTGCAATCCTGAATGAATACTCCGTGTTATTATAACTGTAACTTTGACTCCGAAATTTTGATACGTTGCATTTTCTATTTGTTGATATTTTTGAACTATGATTTACGCTAAGTGAAATGTTGTTGTTGAAGAGGGATTTTCCATGTAAATCCGAAACGTCCAATTTTAATATGTTTTTAATGTTTTATGAAAGTGTATTGTAATGTCTGTAATTTTAATGATTTTAATATAAATTTATAAGTTTTAGTGAACGCGATTTCTCGCAAATTATTTTCTTTCATTGTTGTAATCATTTTCCCAATCATACGCATAAAACTATATATTCATATCCATTAGCGCCAAATTCTCGCCAAACTTGGCGACAATTGGCGAAATCTCGCCAAATTTGGTGACAAAAATAAGTCTTCATAAATGAAGCCAACTTGGCTATAGCTCAATAATTTGGCGAATTTCTTATTCAAATTCAGTGTAAACGAATCTTTTGTAAACGGTTTCTTTGCATTTTAACTTGCTGTTTTCGAGTAACATTAGCTAAAATTTTAAAACGAAGATATAGGAAAGCTACCTTTTCCTGCCGGTACAGGCCGGAGGACTTTTTTATGAGTTGTCGGATACAATCTATGTTTTGCATTAAATAAAGTAAAACATTGAAAAACAAATCCCACAGGATGGGGATAGTTTGTTTTAGATCTGGAGGCACGGCAGTGCCTCCGCCAAGTCGAGAGAGGGCAGCCGTAAGCATACTTTTCTGGAAGCAACTCAGGGCACTTTTGACCCCCTCATATCTCCGCGCTGGAGTATCCCAAAAATTTGAAACTTCGTTTTTCTAGAGTATTTGGCACATAGGACCGACCAAAATTTAAAATTAAAACTTGCTATCTTTTCTAGTTCAGACGATATATGAACTCAAACATTCGATTTTTTGTCACTCACTCACTCACTCGTTCAGGCGTCATCAAAAAGATTAGGTAGATCCCGTAGCCCTAGAAACTTGACATTTGGAAAAAATGTAGTGTCTAGGATACAAAGAAAGGAAAAATTATAAAATCCGGAAAATTCGAAAAAAAAAACATTCGAAAATTCAACAAATTCCATCAAAATTGAAAATTGAAAATAATACGATCTTGTAGTCTTAGGAACTTAAGATTCGGTGTGAAGGTAGTGTTTATCATCCAGAAAAAGAAAACATCAAAAACACCAAAAAAATCGAAAGCAAAATTGAAAAAATCGAAAATCGAAAAAAATCGAAAAATTTCAAATAATCCAATTTTGTTGCGCTAGAAACTTGGAATTCGGAATAAAGGTAGTATTTAGGATGCAAAATAAGGAAAAATTTAAAATTCCGGAAAATTCAAAAAAAAAAATGCAAAAATTCGAAAAATTCGAAAAAAATTGAAAAAATTAAAATAATTTGATCTTTGCCTTAGAAACTTAAAATTCGCAGTAAAGATAGTGTTTAGGATTCAGAATAAGTTAAAATAAAAAACCAAATAAAATTCGAAAATAAAACAAAAAAATCGAAAAAATCGAAAAATAAGGAAAATTTGAAAATAATTCGATTTCATAGCGCTAGAAACTTGAAATTTGGAATAAAGGTAATATTAGATACTAAACAAGGAAAAATTAAAAAATATGGATAATTCAAAAATACCCATAAATTAGTGCAGACGATATATGAACTCAAAGTTTCGATTTTTTGTCACTCACACACTCACTCACTCTCGCGTCATCAAAAAGATTGGGTATATCCCACAGCCGCAGAAACTGAAAATTTGGAATAAAGCTAGCATTTCGGATACAAAGAAAGAAACAAATATCAAATCCGAAAAATTAAAAAAAAAAAAAACATTCGAAAATTCAAAAAAATCGAACAAAATTGAAATTTGAAAATAACACGATCTTGTAGTCTTAAAAACTGAAAATTTGGTGTGAAGGTAGTGTTTAGAATTCAGAAAAAGAAAACATCAAAAACACACAAAAAAAAATTGAAAATAAAATCGAAAAATCGAAAAAAATCGAAAAATTTCAAATAATCCAATTTTGTTGCGCTAGAAACTTGGAATTCGGAATAAAGGTAGTATTTAGGATGCAAAATAAGGAAAAATTAAAAAATCCAGAAAACTCTAAAAAAAATCAAAAATTCGAAAAAATTTGGAAAAAATTTAAATAATTTGATCTTTTGGCCTTAGAAACTTAAAATTCGCGGTAAAGATAGTGTTTAGGATTCAGAATAAGTTAAAATAAAAACGCAATAAAATTCGAAAATAAAATAAAAAGATCGGAAATTTTAAAATAATTCGATTTTGTAGCTCTGGAAACTTAAAATTTGTAATAAAGGATACAAAATAAGAAAAAATTATAAAATCCAGAAAATTATAAAAAAAAATTGCGAAAAAATCAAAAATCAAAAATATTTTTATCTTGTTGTCTTAGAAACTTAAAACTTGGTGTAAAGGTAGTATTTACTATTCAATAAAAGGAACAATTAAAAAATTCGAAAATAAAATCGAAAAATCGAAATATGTTTAAGAAATCGAAAATTCGAAAACAATTTGATTTTGTACTGCTAGAAACATTAGCTATAAGATAATTGTCCTATTAGCTAGTACAATGCCCCTAATTGTTTTATGTTATTTCCCCCGGATTATGGTTTTTCTTTTCTTTCGTTTACGAATTTCGTTATAGAAAAGTTCCGCTATAGACTGGCTACGATATAGGCGATTTCTTTATAGACAGGTTTGTTTTCTTTCACATGTTGTACTCTATTTACTTCACATATGAAATATGGATTGTTAAATGATGTTAGCCCCACAAAAATTTTCACAGCTCCCCCTACCCTCCCGACATTACTGGCTGGTTATGGCTTGATAGTCCTTTCTAAATAAAATCATGGTGACTCTAAGATTCACTTGATTTATCTCTAAATTGAACCTAAATGATCCTAAGAAGACGGATCAAAGAATTACTATATTGGCATGACAATCAGGTAACTTAGAATTAAAATCGAAAAATCAATAAATTCATAAAAAGTCGAAAATTTGAAAATAATTCGATGTTGTAGTCCTAGAAGATTGACATTTGGCAGAAAGGCAGGGTTTTGTACACAAAGTAAGGAAAAATTAAAAAATCCGTAAATAATAAAAAAAAGTCTAAAAAAAAAAACGAAAAAGAACCATCGAAAAAAGGAATATAGTTTGATTTATTGGAAATTTCCGGAAATTTTAATTTTGGCTTTCTTTTTATACTAAAAAGTTCTTTTATGTTAAATATCAAGTATCTAGGGCTGCGAGTTATATCTCAGATACATAGCGCTTATCCTGGAAGCAATTGAGAGTACTTTTGGCACTCCCCCTCCCATAATTTAGTGCTTGCCCTTGCCTAGGAACCTGAAATCTCTTTTTATCTACAGTACTTTGCAAACGAAACTAAAGCTTCAATTTTTTGATACCTGTAAATAATAGGGACAGAGTGTGGGCTTAGCGAAAATCAGTGGATGATCTCCAAAAAGAACCCAAAATCAAGAAAAGGAGGGTTACTTACAAAAAGAAGTGAAATCTCATCAAAAAGTCACCTGTAAAAAATGCAGCCAAGTCCCGTAACTCATTTACCGTAAAAAGTACTGAGATCGTATAAAGCCAAGTTTAACTATCTTATTAACTCTAAAATTTTCATTCACAAAATCACTCCTAGTCTCTACATCTTTAGTTAATTATTATTTTGTGACTTGGCAATTACGCAGCACAGGGAAGTTATTACACCTTACTATGTTATGGGATGGGATGGGATAATTTAACTAAAGCAAATTATATACGCACAGGGAAGTTATTACACCTTAATATGTTATAGTATTATTTGATTAAGACTAACTATATACATCACATTCTCGTGCTAAGTAATTGCCAAGTCACAAAATAATAATTAACTAAAGATGTAGAGACTAGGAGTGATTTTGTGAATGAAAATTTCAGAGTTAATAAGATAGTTAAACTTGGCTTTATACGATCTCAGTACTTTTTACGGTAAATGAGTTACGGGACTTGGCTGCATTTTTTACAGGTGACTTTTTGATGAGATTTATATATGCATGTATATATATATACATATATATACACATACATATATGTGTGTATGTATACATATATATGTATATATAGATACATACATTTCACTGGCGCCCGGCTAACCGAAAAGTACCGAAAAAAGGATTTCTTAAAAAATATTTTTCATCTCTCAACAACGGGAAACTTTCTGACACATTTCCTGACTCATTTTTAAACATGAAAGCATGATACTTGCAGACATGATTATTGAACTGATTTGTAATCGAACAGTTTTATCATTTTCCGATAAATGAATTATAACTTGAGTTATGAGCGATTGCTTTCTCATGGCGGCAGGTTTTTTCCCCTATCCTGCGCTGTTGCGTCTGGAAATTCGGTTCAAAACGCCAACTTCGACAGCATTTTCTGAAAAATATTCTACCTTTACATTAAAAAAAAACGGAAGAAACTGTTCGATTACATAGTTTCTTAATAAGAACACCTGTCAGTGTGATACGTTTGCGAAAAACAATGATTTAAAAAATGTGTCAGAAAGTACCTAGTTCGGATTTGAGAAGGATCTTAATTTCAAGAAGCCATAAAATATTCTATTTTATTCAATTTTAATATTATTTAAGTTTTCTAAGTTTGATTTTTGTCTTTAGTAGAAATTTTCTTCTCAGTTTGAATGCAACAAAATACGAGTTTATGTTTGTCACACAGCCAACCGGACTTCGATAAAATCCAATCCAACTTTTCTAAACTCCTGATTAAACTGAGGATGGAAACATATATTCAAATGAAAATAAATATTACAAAATATGAGAAATTTTTTTTCATGAGAATTACTTTTAGTATGAATTATGAGTAACGCCAATGAAACGAAAAATCGCCAATTTGGAAACCTATTCCCTAACTAATTCCCCTAACACACGTGACACATGTCTGCCTCACTTTTCCCGTCCCCGCTGAATGGGGAATATCGGTCTATCTTATCTCAAGTCTATGACTTCAACCATATGCGTTTTCGCGAGCTTGCGTAAGCTCACAGATTAAAGTTGGAACTTTAATTCCTCCGTGAAAGTTGCATTTAGAATTATTTCCCATAACTTTTTTTAAACATTTCAACAGGATGAGTGTTTTTTCTCCATTCAATTACAAATTGAATAAAATCCAATGTCTCCAATATTTATTGAATATTTATTTTTAATAATTAACATATCCTAATACAAAAATTTTGTAATTTAAATAAATTACGATAAATATCAAAAACTACTAAAATGTAATTGATTTTTCGTATTAAACTTGCATTTATTCCATTTGAATAAAATTATTGTTAATGTAATCAAGTTCTTTATTTTTTCTTTATTTAAATCAGATATTTTAAATTACAGTTGTTAACACCCCCCCCCTCCCCTTGAGAACCAAATTTTCTTTCTAGCTTTACATGTATACATATAGTATTTACAATATAAAGCTTATTTTTCAATAGATTTGAAGCCTCGTTACTAATATATAAGGCTGAGGGGGAGCATTGATAAACAAAAAAGACATGAAGGGTACTTTTTAATTTAGAAATACAAAAGTTTCTTTACTTTATTGAAATCACTATTTTAAAAGAATAAAATATGAGAATAATCTGTATTAAAAAATTTAAATTTACGAGGAAATATTTTCTGTAAAAATCTGAAGCTCAACATTTCAATTTTTCTATAAAAAATGCTAAAATCTGCAATTTTAATAATTACTAGTTTTCAAACAGCAGCTAAATTATTTTATATGGCTGAAATTTGATGGCCTAGAAATAAAAATATAGGGTTGAAAATGTACTAATAAAAAATATGCTGTGTAAAAGAGTTTCTTTTTTCCCCTCCTTCAAAGGCAAAAAAAAAAAAAAAAAAAAAATCACAGTGTTTTTTGTATAATAGTTTTTCGAGGGCTTTCCTTTTAACCTAATATCTTTTAAAGATTAATTTAGCAAATTTTTGCTTTTAATAGATTTTGGTTATCCTGAAAAAATAAGAACTTTCTTCTTGTGCCACCTTAGCCAATTTTAATTTACACAAACCAATTTTAAGTTCTTCAATTTACATAAGTTACTAAAAATATTAAAAACTGTTATAATTTTACTTGATTTGTTGTATTAAACTTGCATTTATTCCATTTGATTCGGATTATTTTTAATAAAGTTCTTTATCTTCATTTTCTTTATTCATTTAAATTATTCTTTTTTATTGAAATTATTTTTTTTCTAAGAATTATATTATCTTTCTATCTTTCTTCACTCAAACAGTATGCAGGTTTGTTAACAGATTTGAAATAAACCTGGTATAAAAAAAAAAGTCCTTCCGGCCTGTACCGGGAGGAAAAGGTAGCTTTCCTATAGCTTCTTTTTAAAATTTTAGCTCATGTTACACGAAAACAGCAAGTTAAAATGCAAAGAAAACGTTTACAAAAGATTCGTTAATACTGAATTTGAATAAGAAATTAGCCAAATTATTGAGCAATAGCCAAATTGGCTGCATTTATGAAGACTTATTTTGGTCGCCAAATTTGGCGATATTTTGCCAAATGTCGCCAAGTTTGGCGAGATTTTGCCGCTAACGAATATGAATATATAGTTTTATGCGTATGATTGGGAAAATTATTACAACAATGAAAATTTTTGTAATGTGCTGTCTTGTTTCAAATTGTCAGTTACCCTAGAATTTCAAACTGCTCTATCTCAGCCATTTTTTAACATAGAGGTAAACCAAAAAATACTCTAGAATCCTCGTATCAAGGCCTAACACTTAATTAAAAAATAAATTTGAATTTTTAACTTTTTTGTATATTTATTTTAGTTTTAAACTTTTAAGTGGCCGCCATCTTGAAACAAAATGGCGGACCAAGCTGGCCAACAAACTCAGTCAAGACATTAGTGAGCTTAATACACACAATTAGTTTCATCAAAATTAATTTATAAATACGAGCGTTATCGTATGACATAAGTCAGATATATATATATATAATATATATATATATATATATATATATATATATATATATATATATATATATATATATATATATATACAGTAGAACTTCCCTTTAACAAAGTTCCTATTTAACGAAGTTTTCTACTTAACGAAATTTTCTGCAGAACTTTGACTTTGAACACCATTAGCATATAAATTAATCTCCATATTACGAAAAATATATTCTATATAACGACGTTTATTCCACTTTTGTACGTGAAAAGAATTCAAACTAAGATATTGCTGTTGCGATGGATATGCGAATTTATTTCCGCGGATTGTACGAAAATGAACACATTTAAAAACTTTCCATTCTGCTTGGTGCTAAATAAAACATTTTTTTTCACACTAAGAAAAACACTTGTTATAATTACTCTCTCACACTGAGATTCCAGCGCTGACAATTGGGGGAAGTCAAAATCCCTTTTTTACGTTCAATGATATAGAAGATGCAGTGATGTAGTGGCATCAGATGCATTGAAGCAAAAAATACCAATTTGAGTCAGACAGTTAGCATTCTAACCTTCCATTGCTGATAGACAATTGCGTTGTACATCCACAAGAATGTGCTTCAAAATGCAAATCGAACAACATCAAAGTTATTTTTGTTCCTGCTAATACAACGTCTAAACTTCTGCCAGTAGTGATTAGTGTAAGGAATAATAAAAAAAATTTGAAGTACATTATCGAAAAAGATAGAAAAAAGAGAATTTAGTGAAAACATTAGTTTGAGAACCTGTGTGAACCTGATGAAAGCTTGAGCCAAAGCTTGGAAATGTGACGTGATTTCATCGACCGTACACAACTGTTATGTAAAAAACGGTTTCATAATTGAAACTGTATCAAATGCTTCTGAATCCAATACCTGTTTGTCATATCTGAAGGAAAAATTTCATGAATTTAAGTTGATTTCTATTAAACGAATTTTCTTTATAACGAAGTTTTTAAGTGTAATGATGAGACTTCGTTAAATGGAAGTTTCACTGTATATATATATATATATATATATATATATATATATATATATATATATATATATATATATATATATATATATATATATGGATATACATATATGGATATATCTATATATATAAATCAACATTTGAACGGAGGGTGGTTTTGGGGCCTGGGGGTCATGATCGGTGAAAATAGATCGAAATATTCCGGAACTGCTTTCCTCCGAACGGCTGCAATAGGTAGCTTTATAATTTTTTGTATTGAAAGCTACCTAATAATATTCTTTTAAGGAGCCAAAATTTTTCTAAACAGATATCTGAAAATACAGAAAAAGAATGTACTAAAAGAATGCATTGTGTGAGAAATTGTGAAAGAAGAAAGAAAAAATATGTAATCGCAGCATTTTTAAAAATATACATAATTGCTTTTCAAAGATATCCATGGCTTTCATTCACCCCCCCTCCCGGTCACTGTTTATTTTGTTTTTCTTATTTGATACTGAGACATATTGTACAGACTTGGGGCACTAAGTGTTATCTCTTATTTATTTATATCAGGGGTTCTCAAACTTTTAGACCGACGTGCCACTAAATCGAAGTTCATACTTCCGCGTACCACTAGGTAACAAATGTAAAGCTAATATAGAAAAATCCGTAAAAAAAGAACCTGTCTAAAACGAAATATATATCCGGTGTTTTGTGTTTCCGTCTTAGCAGGATTTATCATATTTAAAAATGAATGATTACATTACTAAATTTTGATACTTAAACTTCTTCAGTAAGACCTGCCAAGATAATCTCGCAAAGAGTGATAAAAAATTCCGTGTTAGACAGTTTTTCGTCTTATCATGTGTATGGCATTCTTTTCTATTTGACAAATGAATATTTCCGTTTAAGTCAGCATTCCGTTATAGGCAGGTTTCGTTTCCACAGGATTTGCTGTATATATAAAAATATAACTTATGTATGTAATATGTATAGTAAAACCTGTCTATAGCAGATTCCTGTCTTAAACAAAAGCATTACATGGTCCTGATATAGATAACCATACAATTAAATTTGCTGAAAATCTGCCTGAAACGGGCTTTTTCACCGTTCTTTTGTGATTTCGATTTCGTCTTGTCAGGTTTTACCCTACTTATAAATACAGTAAAAGCCTGTGAAAGCGGATACTTTCTATAATGGAATCCTATCTCAAACAGAAAATTTTAGAGATCCCGACGAAACGAACAATGCGCCTTATTGAAGTATAGTGTGACAGAATTGACTGTGTGTGTGATATGCAATAGAAGTATTTAGAGTAACTTTAAGAATTTAGATATTTCCTTATCAACTTCTTAATTAAAAAAAATAGCATGTGTAAAATGAAGTAAGATCAATCTCTATAATTGTAGCTAATAATACAATGAGCACACACATTTAAATCGAGTTTCATATGACATAAACATTTTAAAGTTATGATCAAATGGTTATGTTTATAACAGTATTTGGTTGAAACTGTTTTTTCAATTTTCATGTTTAATTTCTTGTCATTGAAATAAGAACTTGTGCTGTAATAGGTATACTGAATAATGAGTTGACATAATTGCCACTGCCGTCAGCTGTTGATTCACCATGGGAGTTTCTGAAATAAGGTTTTAATTTTTAAGAAAAAAATCTTGTAATTTCAGCTACAGAAACTAGTAATGTAACAAACACACGCAACAAATATAGTTGATGTTGGGAAAAATAATTTTGTTACAATTGTCTAAAACAGCCATAATTCTTTTTCAAGTTTCACCGCTTTTGATACTAAAATAAACATTCGGCCTCAATAGTTGTTTCCGATAATTGGTCGACATAAAAGATGTTAAATTTTTGTAAAAAAAATTAATTATAATGCATTAGCACATCTTGGGAAGTATTAGATTGCGTAAAAAATAATGGTGGTTTCTGCTATTTTACTTTTCAACCAATTTCTTTTAAGCAGTTGGAAACAGTTTTAGAACGTACTCCAAGTTTAGCAACAATCTTTCAGACTTCGGTACGTGGATTAGCAACACTCATTGCCATCATGAAATTTCTGAAAACGATGTTAACCTGTGAGTTCACAAGTCGTACTTCGGTCAAATGTAACATTGAATTCAGACGTTTTTGTCCAGGAGGGATTTCTCCGGAATAGGTACACTTTGGAGTTCTCCTAAGCATAAAATCTCAAATCTTCCAAGGGGTCATTTCGATGCTCCGGGGTGGATGCATCACATAACATGCATCTATAGCATGATAACATTGAATTCAGACATTTTTCTCCAGGAGGGATTTCTTCAGAGGGTACCATTTTTCTCCGGAATAGGTACACTGTGGAGTTCAGGGAAGGGGAGAGATTGCACTCCTAAGCATAAAATCTCAAATCTTCCAAGGGGTCATTTCGATGCTCCGGGGTGGATGCATCACATAACATGCATCGATAGCATGATAATATTGAATTCAGACATTTTTCTCCAGGAGGGATTTCTTTGGAGGGTACCATTTTTCTCCGGAATAGGTACACTGTGGAGTTCAGGGAAGGAGAGAGATTGCACTCCTAAGCATAAAATCTCAAATCTTCCGAGGGGTCATTTCGATGATGCGAGGTGGATGCCCCACCTCCGCTCTCCTGAATTCAACGCTGTAGCGTGGTTGATATACAAGCCGTTTCCACCTATTTTCGTACCATTTTGAATTAGTAAAAAAATCATACGAAATTTCCTAAAGTTCTATAACTGCCTTAAATATCCCTGTACAATAGCGGAAAACAAAATTAAAATACTAAATAAGTAGGTAAAAACCTGTCCTTCAAAATAATATACAACGTAATATTCCATTAAGTTTATTAAAAATAGCTCAGGTTGAAAAGTTTCATAACAAGAATCAGCATTCTTTTGTACAAACCCAGATGAACATCAAAATCTTTCAATATCCCTCTGTTCTTTTCTTTATCGATTAACGAATAACGAGATTAGAAATAAAAGTAACAAAAGGAGGAAGAAAATTGATCTTCCGAAATATTCTTCAAGTTTGAGATTGAATCAGATGTCTTGACAAAGAATATGTGTGACTAAAGAAAATTGTGTCAGGGTTTTCTTTAGCAAAGGACTGTGCTCTCTTGAACAGGTCAGAAAACTTTTGAACACTAGTCTCCTCTTCCTTACTTATTGATTATTGTAAAGTTTCATAAAGCTGAAAAATGACATCATCAGCATGTTTTACAGCAGAAACAAATCACATTCAGATGCAGGTATTTTGAAAGTGGCAATGTATAACAGCATTGATTAAGAATTCACAAATATCTAGTCGAAGAATAAAGTGACTTTTTTTTAAATTCTAGCCAGCAGATTTAAAGTAAATGATAATATTGCTGGATATAAAATTATAAAATGAACAAAGATAAGGGTCGCCAAACTCTGATCAATGTGCTGTTATTGCATTCATGTAAACTCGTCTTTACCCATAAGTGTTGGCAACAGTTGGGCCGATTGAAATCTCTGTTGAAGAAGTTTTGCATTTAATCTAGTTACATTAAAATCTATCAAAACGGAATCGGCAGGGATCGTTAAAAAATTCCGTTGTAGAGAGATTTCCGTCATATCAGGTATACTTGTACAGTTATCCTTCTGTCATCGAGACCATGAAATGTTTTCTTTTATGAGAGAATTCCGTTTTCACAGAAAACCTGCCAAGAAGGATTGACAACCAGAAAAAGTTTAATTTTAGATATGTTTCAAATCTTAACAGGTATAAATATGTAGCGTTGTTTTCGTTGAACTTTGAACTTTTGCTGTTTAAGATAGCTCTCATCTTCACAGATTTTATTGTAATACATCTATGCTTTTCAGAAGTATACTATAGAGTGGATTCGTTTTAACAGTTTTAGAGGATACCTCACAAAATGGACGTGTCAATTACAAAAAAATGTCTTAAACGAAAAAACTTCATAACCCCTGCGAAAGACATACCTTTAAATAATACTTTCTAAGTCAAACACCTGTCTAAAGCGGAATTTTTCATTGCTTCTTTGCGATTCCGTCTTATCAGTTTTTAATATTGTTGTATCTATGACTCAGTAAATCAGCTCTTCATTCGGGGTTCGGGTAGGGGGGTCCAGACCCCCTGGACCCCCCCTCGGCTACGCCACTGACATTCACATAGATATGCTGGGTAGGGTGTCCCAAGATACAATGGCAAATTTTTTTTTTTGCAAAATCGAATACGCATACCCTCTATTTTTTTTCTATTTGACCTCAGTAACATAAATAAAAAGTATTATTGCAATAAAATAATAGTAACCCGTGCCGACTTTAGGTCAAACTTGAACATGAAATCTTATACGGGGAATACTATGGAAAGATTTCAAAATGTACTTTTCCTTGGTACTTAAGACACCATTTTATTAAAATCAGATATTTATTAACATATTACAGTAAAAGAAGCATTAATGAACATATTTCCGTTTCAGTGTTTGCTTTTTACAGTCAGGATAAAGCTTAGTATGTTCTTGTACGCAACGTAACAAAAATTGTTTTTGATCCTCCTCAACCGTTATTAAACCATGAAAGTCCTGCATCAATTTTACCGCTCTTTCAGCTGTATCATTCACTGCTCTAAGCATTGGTATAGTCTTTTTCGCGTCTAGAAAAGAATCATTATTCTCCCATGAAGAGGGACTCTTTTTGAGAAAACTATCATCGATTTTGAGTCTAGAAAACAAAGAAAGGCTTTTGACTGATATGAAATCCTCCATTTTTTTTTCTGTAAAAAAGAATATAATAATAAATAAAAATTGCATGATATAAATGAATAAATAAATATACAACTACAAAATAAATGTATCAAACTCACCATACAATGAACCACAAAGTTCTTCCTTCGATGGAATGTATCTTTTCTCATGGGTCAAAATATCTTCTCTGTTTAAATTTGCCACCATTTTTAATTTTGTTCCTTCGTCAACATCATCATCAAAAAGTGCTAATATTGCTATTTCATCAGTCAAATACCATAAATGCTTGAGAAATTTCTGTAAAGCAACTTTCGAGATACTTTCATTCACATTTTCGTAAGCTTTCAAAGATTTCAAAAAGCACAAATCTTTGTAGGGCGCTTTAATTGCTAAAATGCATTGAATCCATGGTTTAACGTAGACAATCACGATAAATAAGCAGACATCTAACAGTGCCTTTTTATCCTTGATGTTTAATTTCAGTTGAGAACTAAATAATGATAGTTTTAAGGAGTAAATCGCTCGGGCCATCCATCTAGCTTGGTGCATGGCACCTGGAGGTCTGATTTTAATTTTTTTTCTGCATCTCCACCTAAAAATACGATAGAAAGTTCGATCAATTCTCGATAGTCCTCTCGGATCATAATATTTTTAAGTTCAGTGCGGTAAAAGTCAATCAAATTTTCAATTTCGGATACGGTTTGGAACGATTCCACTGTTTCTCTATAGCACTGTATTTTGGTGGGATTGATGTTTTTCCAGTTCTCTTTAAGCTTTTTAAAAAGAGGAATATCGGGACTTGTTGTCACTTGTTTAATTTTCGCTTCGAATACGGCCTTTAATACCAGTTCGTATACATGATGGCGGCAAGCGAAAAAAAGCATTTCCCTTTCAAATTTGTGCTCTAGGAGCGCACAAGCACCAATAAAACGACCTGTATTCGAAGCCGAAGTATCACAACAGAGAATTTGGACTTTGTTTTCGAGATTCCAATCTAAGATCGCCTTCCAAATAACCTGCGCTTGTTCTTTGCCTGGAGAATTATCCAGTCTCGGCACAGCAATGAGTTGTGCTTTAACTCCATATGAAATAACTATGGGCTATAACGTTCTTCTTTCGATTTTCGAACACTCAAAGCAGGCAACAGTTTGCCATCCCAATATAAAGTCACTACATCCGGTACCTCATTTTGGAAATCAATTTTTATGTTTTCCGTGCGTTCCTTCCGTTTTTCTGTTCGAATTCTTTGAATTGAAGATTTACTTATTGGAAATTCGTCAGTGATAAATCCAAGTGCATCAATAGTAGCTTCAAGAATAAACACAGAATCTCGGACACTTAACTGACACCTGTCTAACGCAGCAACTAACTTTGGAGTAATAAAATTACTCCTTACTACTGGTTTTGAGCTTTCATTGTTCGGAGCTTTCTGACTGTTCTGAACTTTCATAGATATAAATGTTGGGATATCTTCTTTATCCATATTTTCGGTAGAATGTGAAGAGGAATCTTCTTGCAATGTTTCGTATGTTGACGAGGAAGTTGAAGCGGAACCATATTTGATTCGCCGATTTTCTTTTTGGACAGCTCGAAGTCGCGCCCTTTCTTCTTTTTTGGCCAGTTTTGTATCCACTCCACCTAAGTGACCGGGTCGGCCAGGCTCTCTTTGTAGTTGCAAGAACATCCTATCTTCCTCTATTTTCATTATTTGAAGTGCATCAGCATGTGCGATGTCAAACAAATTTTCTAAATTACTTACAAAATCCTCTCGTCGCCTCTTAAATACGTCTTGTAATTTATTTGCATTTTTTTGTAAATCTCTCCAAACTTGATACATATTAACAAGCTTCCTCACGCAATTTGGCAACGATTTGGTAGGTATGCGTGCCTTTTCCCAAAAGATAATGCATTCGCGTATAGCGAGATTTGCACTTTCATTAACAGTTAAATTCACTTCCCGAATATTGTAAAACAAGGCAGCAAGAACTTGTCTATTAGACGGAAGTTTGAGCCCGTTATTTGATGTTTTACGTTCCCTACTAAAAATATAACATTTTTAGAACTACGCAATTCTACTGCCATGTTCTGTTCACTGATTCAAAACTGTACAAACATTTGCTAACAAAACAAGTTGGAACTATAAGCACATTGACACGTAGACGTGCGCTGTTCTGAGTAAACTGCGCGTTATGGCTGTCGAAGCATTCCAAAACCTTTCTTTTTTTTTTTTTCCTATTGCAGGTGGTGGGTGCTCCTGCAATAGGTCACGTGACAAGCTGACACGTGAAACCGTTCGTTCGCTTAAGTACACAAGTACTCGCTGCGATGTTTAGCTGGAAGTCGGCATGGGTTACCGTGGTTCAAATTACATGAAACTTTATTTACAATTGTTTTGACATAAAAGGAAAAAAATAAGAGGGTATGCGATAGAAAAAAATGACTTTTATTTTTTTGGGACACCCTAATGCTGGGCTAAACCACGCAATCAAACTTCGACGATATTAAACGGTACTCTGACATTCTCGCCGACGAAAATCCTGTTACATTCATACTTTTGATTGTGGACTCCAGTGCCATCACATCTTCTTTCCTGTATCGCGAGATACAGTGGCAGGATGTCTCAAATGAGAAACGAATTTCTTATCCAGATCTTAATTAGTGCATTTAACATAGGCTCAATACAACTGTGTTAATAATCTTCATACCTTTAAATGCAACAATAATGTCGCGCAGAAGGCAAACACTTGTAAGTTTTATCATACATTTATGTATATACCACCTCAATACATATGTACAATGCTTTACCTCAAATCCGCACTGCATATCACAAAAGTTTTTGTTTGATTTCAAATCACCATTTTAAATAAACTTACTCTGTTGTTGTTGTTGTTGTTGTTGTTGTTGATTCGACCCGAGGGCCCGGTGAGCAGCTTTTTATTACTATATAGCTGTCATATTCCACAAGTATCAACTCCTACCTGAGGTGAACCGATCCGAAGAAAACAGCAATCAACGACCGCCAAACACTCCAAACAAAACCTGATAGACCCCTACCCAGCGCCATCAATATCAATCCAACTCGGACACTGTACATAAATCGCATTCAACAACTGAGATAACAAAACTATATGATCTCCACCTTTACGCCCAGTCACTCCAAAAAGATCCTCGTACGAAGTATTGCTCAAAACCTGCATCTTGCGAAACACAATTTCGCGCAATCCCGAAAACCACTTACATCGCAACACCAAATGCTCCTCAGTTTGTTCCTCCAAACCACAAAGGTTACACGTCGATATCCCTCTACCAAGAAACCTCTTACGCCGGGCCTGTGTTAGAATAGTCTTCGTTAAAAACCTTGCAAATATAACACCTCTTTTCCTTTCTAATGAATGATGAGGATGCCCTATGCTACCATAGTCCCAACAACGACCGGTACAGTTATTCAGATATTGCTCCCACTCCCATTCAGATTCTTTCTGTTTATTATTCCTCACATTCGTCATCCAATCTTCAGCCGAAAACCACGGAATCCGTACGTTGCTGAAAGGTCCATTCCTAGCCAACCTATCCGCACACTCATTTATCTCAATCCCTTTATGCCCAGGTACCCAGATGAACGCCATGTTATACTGGTCATTGCTTTTCCTATTAATCTCTTCTCTCAAATGCGTGATAATAGCAACTGATTTTCGATTAACCTTTTGTAGGGCCTGGAGAATGCTTTTAGCATCCGTGAAAAACATATATTCCCCCCTGTCCACCGTATAAAATTTAAGTGCAACCAATAAAGCCATGGCTTCAGCCGTGAAGATCGTATTGATATGCGGAATTTGAAAAGCCAACTGGCTACCTGTCTTCTGATTCATCATTCCAATTGTAGTCCTATGAGTGTCTTTTGAAGCATCAGTTGCAATGAACGTGGCCATGTTTTTATACGTCTGAGCAAAGTTATGGAAGGAATTCTTGATCACCTCATCCGGAAAGTCTTTATTTTGAAATGCCCATGTATTGACTACTATCCGACAATGATCACTGATTTTCGTCCCCCATTTATAATTTACCAACTCATTAATTTCCGTACCATACCTCCTGAGTGTATTTAGTTCCCGGTACAGTAGGTCAGTCGAAAGCATTTCCGTATGATCCTGGTATTTGACTTCTGAAATAGACCGTTTGGTAGCAAGGTACTCAATCCTCTGTCCGCACCTCCACACCCCACTTTCCTGTAATAAGACCGGGATTGGGCACCACTTAGGCAAGCCGCTAGCCCACCGTAAAGCCATATTGTGGATAACCTGGAGTTGCCGACCTTCCGTTTTGTTCGCATGCGTCAGAATCCGAGGATTTCCTTCTAACAGAACTCCCATCATACTCCTTGTAATACGCAGTAAATGATTAGTCTCCGTACCCCAACTCATCCCTGCAATAACTTTTATCAAATTCAGTCTCTTGCTAGTTTTTTCCCTTAACATGGCAATATGATCTTTTAAGTTCCCCTGGCGATTAAAATAAAACCCTAATACTCGAAGGGAATCAGAAAAATCCACCTCCTGACCAAGCACCTGTAAATGGTTTTCCTCTACCTTCCTCCACCGCCCAATCCTGATGATTTGGCATTTGTTGGGATTTACCTCCAAGTTCCAAGCCTGAAGCCATTGAATCACCCTGGCAATGTTCTCCTGTAAAATCCCTTTGAACCAAACTACGTCATCATGAGAACCATAAAGAAAAATGTCATCTGCATAAACAACACAATGTATACATGAATCAAAGATTTCGAAGATATCCGCTAGATAAAGTGCAAACAGTAAAGGGGAGAGAGGACTTCCCTGTAAAAGACCCCTGTGATACTGGAATGGAGCAGACAGCGAACCCCTCCATTTCACCCGAATTCTCAGCTCTTGAACCAGATTCCGAATTAAAACACAAAGATCACCATCAAGTCCCAGCTTTTTTAATTTGAAGAGCAATCCATCCCACCAGACATTGTCGTAGGCCCCTTTGATGTCTAATGCCACCAAATAACCTTTCCGCTTTGAATACCTTGCCCTACTAATATCTCTATAAATTTTATATGCCGCAGCCTCACAGTCCCTAAATGGGATGAAACCATAGTGATTCTTATGGAAAATCTTCTTTTCCATGCACCAATTAAGTAAATTGTCCAGGATCATTTTTTCAAAAATCTTTTTGCTAGTGACAGTTAAAGCTATGGGTCTATAACCCTGAACATCATTCCTATTTTTTCCAGGTTTCTTTATAGGGAGCATAATCACCTCTTTCCAAACCTCTGGGATATTCTTTTTCTCCAAAATTGCATTGTACATATCTAGGAGTGTTGTCAGCGTCCTAATTTTCAATTTTTTAAAAAAGCTCATTTTTATGCCATCAATACCAGGGGTCGTGGATTTGCCCTTACTGATAGTGTTTTGTAAGTGCTCCAATGTGAATTTAAGTTCCATTCCATCATTCCCCGAAAAGTCGATTGGAATACCTTGTACCACCGGACTGTTTTGAAACATTATGGATAGGGCATTCGCTTGGAAGGTAGCGTCAGGCAGACAATTCGGGAAGCAAAAATCCGTGTTCACCTCCCCTTCATATTTTTTCTTGATGCCGCGAATGATTTTGAAAATTTTTGGCCCCCTACCAGCCTCTCTGACCACTGTATCCCAAAATTTTTTCTTGTCCTTTTTTATTTCTTTTCTAAGCTTAGCATTGTACATCTTGTATTTAACCCATAAATCAAGCTGGCACTCCCGAACCGCTTTCCGATAATAGTACCGTTTCAGCGCCAACAGCCGACGAGTCACCACTCCCCACCACGGCGGAAGATTCCCACTACTAATCGGAACCCGCTCCTTACAATGATCTATAGTCTGGGTAATAGTTTTTGTCCACTTATCCAAATCATCCCCATTTTTATGTTCACCGACACCAGCCACCGCCGAGCCAACACGATCCCAATTAACCAGTGTCAAAAATTCCCTCCTGACCTCATAACCACTATTCGATACCTGAATCTCAATGGGATAGTGATCAGAGCCCATCGGATCCGAATGAACAACCACATTGCACTCACCAGCTAACCTACTCGACACCATACTCAAATCTAGGAGAGATCCGCTACCTCCGCCAGAAAATCTCGTTACCTGGTCCGTATTCAGGAGCACTACATCATTCCGATTAATCCAGTTAACAAGATGAACCATTTTTTGACCTTTCGGGTTTGTTCGCCAGTTGAGAAAATTAATGTTAAAATCACCAATAATGAAATAATTCTCACCAATCATATCTTTTATGTTTTCCAACCAATTCGTAGCCCCGAAGCCTTTGGGAGCGTAAATATTTATGATGGAAATCCACCTCTTTTTAAACCAAATTTTAATCCCTTGCGCCTCATGATCCCGGTCAATAGCAGGCAGGTTTATGATAGTAACTGGAATCTTCTTTTGGACTGCTAAAAACAAACCTCCACCCCCTCTCACTAAATTTCCAATCCGATCAGCACGAAAAATGTTCCTATCATTAAACAATAATTTATGCTTCTCCTTGAGCAGAGATTCTTGAAATGCCCAGACAACACTCTTACAAAAAAACCCAGTATGAAGCCAGGGTAAGTTGGCCCGAATACCTCTAATATTCCAATGTATCAATAAAGTATCCATACAACACAACCCGACAAAAACAGGTAAAAAATCAACCACCAAAAAATACAAGAATTAAAACAAACACTTACCCCAAAAATGACTTTACAAAACAAACACCAGAAAAACAAACAGTCCATAAACACATAATGACCATACGACATTTACCAGCATCCCATTGATCCAACATCGTTATGTCTCTCCCGAATCCGTCATCATGTCCTCACTCTCCACAGTTATATTAATCTGAGACTGTACTCCTTGCTGACTTTGCTCACCCATCTTGAATTTTTTATTTCTCAAGCATTTATATAGCTCCGTCATGACATCTCTGTGTACAACTTTATTTTTACCAGGTGCTTCTTTCGTATTTTCCTCCAGAACGTTTTCTTTTCTCTCTACAAATATCTGCTGCATATTATCTAATACTTCCCAAAAGTGCGTAATGAAATCCATTATCTGTTGAAATTTATCTTCTATAACCATCGCCAATTTATGAATATTACCGTCCATATTTGCTGTTTCCACATGTTGTTTCGTCTTAGCCGCGTAGCTGTTTGCTGGCCTTGAGTTGGATTGTCTTCTTGCTTCTGCTAGCGTTATATGCTTTTCGCATTTAATTTTTAAAATTTCAGCTTCTTTTTTTCTGGTTTCGCATTCGATGTTGTCTGCTTCATGTTGCTTACCGCAATTAGCACATCTTATTTCTACTTCATTACAGTTTATTTCGGGGTGAGATTTTCCGCATCGTTTACAGATTTTTTCATTTGGACATTTGTTACTGCCGTGCGTATAACTTTGGCACACATTACAGCGCCTCGGACGGTCAATAAACAGCCTAATTCTTTGTCTGATATAAAACATTTTAACATATTCCGGGAGTTTATGGCCGTAAATTGTAATAAGCACCGTTCCCGTGGGAACCATTCGTCCCTCTTGTCTTGTTAGGAATCTCTTAACATTTTGGACAACAATATCATTTTCCTCCTCTAGTTCTACCTGGATCTCTTTTAGCATGATGTCTACATCCATTCGAAAGATTAGAAATCTTGTGGTGATGTTTTCGTTCATTAGGTTATGTTTGACCTGTCTTTCAAATATTTTTTTTTTTTGTATGATTTCCCGCGCACATTCATAACTTTTCGTCGTTATCAGGATTTTATTATTTCGAGTATATCGAAATGTATCTATCTCGCTATGTCTTTCAAAATTCTTCTTAATTTCTTGTTTCACTTGAATAGGGTTTACTTTTTGAAAAGCTCCTTGTAGGCATTCTGTGATAATTACATACTCTTGGAGTTCCGGAATAATTTCAATTTGTTCACCTGCTTCTCTACCGTCATTCCAATTATACTTGTTGTAATCTTCTTTGTCCAAAACAGGACTAGCTTTAACTTTGACCTCAGACCCCGCCATCGCTGTCGGAGGTATTCTGAGACCTTCTCGCAATATAGGACTCTATGTCGAAAACAAAAAAATTCACCAAATCTGATAAAAATGACCTAACCCTTTTTGAAATATCACAAAAACCACTCCTTAACTCACCACCACTAAACAAACTAAACACAAACCACGTAATTGAAATAACCGCCGGAGCTAGGAAAACGTACTCGCTCACCGAGCCCCACTAGCCCAGACAAATGATTCAACTTACTCTGTTAAAATCTGATTTCCATTAAATAGAAATAAACTATACACATTTTGTACAAAAGAAAAATATTTCTATCACCAGAATGAATTAACTTATGAATTATGTTTGAAATAAAACTTTTATTTCAACACCCCCTAGAAGCTCTTCTAGTACAAAGAGAACAATGGGTTATAAATTATACTTGGAATTTTATTTTGTTTTAACTCCTCCTACTCACACAAGCTCCACCTACTTCTAAGAATCCAGACTTTACCTTCAGATAATTCAATTTATAAAGCATGTTTGAAACAGTTCTTCCACGAATTTCAGCAAGTCTGCTATAACAAACATTTCGCGTAACAAAAACATAGAAAAAGTGTTTACAAATCCTAACTCGCATTCGAAATATTTTTGTAAATTTTTGAGTTAATAAAGACATTTATGACTACATAATAATATGCTGCATTCCGTATTCTATTCCACATACCAGTATCTGACTTCTGCGTACCACTGGTCAGAGCTTCACGTACCACTACTGGTACGCGTACCATAGTTTGAGAACCCCTGATTTATATCATTGTTTTAATATCATTATTATATATAATCAGTTCTGTTATACAAATGTAAGATAGAAATCTCGTTTTTTGAAGGCAAAAATTGCAGTCATTTACCTAGAGAGAGATAAAATGTTTTTCAGTAAATCATAAAAGGAAGATTTTACTTGTTTTCTAGCTTTTAATTCGTTTATTATTCAATACTTTTTACAAGACTAAGTTTATACGTTAGTTTGTATTCGAAAATACTTGCTAATTTAAATCATATAATATTTATATATCTTAAATTATTTTCTGAATCTATTTAAAGTTTTTGTTTATTCCATGTAGTCATTATCCCCCCCCCCCCCCAACCTTACACGGATGTAAACACTTTCTGGTATTTAAAACATCAAGTATAAATAATTAATAACGAGGCCTGTACTCAAATTGTTCATATCGAAACTATTTTTATATTAAAAAAAATTATGCTACAATAATTTTGTAAGTCAACATATAACTCTATAAATATCGCCAAGTGCTATTGAAAAATAAATTTGAGAAAAAGAAAAAAAATAACACTTATAAGATCAAACAACTCTCAGCATTCTCTAATTATAAAGAGAATAAATAGTAATAATAATAATAATTTGCTCCCATGAAATCAACTTTAAAATTAAGAGTAAAAAGAAAAAAAAGGAAAAAGATAACTGACAAAAGCAATATGCGAACTGCTGCTAATTAATACCATGATAACACACTCTTGAAATATTTTATAAATTAATAAAACAGTGCATCCAGATTACTCATAGTAAATGATTAGAAACTGTTAGAAAGTAAAATAATTATATGATTTTAAAAGTATATTTGAATACAAACGCATAAACTGGAATTTTGAAAAAAATATATATTACTTTTAAATGCTAAAGGTGTAAAATTAACAACTGTAATATAAATTAAAATAACTTTTATTAGTTGTTTTACATGTTTCAACTCTTCTGAGTCATTTTCAAAAACAAAATGAGAATATAATATTCTCATTTTGTTTTTGAAAATGACTCAGAAGAGTTGAAACATGTAAAACAACTAATAAAAGTTATTTTAATTTATATTACAGTTGTTAATTTTACACCTTTAGCATTTAAAAGTAATATACTATTACAAGGTGTTATATTTTATTATATTGTTAAAAATATATAATAATGAAGTAAAGCATAGCTAAAGAACAGGGATCTTTTTTTTTTTTTTTTTTTTTTTTTTTAATCTGCATGCATAAAGTTTATCTTTAGACACATAAATTAATAACAAAGTCCTGTGAAAATATACTGAGTTGAAGCAAACTAATAATCAGATAAAATGCAAAATCATCCTTTTTTTTATGACTTAAGACAAAATACTTATTCTAGGCAAATGATTGAAAGCTATTGTCGTAATATGCACATGGTTTAAAAACTAATAAAGAAATTAAACATATAAAGAAATTATATAATGATAATGTTATTAAAACAATGATATAAGAAAACAAAGACAAAACTTACTTTTATTCCTTAAAATATGTCTCCATATTCAAAGGTGTACTTATTTTTACAATTGTAAATACGTGATATGCATTTAATCCTAAAGGTGAACTGTGACCGATCAAGCAGGCAACTGGGAAGGTCAACGATACGCCGGAAATAACTTCGGACTACCGTCTCCGCCATAGTGCCTCTTCCGGAATTCACTGTGAAGGCTTTGTATATAGGGGGTGTTGGCAAGAGACTAACCAAAAAAGACGCACAAATGAAATCGGAGTAAAAACTACATTTGAAATAAATGTTAAAGAGAAAATTGATCGTTAAATGATTGAATAACATGCAGAATAATGAAAAATGCAAATTATTTAGATTGTTAAAGTTTTACTCATTCAAATCTAAAATACATACATCTCAAAATTTTAATTACATACTCTACTTTTTAAAAAAAAATAGTTTAAAATTGAAGTTTGTTTATAAGCTTGATGTCTGTTCCTAAAAATAGATTTTCTCAGTTCATTGAAACATTAATATCTATGTTATTGCCTTTGCAAAAGTCGGTGGATGGTGTTTCTATGTTTTTTTTCGTTATCTTATAACTTTTTCTTTAGCATCTTTAATTCCTGCGATTATTTCATGTATTTCCCTCTTTTCTGCTGTTATGACACTTTCATCAGTATCTACAAAATCATTAAAATTATTATTCCCTAAGAAACAGCATTCCATCCTTCATCTAATACTGGTTGATCTTTGGCACAAGATGCATTATTTTCAAATTTCTTCAGAATGATGCCTGCTTTTTTTGTAACAGCTCTTTTAGAAATAGCAGGTGTTGGTGTGAACCCAAGAATGCAGCTTTTAATAAGTGTTCACAAACCAAATGTAAAAAGACAACCCATTGACTTCTCATTTACAAGCTGAGGTGAAATTTCTTGAAAAGGACATGTGTAGAATGGAAAAAAATGGCAAGGGAAACATGAAATTTCTCTGATGCATAAGTGAGAGATACATTCAAGTTGTGACGCCTAACAAACAACAACAACATTGCATTGCTATATCTTTAAATCGACATATAAGTGAGAGATTACTGTATAGAGTATCCCATTTATTATATATCCCCATAGAGTATTTTGAGCCTAGTGATTTCATGAGAAATTCGGTATCAGCATTTTTATGTTCCGTTCCTGTTAAGAAAAATTGTCAATTTTAGAAAGATATTGGTATAGTCTATCAGTACAAAAACCCTTAACGGGTTAAAAGTTGTGATGCAGCAGTTTCTTTTGGCTCTAAGAATTTTAAATATGGGTCTTAAAAGCAATGATATCAAATTTGAGTGACGCTATGTTAATAATTAAAAAAACATATCACATTCACAGATGCAATTATTATTTTTGACATGAAAAGATATATGAAATTTATTCGCTGATGCTTTTTCATTCACATCTCTCCTGAATTCAAAATATGGGTTTTAAAAGAAATAATATCAAAATTCGAGTGACAACTTCACATGAATTTAATAGTATTGTTTTAAAATTCAATTTAAATTATTTTTGGTTTGTCTTCTAAAGTATATTTACACATACAAAAAATGCTTATAATTTTCCAATACACTGTTAAATATATTACTTTCACTGAGCGTATCTTATGCATTGAAATGTATTTATTTCAATAAATTGATTTATCTTTTGTGCCACGCAATGCAAAATCATAAGTAAAATTTATGTAAATGATTATTTTGCGTCATATTATCCACTTGAATACATCACCCTTTGTTTGGATACTATTTTACTTAAGATTTTGCATAGCGTGGCACAAAAGATAAATCAATTTATTGAAATAAATACATTTCAATGCATAAGATACGTTCAGTGAAAGTAATATATTTAACAGTGTATTGGAAAATTATAAGCATTTTTTGTATGTGTAAATATTCTTTAGAAGACAAACCAAAAATAATTTAAATTGAATTTTAAAACAATACTATTAAATTCATGTGAAGGTGTCACTCGAATTTTGATATCATTTCTTTTAAAACCCATATTTTGAATTCAGGAGAGATGTGAATGAAAAAGCATCAGCGAATAAATTTCATATCTTTTCATGTCAAAAATAATAATTGCATCTGTGAATGTGATATGTTTTTTTAATTATTAACATAGCGTCACTCAAATTTGATATCATTGCTTTTAAGACCCATATTTAAAATTCTTAGAGCCAAAAGAAACTGCTGCGTCACAACTTTTAACCCGTTAAGGGTTTTTGTACTGATATCATTACTTTTTCGTGGTTATTGATGAAAATGTCAATTAGTCGAAACCAAGCATAGGGTATAAATTAATCATTAGAGTAAAATTTTAAAGAAATGCTAAAAAAGAACCCTAGGGCCCCAATAAAAATATGAGGGTGGTGGCCCAGGGAGAGCAGTCCAAGACTCAACTTTAAAGTTATGCAGCGAGAGAGTGATTGTTTATACGAGTCTTTAAAGCGACACGTCAGAAACAAACACCCGGAAAAAATGAACGTTTTGGCTCCAGCATTAAGAAGCAATAAGCTATATAAATGTGATTGTCATAATATGCTTATGATGTCATATAATAAATGGAAAGGTTTAAGGGTATTCACCGAAGAAACATTATAAATATTATTATTTTTTAAGAATTTTTTTAATTCATTATTTTTTCATCTTGTTAACAAACTAGAAAAGTATAATTAAAAAAAATAATTATCTTTGAATAATATCTTTAAAATAATGGTTAATATAAAAATAATATAATATAATAATAATACAATATAATATAATATAATAAATAATAATGTAATATAACATAATAATATTATATAATAATATAATATAATAAATAATAATGTAATAAAATAATAAATATCTTTATAATATCTTTAAGTTATTTAATGTAAAGAATATATTGAAAGGTCCTATTTTTCATAATAAGATTCTGAACTCATATTTAATAAAAGAAAAAATGGGAGGAAATAAAATATTAATGCTTTTAGCTATCAATTACCTTCAACAACTTCAGCTAAATTTAAGTTGGATGGGTAAATGATTCTTATAAAAACTGTACAATTTGTTTAAAACAATTTTCATAGTTATTCTTAAGTTTTTAATACAGAAAATATTTTTTTTATGTAAAAAAAAAAAAAAAAAAAAAAGGCTACATTTATTTAAATTAATTCTGACAAATAATCAACCAAATGAAATAACTTGCATTAAAAAACGCTATAATATATATATATATATTTAAAATACATTTAAAATTAATAATAATTATTAAATTTTGCATGAACAACTTTTTTTTTAAACCCTATAAATTAAATTCATTATTCCTGGTTTCATTTCATGCCAATAGAGGGCGGCAGTAGCGACCTACTTTCCGCTGGAAATCTGGCCTTTTCTGAATTATAGTAACTCTTCCCCTAGACGCTTGTGTCAAAAGAAGTGATGCGGTCCCCTGTATTCCTATGAGAAATCTCGTAGGAAAATAGTCCGCTTTTAAAAGTGGATTATATAGAAAACAAGAGTTTTCCTACGTTAACGCGAAACCACATTCGCTTAGTCTAAAACCGATTAATATAATATATTAATTTTTTAAAAATCACTGAGCCATTTTCGAGATAAATTTTCAGAGGCCTTATATTTACCCAAATTTGGTTAAAAATGGACTTCCAGTTCTTAAAATCTATTGCATGTAGAAATGTATAAATTTCAGGATTGAATTAGACCATAGATATAAGACTAATGTGAAAAAATCAAAACGGTATGCCTCATATTTGCTGAGATAATAAATGTCGGCGTTTTGATTTCTCTTTGATGTCCTTCTAGCCGTATATATAGAGTGATGGAAATCTTCGGTTTTGGGCGTTCGGTTTTCGGTTTTTGCTGCGTCACTCGAGATACTGCCGTCTCTCATGATCAATGAAAAAAAAAAGGTACATTGCTTACGCATGGAATAATTTATTATTATTATTATTATTATGAACTAACTCATCTTCTTTCAAGAAACACATAGACTTACTAGATTTTATAAGAAAAATGTGAGAAAACGTGAGTATAAGATATTCAAAAATATTTCGCCTAGAATTAAAAAAAATATATTGCAGAAGAATTCATAGAAATTTCAAAAAAATTTAGTATTAATAATTTTAGTAATAAATTTTTGCTAGTGTTAAAAAGTCTCAAATATCAGCTACATAACAGGAAGATTAAGATTAAAAGGCCGAGAAAAAAAGTTAAGGGGGTAAAAAGTTATTTTCAGGTTAATGTAATTGTAAAAATATACTCTTGCATAGCTGCCAACTTTTACTCTTTGTTGTTACCACTAAACTATAATAGTAAATTTTGTCTTATTTAATCTCTCGAAATCTGCTATTTAAAAAATGCAATAGTTACTATTAAATTTTAGTGGTAACAACAAAGAGTAAAACTTGGCAGCTAAGCACTTAGATAAATTTATTGATGCAAAAGACAAAGGTAGTCATAAAAAAATAAGTACTTTGAAAGAAGAAAAAAGGGAGAAGGAAATCAACTTTGGTTGCAATGACTGATAAAGGGGGAGTCTGCGGTCGACATTAGAAGTCTGCAAAGGTACGGGCCTGTGACGACACTGCGATAGTGTCTTTGAAAGATATTGAGGAAAAACTCTCCAAATTTCTCCATTATTTGAAACTGATTTTTCGCCAAAATCTAAACGCATAAAGAAACGAAGAGTAATATTTGATTTGTAAAATTGTAACTATTAAGCCAAATGTCAATAATTGAAATATTTACAGAGTAATCTTCAAATATTTTTTATTCTAGACAACAACTGTAAAATGCTAACCTGGAATTGGAATGAAACTGTTAAATACAAAGCTATATTCTACATTATTTAAGGGGTTTTCTTTTCCGTGAAATGTATAAATTGTATCATACATTATTTATTTACAAACGGTTTTTTAAAACTACTTCAACACTATTTTTTTTTTTTTTTTCAGAGGAAACTGTAAAATACTTAATTTGAAATGAAATTTCACAGTTCTAATGTTAAATTTTTTATAGATATTTCAATTGTGTAAAATATGTAAACTTTATCTTGTGTTATTTATTTATAAACGGTTGAACTCTTGAATCCTCCAACTTTTTTTTTTCATTTCCGAAAGAAACTGTCATTTATTTCGAATGAAATTGTGAAGTATAACCTGTATTATAAATTCGTTGTAGATTATTCAGTTACGTGAAATGTGTAAAATATATTCTGTCTCACTTATTTATAAGCAGCTGCTCTGTTGAATCCTCCAATACTTTTTTCATTCTCGAAAGAAACTGTCATTTATTTTGAATGAAACTGTAAAGTATAATCTATGTTATAAATTCCTTGTAGATTTTTCAATTGCGTAAAATGTGTAAACTGTATCATGCCTTATTTATTTATAATCGGCTGCTCTTTTGAATCCTTCAACGCAATAGTTTTTTTCTTGTAATTTTGTATTTTTTTGTATTGTTAATTGAGTTTAATTTTTTAAATAATATACACTGGGCATAGTTTCACAGCATTTTCTATTTTAATTAGCTCTACTTGATCTTAATTCCAGAAATGAATATACGTATTTTTTATTCCATTGAATATTTTTTTACACACTGTCACTGCTTTCAATTGCTTTGAAAAATCAATCTTGCACTGAGATTCATATAAAAGTGAAAATGAAAAAAAATCATTTCCTACATATTCGATAAACGGTAGCTATATGAAATATCCAACAGCTGTTAAATTAATGTTGTTTTTGAAATATAATTACAGTTATATTTTTCATATATTACTCAAACTCAACTATTTTAACAATATAAATGCCTACTAAATGTTATTCATTTTTCGTAAATATTTTAACTGTGTTAAATGTATGAATTTGTAAATAAAATGTATTGGAATTCGCAATAATTTTTTTTTCAAATTTTATGTCTTTTATCGCTAAAGAAAAAAAAGAAAACAATTCATAACATCAAAATCTAGAAATTTTCATATACCAACTGAAATAAGCAAATGATTATCAAATGTATTATCACTAGAGATCGACCGAAACAGGTTTTAAGACCGAAACCTAAACCGAATTTCGGTAATCTTCCCACTTTCGGCCGAAACCGAAAGCGTCAAAAAATTAAAAAACTGATTAATACATTAAACAATTATATACATAACTGCATATAATTTTTAATTAATTAATTAATTAATAACAAATAATTAATAATTACTTAATAATAACTAATTACATTACTAATTAATTTATTAATTATACGTGTACTGAACCACATTTCTAACAAACAAAAACGTACATATATATGTGTGTGCATAAGTTTCAAACAAAAATGAAACATGAATAATACAACTTTTATATTTTATTATTTTATAACAACTAATAATTATAGGCATTTATCAATAACTAGCAAGCTTCACCCGCTACACTGGTCGGTTTCTCCAAACGAATTTTGAATCAAACTAAATATACCGGTGAATTGCATTCATCCAACAATGTACGCTTTTGATCAGACAGCTACAGGAAAATATGAAAAGAGATCGCATATCAAATTATTACCTTCGACTACTAAGTATTTGTCTGGCTTTAATTATGATCCTCATATTGATTATTTCAGGAATAAGCCTGTTGATCTCTGATCTCAGTTACCCTGTACCTCGTGCCGTGCCTTTAAGTGGCAGGATGAGACTCCCTGGATGTGTTGCAGTGGCGGTAGTACAGAAGATATAGTAATGGATGCATTTTTAGAAATTATAACTTGTAATGTTAGAAATATGGATGAGATGGCACTAAAGGCATCGCCAAATTATAGAAAATGTGCAATATCGAAACTGTACAGACCCTCGAAACTTTACTTCAGCAAGCATATTTTATGTAAAAATCACAATTACTCCGTCAGAATATTAGGTACTTTTATATTGCTGAGTGCCAGAAAAAACTCACCAAATCTTGTTTCAATTGGCATAATTTGAATTGGAACATTTTGCGTGACATTTTATTTGTATTGATATGTTTGTGTTTATGTATTTTATTATGTATGTTATGTGTTTATTATGTATGTTATATTTTAGTTATTTTAAATAAGTTTTTTATGATATTATATCGCAATGTTAAAATAATGGCTAGTTGTTATTAGCTAACGTTAAAAGATTAGCAAAAAATAAAATTAAAAAAGGATTGGCGAGATTTTAAAAAAAATTGGCGATCACTGGCATCCAGCTAACAAAAATTAAATTCCAAATTTCTGAAGCAAACAAAAAAGTTAAAACAAAGAGCCCAAAAACTGGCATTGTTGAGATTTCATCTAATTAAAATATCAGGTGATTTTTTTCTTATTCAAAATCTTATAAATCGCCAAGTATTGTTTGATCTTTAACAATGACGAATGTATTTTAGAAAATATCACTTGGCGATCAATGCAATAAATTTTAAGACTTTGTCACCAAAGGCAATGCCAAATTCAAAAATGTGCAATATCTCACGAATTGTTGGAGTTAGAATATTTTTATTTGGTACCATTCGATTCAGCATGCAAAAATACATTGAAATATGTTATCATTTGACAAATAAATATAAAACCCGATTTTTAAGAAATTTTGTGATTGTTTGTTCCCATTTTAGCCCCTTTAGGGATGGAATTTTAGGAAAACTTTCTTATTGCGCCTCTACATCCTAAGAAGTATTTTCCCCGCAATTTTCGTGTTTGTAGCTTCAGTAGTTTGGACTGTGCGTTGATGATCTCCCAAGTCAGGACTTTCTTTTACATAATATAGAATTTTATATACAGATAAAATTAACCATTATTATTACCTAGCAGGCTTTGCTCGCTACGCTGGTTGGTTTCTCCAAAAAAAACTTGAATCAAGTGAAATATATCAGTGAATTTGATTGTGTGTTTTAAAGAAACATGAACTTTTACCTTCATGTCCTTCCGCATTGGTGTAAAACGATATACGAAAGCCATTACGCTGTTATATTTTCTAATGTGTTACACGAAATTTAGGCTGTTAAAGACCAACTCGTTTATTTAATCCTTTACAGTATGATTTTCTAAAGAATGATATAACGATATGCAATATATTAAAACTATCCCTGGAAAATTAACAATGCAAGTTCCATAGAAATCCATTCAGCAGAATCTTTAAAAAAGTCTAATGTTTCATAATTGGGCTCAACTGATTATAGAAATGGCTCCCACCCCCCTAATTCTTTAATTAAGCAACATAGAACGATATGTTATGCACTAAAACTTGCCCTCAAAATTTAGCTAACTAACAGTGCAAGTTCCAGCAAAATCCATTTAGCAGAATTCAAGATATAAGCGGCAGGATCGAAATTCCCTTTGCGTTATACATATACAGTAGACAGATAAATGTATCTTTCATAATCATCTTCACCTGCTGATAGAACTCTCAGGGATTTTGTAGAAAGTATATGCTGGTATACGCCGTCAACCTTCTGGAATTTTTAAGACGAAATTCTGCACACCGTCTGTAGCTATAATATATACTCTCTAGTATATATCCTCTGTCTATAGAGTATATGCACAGTTTTTTTATGACTACACCACTGACAACTTTCTCCCATAGCTCCATAACTAAACAATGTAGAAAATCAATTCCTGAAATATTATCACACTGCGAAACTCCCATCAAAATCCGTTCAGTAGAACTTTAAAAAAGGTAATCTTTCATAATCGGGCTTACCTAATTTTATCTATAACTTCCTCCTGTGGCTCTATAAATAAGCAATGTAGAACAATGTGCTTTATTTTAAAATCCTTCTAAAACAAATTACCTTACTAACAGTGAAATCATATAAAAATCTGTTCGGTAGAACCCGAGTTTTAACCGATCGGAATGGAATAAGAATTTGTGTTTTATAAATATTATAGATGATTATGATATGATTTTTGTAATCGGATTTGTTGTCAAGCTTTCTCTTCAGAAAACAGAACACAGGTGAAAAATTTGCTCCAAAGAAGTACGAACCATCCCCACAAAATTGCCTAACTAATAGTGTAAATCCCACCAAAGTCCGTACAGCAGAACTCAAATTATAAACGGTCGGAATGAAATACGAATTTGTATTTTAAATACATAGTAGATATATCTTTCATAATTGCATTCACCTTTCCCAATCACTTTCCCATTAGCTCTATCACTAAGCAACATAGAATGATATGTTATAGGGTCATTGACCATACCTGAAAAATCCCTTCTATTAAAATTTGTTCAATTTTTTAAAGTAATCTTTAATAATCGGGTTCACATAATTTTAAAGCTCTCCTCTTTATACGCTAAAACCTTTAAAAAAACATTACCTGATTAAAATGTGAATATGCGGTTTATACTCATAGTAGATGATGATTTTCTGTAACAGGATTCATCATGAAGATTTTGCTTCAAACATAAACGATGCTTTCAACATTGTGGCTAATATGCCAATTGGCGAGGTATCCGATTGCGGAAAATTAGCCCGAAATCGTATGAATAACTATCCAAAGAAAAAGAGAAACATGTCTGAAGACTGAAAACAAATAAAGAAGTAATACATAATACCAATCAGACCTTCGACACTTTATTTGGTACTTCTCCATTATCCCGTCGACACTTTTCATAAAAAAATCTATCGCCAAACTATAAGATTTAACTCCAAAAATGCAGTCACATTCACTTGACGTCAGAAGTATTAAACATTTGTTATGTCATGAAGCGGTTTTTAATTCGACATTTACCTATATTTTTCCGTTTGTTTTTCTGATATTTTAGTTATTTCATTAATTAAAATAAAAATTGCGTCCTTAAAGGGCTGTGCCATGACATTAAAAGAGAAAATGCATTGTAAAAATGTTGTGTTTCATAGTTAAGTGTAATAGATCAATTTCAACTGACGTCATAAACATTTATTCACCAGCCGAGAAGGATAATTAAGAAAAATAATGTAAATAAATAAATATCCCAGATTTTTTTTTCTATTTTCATTAATATATTGTAATTTTTTTATGTTAAAACTTATTGGACTTTTTGGTGATTGGGGCTTTTCTGAATTTATTTTACTTTATTTATTTATTTTGATGTTCTAATGGCAACATTCTTCCATTTGTTTATTTAGAGTTCATGTTTGGCGATGATTTTTTTTTTTTCTTATGAAAAGTGGGTCGATGGTATAATCGAGATGTACTCTTTACTTTAGCAATCACATTTTATTTTAAATCGTGGCGTTTGTAGAAATAATAATAACACACAATTACATAAATATTCGTAAAAATAATATTCAATTCCCAATTGAGCAGTTAATGTTTCTATTTGCAAAAATAAACAAAAAGATTTAAGTTGAATTTCTCCCATTGCTATAGTAACGGACGTATTTTTAGAAATTATCACATGTATTGTTAGAATTGTTAGATTTTGACGTCAAAGATTTCGCCAAGTTAGAAAAATGTGCAATATCTCACGAACTATTTGACTTATGAGTATTTAATTGATACCATTCGATTCAGCATACAAAAATACACTAAAATATTGTTATCATTTCTCCCACAACTATAATACCCAATTTTAAAGGAATTTTTTAAAAGTTTGTTCCTTTTTTTACCAGTTTTTGAAAATCCCATCTTAGTGCGCCTCTACATACTAAGAAGTTTCGTCTTTGTAGGTTCAGTAGTTTTGGCTATGCATTGATCATCTAGCCAGAAAGGACTTTCTTTTATATATATAGATTAACAATGTAGTTAAATAATGTAAAACAAATTCAATAATGAATATTTAATTTTTAAATCTATACTAACATTATAAAGGAGTAAAGATTGTTTGTTTGTTTGTAGGGGGTAATCTCTGGAACTACCGAACCGATTTCAAAAGTGATGGTGGCAAATTGATGGTGACAACCCCTGCTCCAACATAGGCTATATTTTATGTCGGTGCCACTACCCCAGGGGGGTGCAGGAGCAAAAAACGTTCTAAAATTGAGATCTTTTTTATACTGAAGGAGCTAGAAATTTGAAATTTGGCGTTGTAGTAAAGATGTTGTAGGCGTTGTAGTATAAGATGTAAATGCTCTCTAAAAACAAAATAAAAAAAATTTGAAATTTAAAAGGGTGAAATGAGCGAAAAGCGTTCTAAAAACATTCTAAATTACAATTTCTATGGAATCTCTGGAACTACCGAATCGATTTAAAAAATGATGGTGGCAAATGGATGGTGACAAACCCTGCTCCAACATAGGATATATTTTTTGTGGGTGCCACTATCCCCAGGGGGATGCAGGAGCGAAAAACTTTCTAAAATTGCGATTTTGTTTATACTGAAGGAGCTAGAAATTTGAAATTTGCCATTGTTGTTACTTATAAGATGTAAATGCTCTCTAAAAACAAAATAAAAAAAATTCGAAATTTAAAATGGTAAAATGAGCGAAAAGCGTTCTTAAAACATTCTAAATTACAATTTCTATGGAATCTCTAGAACTACCGAACCGATTTAAAAAGTGATGGTGGCAAATTGGTGGTGACAATCCCTGCTCCAACAGCCTCTTTAATAAAAAAAAACTATGCGTTTCTGACGACTGGGTTTTTAGCTATTTGTTGCCACAGATTAATCTCGGAAAATGAAACATCTGAAGTTACTAAAAAAAAATAGTAACTCGAAAAGTATTTGTCAGAAAATTGTTAGGCAAACTGCGTTTGAAAGGTAAAAAGTTGTATTTTTCTTGATATAAATTTCAAATCTAATGATTATGCCATTTTTTCAAATATTGAATTTGAAAAATTACTTAATTTCACAATGGAGTACCATAGCAAAACCTTCATGCGTAAAAAGATAATGATAAGGGCGACGTGTCCTGGCGTGTATATTGGCTATAGCACGAGTCACAAATTATAGTAGCCTTATTATTCTGTTAAAATATAAAAGTGAATTATGAAATGTCAATATTTTGTTGGATTAAAAGCTCGTTATAAGAAATTGACCAGCGTAGTGGGCGTAGCTTGCTGGTATATTCATATTTTCAGTTTGTTAATATTTTGAATTTAATTGTTATTGGTTATTGGTTAAGTAAAAGTAATTGTTTAAGTAAAAGTAATTGTTTAAGTAAAAGTTTAAGTAACGGGCACAAAAGCTAAAATAATTTGTTCAATTTGACTAAAAAAGGAAAATTAGCATTAAGGCAACATTTTAAGCCTAGAAATTATTAATTATAAACTTTATTTTCCATTACAATATTCTCAAAGTGAGACATGTTTAACACTATTTTGTACTATCTAATTTTAAATATATATATATATATATATATATATATATATAATATTATATATATAATATTATATATATAATATATTATATATATATATATAATATTATATATATAAGGATAAAAATGTAACAGTTGTCAATTTTCTTTTAGGATGTGCACAATAAGATCAAAATAAATCTTTGCTCACTCACCGCCCCCCCCCCCCCTAAAAAAAAAAAGCTTTGCCACTCCCTGCCTCCCTAAGAAAGTATTGAAATGGCACCCTTGTTTGAAAATTTTATCTCCAGTGCCAAGTTGATTCCTTTTTGCCTCTATCCAAAACTATTAATTGTAAAATAAAACGTAATTAATTTAGCAATAAGACGGAAATAGTTTCCAATTATACGAATTTCATCTAATAAAAAAATATATTAAGTATACATACCTTGATATATGTTTTGTAATAAATTTCGTAAATCTTCATATGTTTTAACAACACCTTTCTCATAAATTATTCAAAACAATCTGGAGTTCCAAAGTAAAAATTTTCTATTACTGTTAAGTTTTCAGCTTTTAAAGATCACGTGATAAGCGTCTTTTAAGTTAAGTCATATATGCTTTATAATTTACACTTGCTTGCTTTATAATTTACACTCGCATCATGGATCAGTCATGACCGATAATGATAAACAGTGGAGTTCACAGCAATAAACAGTGTCTCATTGGAGCCGATACAACTCACATCAATGAGTAAAGTTGAAAATTTCCGAAAGAAGGAACGAGATTTTGAAATACAGATAGTTTCGGTCAGGCTGAAATTTTGGCAGCAGTTTCACCGAAAACGAATATTCGGTGAAACTCCGATTTTGTGCTGAAACCATAACCAAAACCGAAATTTAAGTTGATCTCTAATTATCACCATTTTTTAATACCAAATGATTAGAATACCCAAATTCAGTAAAAAGAAGAAGAAGAAGAAGAAGAAAAAAAAAAAAAATATATATATATATATTTCCTTCAGTACGACCCTGAATGAAGATTCATAAGTTTCGTTCGTAAAATCTTTTTTGTTTTTACTTCTGTAAAATATATGTGGTTTCTTTCTTCCATTCATGTATTCTTGACTTACTCACATTGGGAACATTAGTTTCCAAACAATTTCATTCTTTTCAACAAATATCTACGTCTAAATACGGCTCCTGTTGTATCATTTTGCAAAACAGTGGAAGTAAAAAAAAATGTTCAGAAGGATTTCTTTCCTTATATGTGGATATGCAATATGTCCAATCCCTCTCTCTTTCTTTCTCGGGTCATGCTCCGAAGTGTAATCAATCGAAAGAATGTCCTTGTCGAATTACATTTACTGACACAGAACTATAGATACAGAAAAGGCTAGTTCGTGGGGGTAATTGAGATATAACATCATGTCCCCACTTCTACTAGGAACTGGACCGGTAGTGAAAATTGCAGATAATCATTCTCCAGAATTCATGCACAGAACAGAAAAGTGTTTAGAATTGTCTAAAAAGTCCAATTTTCTTTTATTTCCATACAGATGATTGTTTTTGCTATTATTGAAGAGGTATTATAAAGATAAAACGACGTCTTGCGCGTTGCAACTTGCTACAATATGTATTTAAAAAATCACTGACGGCTCGGCCTACAGGCACAGGTACATTTCGAAGACGCAGACCGTCTGTTTATTGGGAATTGCAGAAGAAATGGCCTTTTTGCCATGATGTGGCAGTTGAAACCGCCCACTTCGAAATCTACCTGTCTCAAAATAGGCGAAGACGGTAGAATTTTTTTTTTTTTTTTTTTTTTTTTTCTGTAAGGGTTGGTTCAGTAAAAAACTTGTCAGTATAAAAGTTGTAGATAATATTAAGAGGCTTTATAATAAATTTAAGCGGATTTGATATGTTGTGAATTGACAAAGATATAAATATTTTTCTTTGGAAACCCCTATTCCCCCCCCCCCCCCCACCTTGAGGCCATTTTTAATTATATTAAAAATCTGTCATACATAAATTTTTGGCCCTTTTCCTAGAAGTAATAATAACTTTAAACGGATTGGATACGTATCATAATTAAGAAGTTATGGGGACTTTTCTACTTTCACAAAAAGTTCCCCCCCCCCCCCTTGGTTCGAATTTGCCTATTAACAAACTTGACCGAGATTTTATGCCCCTTGATTTTATGTATCAGTTTGGAAGAGATTTGTGCAGGATTTTTGAAGTTATCGTGTCTATAAAAAAGTGACATAGATAGATAGATAGATAGACAGATATATATATATATATATATATATATATATATATATAGATAGATAGATAGATCCTGGGGGTTTTAGTTATACCTAGTTTTGACCTGGGGGTGGTTTTGGGTTCTGGGAGTCACAATAGGTGTAGATCTGCAAAAATTTTCCAGAAATTCCAACATAGGGGAGAATGTAATAGGTAGTATCTCTTACGAAATCAACCTAATAGCAAAGATAACATAGATTAACATAAGGTGAGCATGATCAATAAAACTATTTAACTGAGTCAAAAAAGAACACTAATATCGTCTTCTTTTGTTGCAAAATAAATAAATAAATAAAAAATTATCAAATACTAAACACGTTGTCCGATAAAAATGAGTACAGTTGTTACGACAGTTGATATCATATGCGCCAAATGGGAGCTCAATCCAAAGCAAAGTTTAAACGCTATTGTGTTCACTCACATATACAAATACATACATGCATCATCATAAAAATACCATAAAAGCATACCGATGGTCTGAAAATGAAAAAATACCAACATTCACATATTCCTACGGAACAATTGTAAAAATGTCAAACATTTAAAGATAGCCTCAAAATGTAAAGATATATAAATATTTCCATAATAAGGTTTTTATAATGGTTACAACCATTTTCCCAGCACTAAATGGGATCGGAAATTAAAAATGTAAGTGAAAAACTAAGAATCACTGGGGACATAAGTTATGCTCTTTCTTAGTAACATTAAGATATCTTTATAAAAAAAAAAAAAAAAAAATTAATTTGGCAGATTTCAATATGATATAATATACACATGAATTAATGCCACACAATCCTAAAATGTACGTATACCAAAGAAAATATAAATTCTACAGATAAGGTAAATATAAATTTACCAGTACACCTGTGCGATGATTTCGCACTGCAGTCTAATACTTTAAGTAGATTTCATAAGAAATACTACCTATTACATTCTCCCCTGTGTTGGAATTTCTGAAAAATTTTTGCAGATCTATGCCGATTATGACTCCCAGAACCCCCAAAAAAACCCAGTTCAAAACTTTATCTATCTATCTATCTGTATCACTTTTTTATGGACACGATAACTTTAATAATTCTGTACAAATCTCTTCCAAACGGATACCTAACATCAAGGGTCATAAATTCGCAGTCATGTTCATTAATGGGCAAAATCAAACCAGTGGGGGGGCTTTTTGTGATAAAAAAAAAAACTTCTTAATTATGATACGTATTGAATCCGTTTAAAGTTATTATTACTTCTAGGAAAAGGGCCGAAAATTTATGTAGGACAAATTTTTAATATCATTAAAAATGACCTCAAGAGGGGGGGGGGGGGGGGTTAGAAAAAAAAAATTCATAACTTCGTCCATTCACAAGATATCAAATCCGCTTCAATTTATTATAAATCCTCTTAATAGTATCTAAAACTTTTATATTGACAAGTTTTTTATAAAACCAACCCTTACAGTAAAAAAAAACATCCCTGCTGGCTCCGCCTACAAACACATTTAGATTTCAAAGTAGGCGGTCCCAACTGCAGCATTATGACAAAAAGGTCATTTCTTCTGCAATTCTCTATAAACAAGTGCCCCACGGTCTGCTTCGTTGAAATCTACCTGTGTCTGTAGGCCGAGCCATCAGGGATTTTTTTAGATGCAGGTTTAAACTTCTAAAAAAAAAATTAAGGAAGAAAATATCTGCAAACAACATTAGTCAAGCCAGAATATCATGTCATTCATTCCATCAAAGTTGAAATAAAAATTGATCAAAGATAGCAAGAGGCACGTACGAGTAAAAAAAATAACTATCGTATTTTAACTTCATTAGAAGATGACGTCATCTGCTTCGGGAAAAACACGGGACAAAAAAATGAAATTGAGCACATATAAAATAGAATTTAATTTAAGCATACATTTTACATACATAGCATACATTTTAGACTACATGTAAAATACCACTGCTTCGATCGATCGATGGTGTCTTTTTCTCCAAACATTTGAATTTGAATTTTGCTTTTTAATCATAAATATAAAATAAACCTGTGTGTGTCCCGCTTTATCTTTTATTGTGCTATTTATTTATTTTTTTATAATTATTGTTGATCACGATATAATGTAGAATTTTATTTTTGTGGCAACAATGATTAGAGGAAAAAAATTCATTTCACTGAAAAAAACAATGCTGATTTAATTTTTAATTAACTGTAATTTTTAATCGAAAAACATGTTTTAAAGAAATGTGAGTATACTACGTCAGAAGCCAGTTCAAAAACCTTTCGAATGATAGCTCATTCATTTTTGTGCATTTTGTAAATGCATAGAAAAAGGGATGTTGGCAACAGGAACAATACATATGATTAACTCATGTAAAATTTTAAAGCATATGTAAGTACAAGGAAGTCAGAAATGATAAATCTAAAACTTCTAATATGAAAAATTACATAAATACATTTTTATTCTTAAAATGAAAGCCTATATAAAACATTAAAATGCATACAATTTGGTATAATTGCAACTCAAGTAATTTATATATAAAAAAAAAAATCTGTCTCTTATTACAGTTATTTTGTAATTTATTTTTAGTTTATATAATTCATGTAATAAATCAAACTGTGCTTTAAAATTTTTATCACTTTAAGGTGTTCAAAAATAGTAGAAGGAAAACAGCGTAAAGGTTGGCAGCTATGCAAACATCGTAGATGTAGCTTTAACGTGTATCAAATGGTACTGTTAGTAAATGTATTCTTGCTAGCGATTTTCTGATTCATTTTTAAGCATAAAAGCATAATACTTGCAAGCATGTTTATTGAAATAATTTGGAATCGAAAAGTTCTTTATTTTCAAATAAAGGAATTACATCTTTAGCTATAAGTGATTATTGTCTCAGGACAGCAATTTGTTCCTTTCCTGCGCTGCCGCATCCAAAAATTCAGTTCAAAATGACAGCATTATTTGAAAATCTTTTGCCTTTACAGAAAAATGAAAAAAAAAAAAATTATTACATAGTGTCTTAATAAGTTTGTGAATAAAAATTAATTAAAAAATATGTCAGAAAGTGCACAGTTTGGATTTCAGAACAGCCTTAAATAAATAAAATGTATATACAAAAAATTTAAGTCGGTAAATAAAACAAATGCATTATGTAATAATATTTAATAAAATATATTTACTGATAATTATCATATATTTAAAATTCTAAATATTTTTTCTGTTTAATTAAATTTATCTTTACAAAGCTTCGCTTAATCTTAATTATTACTTTTTTTTTCAATTTTGGTTTGGATTACTGGGTTTCTACTGATATGGGTAAACAGAAATATTGATGTACCCCCACAATTGAACCATTAATTTGGATAGCTAAATACATTAGCAATGTAACTCCAAATTTGAGGATATATAATTAAAACCTATCAATATTGCGGAAATTCTGAATCTAGATCATTTAATTTAAAAGTGATATTTAGCGCAGCTATTTACCTCCTGTTACATTACAAAATCCCTTTTTAATTATAGCTAAACCATGTGTTTCTCTCAATAACATGAGATTACAATTGACTAATCAATATCTATAAAAAAAAAAAAAAAAAAAACAACAAAAAAAAGCAAGCTGGAGGTCTGCATGGGCTGAAATTTTAACGCCCGGACCCGGCCCGAATGAAGCCATCTTGTTCTGGTGTCTCCCAGAAAGTAAAGTCCAAAACCAAAACCCATCCTTGATACAGATCTGTAACCAAAAGCTAATATCTAATCTTCTAACTTACTTGGCACAGAGTGTCTGTGTTTACCCAGAATCGGCTTCAAACAGGAAGTGATGTTTCCAAGAAAATGGGGCTACCAGAAAAAGTTCTTCCCATGTGAAAGTCAGCGCCATCTATTGAGTAAAGGCGATTTTCGTGCTATTTGACGCTCCCTTTTAATAGTCAACTCTATGGAACAACTCCTATAAAAAAGCCAGTCAAATATCGTGAAAATTCAGAATGCTATTGGGCGATGGAGTGAGCTGGTTTTTAGCTGAATAATAAGGGATTTTCCACATATTGACATTTTTAATTTTTATACTATTTTTAATTTTTTATTGCTATTTTATTTCTCTATAGGGAAACTACCATAACAAGCCTATTCGAACCCTGGTCGCAAAAAATTCAACCATGGCAGCAGTTAGTTACTTTAGTTATTGTTTTTTAGAATACAGATTCTTATAAAATAGAAAACATAAGTTCATTTCATTTCATTAAAGTTAAGATGAATATTCAAATGTATGCAAACATTATTTTGATAATCACTATTTCACTTCTAAATATATTTCATTCTTTATGATTATACGACACATTTCTCAATTACAATAGCATTAATTTTCTTTTTATAGCGTTATTTAAGAATTAAATATTGTTCTTTCTATTTAATAAAATAGTTTTTCATCAGAATAACACAAAAAGGGAATAAACATTGTGAAAACAAATGTCATCTCTGTTTAATGTTTAAAGTTAAAATAAATTCTTAAATTAGTTTTCTTCGCGTTTTTACCTTTTTCAGGTTTGTAGCATTCTCTTTTTTTTTTTTTTTTTTTTTTTTTTTGTTCAAATAATTACTCTTTTTTTTATTTAATTGTCTGCCTTATTGTCAGTAACAATAGTGCCAGTGATGCTGGGGATGCACTATAGATCATCATTTAAGCAAAAAATTGGAGACGGGATGCACAAATATAATTTTTATCGATCCTTCAGGATGCATAATTTTTTTGTTATGTTGTATAAAGTACATTAAATTTGTGTTATTTCTTAAAGAGGACCCAGTTTTTTGGAAATGTCTGGGTCCCAGGGACCCATGATTTCAAACGCTTAGCGGCATCACTGATAATTAAATAATCATCTTTATTTCCTATTCCAAAATTTTTTTCCTCCTCCCCCTCCCCCTCCCCCTCCTCCAACACACTAAGTTTACAATCTTTTTTCTGGCATATTTATTATTTTGAAGTAACTATAAGTAACTATAGTTATAATAAGTCTTCAAAATTTCTAGTTCCTCAAAACTTCCTCACCTTTCTCCCTTTGAATGTTTAAAAGTTGTATCTATAAAAATGAAATCCTTTGTTAAAATTTTTTTTACTGTAATTCATTAGTTTATTCAATTTGTAGGTCCTTATTGTTTTTTTCCACTTTGGTCCCTGACAATCTTTGATTTTTATACAGGGTGTTTCACTACCAGACCGACAAACTTGCAGGAGGTGTAGAAGGCACAGAAACGACTCGGAATCACATAGGAATTCAGGGTCGAAAATGCTGTAGTTGCGAGCTATGGTTCAAAGAAGCAGAGAAAAAGAACAGAAACAGCAACACATTAATGGGACAGAAAACATTTTATTGAAAGGTTGTACTACAGAAGGTGTTCACTACCTTCCACATACTACCAGAAGTCGTCGGGCAGGCTGATGTGTCACCGCTTGAATATCTGTAGCTGCCAGCAGGTTACGCGACACACCAGGAATCTTTCAGAACGTAAGTGAATCCATGCGACACCACTTTCAAGCCTGCCCGACGACTTCTGGTAGTAATTTCGAACACCTCTGTAGTACAACCTTTCAATAAAATGTTTTCTGTCCTGTTAATGTGTTGCTGTTTCTGTTCTTTTTCTCTGCTTCTTTGAACCATAGCTCGCAACTACAGCATTTTTGACCCTGAATTCCTATGTGATTTCGAGCCACTGGCCGGTAGTTTGATTTTTTTTCTAGTAGCTAGTTTTTAGTGAGAATAATTTCTTTAGTAGCTTGTAAGTACATTTATGTCACTGAATATTTAATTTTAAAAATATATAATGAGTTTACAGCAAACAAATAATTTATGCACTAAATAAAAATATTTTAATTCATACTGTTTTGAATAAACTCGAGATACTAATTTCCAATCTATTTTAAATTTAAAAATAAGTTAACAGCAAAGTTATACACAACATTCTTATGTAGCTAACTACATAAGTCACACTAAGTTTAAGGCTGCTTGTCAGTAAACTTCCTGATTCCCCTCGCTAATGTGCATAGAATGCTTTTGTATTTTAAAAATATCTTCGCAGGAAATTAATATTTTAACTTCTGTCTTCTTTGTACTGTTCTTAAAGGAAGAGTCTTTTTTTTCTTAGTTGCCCAAATTTTTCTAAAACATATACTTAATTTTATGTGAAGTGTTAAAATCTTATTCAATTTCACTAAGATATTAACACATAAAATTATAAATTAAGCACATATTTTAGAAATATTTTTATAACTAAGAAAAAAGAAAACAGAAGTTAAAAATATTAATTTCCTGAGGAGATATTTTGGAAATACGAATGCATCCTACACCCATAGAATTAACATTAGCGAGGGGAATCAGGAAGTTTACTGACGCCAGTACTTGTGTATCTGACAATAATAAAATAGATATGTTTATGCACTAAATAATAACCGACAACATGATATACTTTATTATACAGGGTTCGTACACATTTTATTACATGAAATTCAAGGACTTTTAAGGACTTTCAAGGACCAAAACCAAAAAAATTTAAGCACCTAAAAATTGAATAAACTAATGAATTGCATGTTTGAATTGAAATTTTCATTTTTGTAAATACATAGAACTTTTTAAGTAAATATAAGTACATTAGATGTACAACCAGGGTCGTACTGGCATGACAAAAAGGGCGGTGGCAACTTGGATAAAAAGGGCGCCAAATTCTTATCAAAGGGGCGCCAACTACTATTTAAAAGTATCTAAAACAAATTTTTTGAAAAGTTAACATACATAACGGCTACAGGATTATTTTATATATTTTGAATGAGATAATTCCTATTCTTCAATGGAGTGTCCTTTATTTGGAGATTAAATGCATTAGAAATCCAACTTAAATGGAGTAGGACTTATGGAATTGTCAGTTTCGCTGTGAAATACCTTTTAACCCCCCCCCCCCTCCCCTCCTTTCATATGTAATTTAAGTCCCAAGAAGGCTGGCCATAAATTTTATTTTAAGGGGACTAGGTACCTTTTGAACATTTTTTTTATTTAAGTATTTTAAGGTACATTTTTGGCATAATAATAAAGGACTCAATGAAGGAAAATGATTCTAATAAGAAATTATTCAATTTTCCAGGCAACATTCGATTTTTTTTTTGACAATATTAAGTAAATTTTAAAATGTATCTTCTCTTACAATTTTGAACATTTTCAGCTAATTTTTTAAAAAGTATTCGTAGAAGTGTGCTCTACAATTTTAAGTATCGGATAAATTTGGATGAGAATAGTTCAAGACAGGTCTTAATACACCTGAGTTTCAATTTTGTTGTTTTTTTATATAATTGGCCGAGATATTAATTAAACTCCGCAATTTAACCCCTTGGAGACGAGCGACCGGTATACGTGCCACTTAAGGTGCTTAGAATCCTTCATTATTCTTCTCAGTTATTTTTTATTGTAAATTTTACCTTACTTAGTCAGAGCATTTTCGCGATTCAATTACAGAAAATTTTCTGTTGTGAAAAACCGATGGTAAAAGGTTAAAAATTAAGGAAAGTGCTCTCGTCGCGAAGGGGTTAAAAGGTTGACCGAAAAATGTTGTACCGACGAGTGCCAGAAACCACGTTCCAAAGTGTGGAGGCAGATACTAGCTGAAAGCGGCTTTTTTTAGCCCGTCTTTCGAAACATGCATTGGCTGAACCGTTCGAGATACATAAAACGGAAAACACCAAATCCCATCTACATTCTTTACACTTTCTAACTTATCAATCTGTTTCGAAAAGTACGAAAATTAACCCCAACTTTCAATTGTTGAATACGTCAGGACATTGTTTTCAAGCTAGGAATTTTGTTTTTATAATAGAACTAGAATTCTTCAAAAATAACAAAAACGACAATAGGTTCATAAATTTGTTGAAAATGTGAGCTATAAAGACAGGATAAACAAAACAAACTTCTTAAGAAATTTTAGGTCTCTAGAACTCATTCTTAGTGAAGAACTGGGTTTATCTCTAATCTTGATTTAAGTTTTTATTGGTGAAATTAGTAGCTGACTTCGAAATCTAACCCCGCCTGTAGGCCGAGCCGGCATGAATTTTTTTTTTTTTCTCGCAACAGTTACAAAGAGAAAATAAAGAAATACATTAGGCAAATTTTGCAGATTTCGCAAAAATTCAAACTAATAAACATTCTTGTGAAAGAGATACAATCAAAAAAATTAATTTGTAGTCTTATACCTTATATTGTTTTTCCATGGACAAGTCACAGTTCTTGTTATGCAAAATGCAACATCAGCGTATCTGAGCTGTGGTAATGATATTTTATAACACTGTACACTATTTTTTTTTAAAAAAAGGTTGAAGTACAAGCTTATTATAAGAAAAAATGTTTAAGATTACACTAAAATAAGTAAATAACTCAGGTCACCGGCAAATAATATAAAGACGGAGTAGTTCTTTGACACTGGATAGAACGAGACAAACGAAGCAGATTTCACATCAAGAGCACTTTACTTATACCGACTATCGGTTGAAAATTAGAAACACATGCATTTCCAGTTTCTGTGGGGTGGACAATAGATAGCTGATTTCGGTACTCTCTTTTCCCGGACATAATGTATTTCGGTCTCATTCCAAAGAATATAGAATAGATGTTCTATTTCTTTGCTCATTCGGACATAATGTATTTCGGTTTCTTTTCAAATGAGCAAACTTACATTTACAAAAGCTATTGGGCTACTGGGATTGTTTTTGTTTTTCAAAGATCTTGTTCTTTTGTACTGCAATTCATGTGTATACGCAGGGCAGGGGGGAGGGGCAGAAAATCTTTGGAAAAGTAATAATTCCTTAAAAGCATTACTTTGAAAAGTATTACTTGAATTGTATTGCATGATAATTTTGTTTGAAAGGTTTTCATTAAATTTCATTACAACTGCTGATAGCTTTATAAGTGGCCGAAAATACCAGCTATTTTTTATTGCCCATCAGAAACTTTGTAATAGAACTGTCTTTTATATTTTTTTAGGAAAAGCAAAAGATCTTTCAGAAAATGCTCTCAAAGGTGCCGTTTTGAACCTAATTTCCGGACGCAACAGTGCGGGAAGAGGAAAAAAAATGCTGTCACAAGACAACAATCAATTTTAACTCAAGATGTGATTAATTTAAAGAAAAGAATCTGTTGTATTACAAATCATTTCAATAACCAAGCCTGCAATTCTCATTCATTATGTAGAGTTTGGCCGAATATTCGGTTTCATTTTCGTTTTCAGTGCAAAATCTTAGTTTTGGCGAAAATATTGCCGAATAATCGGTATTACTATAACTGCCCCTCCCTATCCTCCCCCAAACGCCACTACCATCCAAAGAGCGGCACATACTATGTATTCACATAAAAGGGGATAAATCTAGAAGGTATTAATAATATTGATTAAATTCGTTATTTTTAAATTAAATTATTTTTGAATCATTTTTTATGTTTATAGCACCTTATATTTAATTCATTTTATTTCAATAAAATTAATTTTTAATTAATAATTATGTACTTCCGTTTCTACGCAAAACATTATTCAGATAACATGCATGTTTATGTTATTACTTTGAATTTATTTTTAAGATAATTTCGTTTTCGTTTTCTGTCGAAACTAGAAAAGTAACCGAAATTCGGTTCCTGTCGAACACTATTTTTATGTTTGTAAATGAGCAGAAACTTTTGCATTACTGAACGTTAAAAAATATTTTTTCGAAAATCGCTTTAAGGATTTGCACGTAATCATAACTTATAAATTTCGGAAAATCGAGTTTTTATTTTAGCGGCTTTATCAACGGAATCAAGAACCTGGAATAGACGATTCTATATAATATATATATATATACAATATATATAATTATAATATCTTTGAATTTCAAAAAACATATCAAGTTCTTGTAACATTCTAATTAAATCTCCAAAGAGATTATATAATAAGCATTCTACAATAAAATTGAAACTAGTTTTTCTCAAAATTGCATTTTTAAATATATGACCATACACGATTACTTTAATAATACTGAATTGTTTTACTTCTAATTTTGTCAGCTTTTTTTCTTATATAATTATGCAGAGCATTAAGGATTTTTTTATCATCAAAAATCCTCATTTTTCTTCAATAAAAGTTGAATAATCTCTTCAAAACAGTCGGCATTTTGAAAAAAAAAAAAAAAAAGCTTTCCGTAATTTTCACCCTTTGTCTCGCCTAGTCACTAAAATAAATCATATTTAATTTTAAATTGCTGTTTATTTTAATTACAGAAGCCAAATTTAATTTTAATAGTCGCCGCAACTCACACACACAGACAAAAAATAAATAAATAAATGCACCAGAAGAGCAGCAATAGATTCAAATATATTTACATTTAAAAAATATAATATGTACTATCAAAATTATATTTAAGCATTGTATTACAAAACAAAAAACAAAGTCAAAGAAAATAGAAATACTTAATTGCGTAATGGGGGTAAAATATAGAAAAGAAGAAGAATAACACGTTTTTATCTACCGCAATAAGCTTATATGTGTTCATTATTTTGCAGCTTTTTCTTACTCGATATCTTGAAAAAAAAGTATCTAAAAAATGATAAGGTTTGTTGGCAAAGTTATTTTTCGTTTTCACCTTAATGGGAATGTCTAAAAATTTAAAGTATGTATCAATGAAAATTGTTTAATAATATCGTCAAAAAGTTTTGGACAGTTTATGTTATTGCTCAAAACTTTATAAAACTCCTATAACAGCTACTGAATTCAATATTTTATTTTTTCGTTTTTAACGTTTCTTTCTTTGCTGATGTCTGTACGCCGAGCGTGTGTTAATTAGTATTTCATGGAAAAATACCTCCACATCCGGTTTCTATTTTCTTCAGAAAGTTACAGAGATCCAAAAATCCCACAATATGGTATAATCAATAAAAAGTGTCACATCTGGTATTACTTACAGATACCACTGGGTATCTAAGGTGAAACTCCACCGACATGTCTTCTTAGGAACTCCCACTAACAGCACTGAAAACAAAATAAAAACACATCTGCGCGCATCTGCGCTTCTCTTTCATCCATTCTTTTGTGAAACAACTTTTACAAGTTTCAGTGGTTTATATATTTATTTCGATTACATGTCATGTGTATTTTTCAATTTGTAAATCGGGGTGGTGTTTGAAGTTTAGAGTCGTTAAGCAGATACAGTTTAAAAAAAAAAGGTTTTTAGATACTATTGGCATTTTTAAATGCTAAAAAATTGTAAAAAATTTTCAAATAGATATGAAAAATTAACCTTTTATTCTTTGAAAAGCAAAATTTACATAAGTTTCCATTGCCCAAAAACTTGTAAAAAATTTGTCTTTGGCCTATATTATCATTAAGAAATTATGAAATGTTCCAGTTTATTAGAATTAAGAGCATCGATTTATGTGTGTGCAGTGTTGAATTCAGGCGGTGACCAGGGGGGACATCCCCCCCCCCTCCTCTAAGCAATAAAATGTCCCCTGCGGAAAATATGAGATTTTGTATTTTGGATGGTCAAAAAGTACAATATCCACCCCTGAACTCTATAATGCCCCCCCCCCCCTCGGAGACACAGAAGTCCCTCCCGGAGAAAAGTGTTTGAATTCAACACTGTGTGTGTGCTTATGGGGAGTGTACGTGTGTGTAAGTGGGTGGGTAGGTGGGGGAAGAGCTATTACAAAAACACGATATTAATCTTTTGAAAGTTATTTTTACACAGACGCTGAAAAATCTGACCAAGGGTGCCGCAATTACAAAAACACTATATTAATTTGTTGAAAGTTATTTTTACAGTGGCGCTGAAAAAAATGCGACCAAGGGCGCTATGATTACAAATACACAATATTAGATTTTTTAGAGTTATTTTTAAACAGGCCCTGGAAAAATCTAACCAAGGGCACCAGGATTACAAAAACACGATATTAGTTTTTTGAAAGTTATTTTTACAGAGGCGCTGAAAAAAAATCTGACCAAGGGAGCCAGGATTACATAACACGGTGTTAGTTTTTTAAAGTAATTTTTACAGAGGCGCTGAAAATAATCTGACCAAGGGCGCCATAATTACAAAAACAAGAACACGATATTAGTTTTTTTAAACTTATTTTTACACAGACGCCGAAAAAAATCTGACCAAGGGCGCCATAATTACAGAAACACGATATTAATTTTTAAATAGCTATTTTTACAGAGGCGCTGAAAAATTCTGACCAAGGGTGCTAGGATTACAAAAACACGATATTAGTTTTTCTTTTTTTTTTAAGTTATTTTTACAGAGGCGCTGAAAAAATCAGACTATAGAGGCGACATGATTACCAAAGCCGCCTCTGAAAATGGGACAAATTAACCCTTCTTGGCATGAGATTTTCTTTTACAATTGTATTTTTTTATACATATATTAAATATTAGACACCAGAAATTTTAAGATAGATTTTTAATCTTGTTCAGCAACATAGTTCCCGGGAAATTTACTGGATTAATATTTCTATATAAATATAGTGGTGGCGAAGAAGTTGATTTATTTATTAAAAGTTAAATAAAAAGTGATGGAAATTTACATCACTATGCAATTAAGGGTTAAAATGAAAATATCTTCTCTTAAATTGCATTCCATTTTTTTTTCTTTTTTCGTCGTTTGTACTTTCACAAAAAGCAGAAATATTTGATCACCCAGCGCACTAAATATTTGACAGAAAAGTTAATTTTTTTTTAAATTTATTTTTAGAAAGACGCTGAAAAAAACTGCCTAAGAGCGCCATAATAACAAAAACATAAATACAATATTAGTTTTTTTAAAGTTTTTTTTTTTTTTTTTTTACAGAGGCGCTGGAAAAAATCTGACCATGGACGCCATAATAACAAAAACACGAACACGATATTAGTTTTTTGAAAGCTATTTTTGCAGAGGCGTTGAAAAAAATCTGACCAAGGGCGCCAGGATTACAAAAACACGATGTTATTTTTTTTTAAGTTATTTTTACAAAGGCGCTGAAAAAGTCTGACCAAGGGCGTCATAATAACAAAAACACGAACACGATATTAGTTTTTTTTAAAGTTATTTTTACAGAGGCGCTGAAACAAATCTGACCAAGAACGCCATGATTTAAAAAATATATATTAATTTTTTGAAAGTTATTTTTACAGTGGCACTGAAAAAAATCTGACCAAGGGTGCCATAATTACAAAAATACGAACACGATATTAGTTTTTTGCAAGTTATTTTTACAGAGGCGCTGAAAAAAATCTGACCAAGGGTGCCATAATTACAAAAACACGAACACGGTATTAGTTTTTTTGAAAGTTATTTTTACAGAGGCGCTGAAACAAATCTGACCAAGAACGCCATGATTTAAAAAATATATATTAATTTTTTGAAAGTTATTTTTACAGTGGCGCTGAAAAAAATCTGACCAAGGGTGCCATAATTACAAAAATACGAACACGATATTAGTTTTTTGCAAGTTATTTTTACAGAGGCGCTGAAAAAAATCTGACCAAGGGCGCCATAATTACAAAAACACGAACACGGTATTAGTTTTTTTAAACTTATTTTTACAGAGACGCCGAAAAAAATCTGACCAAGGGCGCCATAATTACAGAAACACGATATTAATTTTTAAATAGCTATTTTTACAGAGGCGCTGAAACATTCTGACCAAGGGCGCTAGGATTACAAAAACAGGATATTAGTTTTTTTTTTTTTTTAAGTTATTTTTACAGAGGCGCTGAAAAAATCAGACTAGAGGCGACATGATTACCAAAGCCGCCTCTGAAAGTGGGACCAATTAAAATGAAAATCTCTTCTCTTAAATTGCATTCCATTTTTTTTTTTTTTCGTCGTTTGTACTTTCACAAAAAGCAGAAATATTTTATCATCCAGGGCACTAAATATTTGACAGAAAAGTTAATTTTTTTTAAAGTTATTTTTAGAAAGACGCTGAAAAAGACTGACTAAGAATGCCATAATAACAAAAGCATAAATACGATATTATTTTTTTTTAAAGTTTTTTTTTTTTTACAGAGGCGCTGGAAAAAATCTGACCATGGGCGCCATAATAACAAAAACACGAACACGATATTAGTTTTTTGAAAGCTACTTTTGCAGAGGCGTTGAACAAAATCTGACCAAGGGCGCCAGGATTACAAAAACACGATGTTAATTTTTTAAAGTTATTTTTACAAAGGCGCTGAAAAAGTCTGACCAAGGTCGCCATAATAACAAAAACACGAACACGATATTAGTTTTTTGAAAGTTATTTTTACAGAGGCGCTGAAAAAAAAATCTGTACCATGGGCGCCATAGTAACAAAAACACGAACACGATATTAGTTTTTTGAAAGCTATTTTTGCAGAGGCGTTGAAAAAAATCTGACCAAGGGCGCCAGGATTACAAAAACACGATGTTCCAGGATACCATGTGTAACAATAGCACATCTGATTGTCGATAATTTATGTTATCTCGAAATTGGATTATATAATTGTCTTTGATCCCACACAGTTTGCTTATGCTATACTTTTAAAAATAAAAAGTATTACTTTTAATTTTCCATATGAAAATCTTTGAAATTTTATGCCTTTCAGAATGCACAACTTTAAACGTGCTTCCAAAAAAAAAAAAAAAAGTGACGAGGGTGCACCGGGCATTTGCCTCGTTGCCCGGTGGGCCAGTACGACCCTGTGTACAACGAATTGAACTTTACAAAAAACATATAATGTATTTAATTGAAAATATCAGTAATAATTTTAATAATACAAATTATGAAACGAGAAACACAATTAAATTTTCTTTAATTCTGAAATTTTTTCTAACAATTTTAGATCAAGGCTATTAATGTGAATTTCGTTTTCTTTGATAGTTTTTCTCAGTTCATGATATTGCATAAACAAGTCTATGTTCTTAGATGTTTCAACTTTATCAGCCAAATTATTAGCTTCTACATTTGTACTTTGCATGTCCTTTTCAAGAAAAATCTTTTTTTTTCTTGAGGAAGGTGATCTCATCCTCTAAAGTTTTCCGTTTCAGTTGTTTTGTTTCAGCCTGAGCTTCGTTTTTTTTCTTTTCCAAATGCTGCATGTGCATGTACTTTGAACGAGCAGATGAAGCAGCTATTCTGATTTCTTTTGTAATTTGCAAATTGTGAATTTCTCCAGACAGCTTGATATATTCATGAATCACACATTGAGAAATATAAGATGCCTCTTTCAAATTTTCAACTTCAAGGGCTTTATTAACTGAGAAGCCTCTTTCGACAGATGCTTGTCCATGGGAGAGTATAAGAATCATTTTAATAATCTTCCATAGGTTTTCATATTTGTTTCCAGAAAAGTAAGGTTGAAAAAATGTATCCAAGGAAAGATTGTTTGGGTCAAATGAAGCAAAATCGAATGAATTCGGCTTGACAACATTGGATAGGAAATCGGCTGGATAGGAATCTCATCACAATTTTTTTCTAAAACACGCTTATTTTGAGATAGTACTAAAGATGCTTTTCATTTTTTTCTCTTGCTTTCTCGGGATGCTCAGCCATCATGCGTGGGTCAATGCTAGTTGCATTTCTTACTAATGAATAATTAACTGGACATTTTTGCATTAAATGTTTTATCATTGTTGTAACGCACTTTAGACAATCTTGTCTAAGTGAAAATATATCATTTTCTGTTATTTCTGTTTTGCTTTTCTTTTCTTTTATTAGTTGCTCTGCAGCAAAACCTAAATATATTTTACCCTTATCGTTGTGCATGTTTGGATCACTAAAATTAAATTTGCATAATGCATCAACTTTCTGTATCTGATTTTCAGGTTTCAGATCCTTAAAATGCTGAATACAATCATTTACAAGTTTCAACAAGTCAGTGGCAAAAAATGGAATCATTGGTTTATCACTCTGATATAGCTTCAAAAATGGTAAAAGTATTTTTGATAGTGATAGAAAAAAATTCAATTTTATCAAAAATGTTTTATCTTTAGTTGCTTCCTTAATGATACAAAATGATTTAGATGTAATTTTTAGCAAAATACCCATATCAATCTTCTTTACATATGTTATGATATCATTCCCTATTTCTATGGCCCTTTCGGCTGCTGGGACATTTTCGAACCACCTGTAACTAACAGAATTTTACAGGGAATTTTTTCATTGATGAGATATTTATAAAATCACCACGTCTTGCTGGAGGATCTTTAAAAATCCAATACAAACTTGACAGAACTGAAGTTATGTCCCACCCGATGGATGAAATTTCATGTTTGAAGGAATTGTTTAGGATATGGAGACCACATGAACCTAAATTCAAAGATTGTATGTCATATTCCTTGGATAAGTCTTCCTGTAAACTGTTGTAGAATTTCCAATTAACATAAGGCCCATCCATAGATATTTGTAGAAGCTTTGATAAATCCAATTTTACAACACATTCATACAAAGCTGAGAGAATGTCTTCACTTGTTGAATGCCCAATAAATGCTGATGTTAAATATTTTGTCCTGACTCTACATTCCTCCTGGTGCCAATATCATACATGAATATCAAGCTGCTTTTTTTGGTTAGTTTGATTTAGAGTCACATCAAAGAGCAGAGTAAAAAACTCTGCATTTTTGCAGTTATCTACCAAAAGCATTTGAAAATGAGGGCCAAGACCAAAATGGCATATATATGCACATTTTTTTTCTCCACATGAAAAATTGCTAGCGATGCTACTGTCTGAGAACATTCTGGAAAGTAATTGTGCAATATCTTCACAGGGCTTATATGAATAATGACTTTTAATGCACTTTAAGGCCCACAATATTTCAGCAACTAGTACATCATTTTTAGAAACAAATGTGTGAATTCTATTTTTTTCTGATGTATTGGCATCTAAATTGTTTGAAGTAGATGCTGTTTTTGAGAAGAAATCTTTCATTTTCTTTTTCATTTTTTTAGATTCAAGGTTTTTAGAATGTTTGCCACGTGTAAGAAATATAAAAATACATCAGAAATAATCTACAAATACATCACACATGTAAGCATACAATCAATTAAGATGTAATTATTTTTATGTCTGAAGTATAAATAAAAACCTAGAATAAATTTATTTTAATATATAGAAAACTAGCTGACCCGCCCGGTGATACCCGGTCCCGTGTAATAACCTTAAATCTATTACCCCGGGTGGTGAAACACGGAACTAAAATCATTAAGTTTTGTCGAAATCGAGTCGAATGAGTCAAACCGTATTGTGATCGGATATAGCTGCAAAATCTATTACTTCCACCTTCCACTGACAGGGGGCACAATCTCTTCTATACGAACATAACTGAAATTTTTAAGACTATTGATATCAAGGCGAACGAGCCAAACCGCGTTGTGATCGGACCCATAGAGCCAGAGATAGCTCCAAAATCCATTAGTTCCACCTTCCACCACCAGGGGCGCAATCTCTTCTATACGAACATAACTGAAATCTTTAAGGCTATCGATGTCGAGGCGAATGAGCCAAACCGCGTTGTGATCGGACCCATAGAACCCGAAATAGCTCCAAAATACATTAGTTCCCCCTTCTACCACCAGGGGGCGCAATATCTTCTATACGAACATAACTGAAATCTTTAAGGCTATCGATGTCGAGGCGAATGAGCCAAACCGCGTCGTGATCGGACCCATAGAACTCGAGATAGCTCCAAAATCAATTAGTTCCATCTTCCACCACCAGGGGGCGCAATCTCTTCTATATGAACATAACTGAAATCTTTAAGGATATCGATGTCAAGGCGAATGAGCCATACCCCTGTCGTGATCGGACCCACAGATCCAGAGATACGAAAGCGCTCCTGGCCACGAGGACTAGGAAGGGGAAGGGGGGGGGGACGTCGCCGCTTTGTCTGGTTAAGGTTAGGGCGTTTGTTAAAGTATTACCGATAGTAATAAAGACAAAAAGAAGGCAGACAATTTAGAAAAATGATTATCATTGAAATTTTTCAGACAAAAATTAAGGGAAAAAAAAATCAAAGAAAAATTTAAGGACTTTCAAGCACTTTTTGCAAATTTTGAATAAAAATAAGTACTTTCAAGGACCAAAAAATCTTTAAAAAAATTTAAGGACTTTTAAGCACTTTCAAGGACCGTACGAACCCTGTTATACATGTACAACCTGTGGCCAACAGGCCTAAAGTGGCTAACATCTCCAGAAATTCAGGAAGTGTGTGTTTTCGCCAATTAGTTATGGAAAAAATTGTAAATTTTGTCATTCGGGAGCAGAAAATTCATGAATATTGTCAATTGGGAACGTAAAAATCATGAATTTCGTCGAATGGATGCGGAAAAATTGTGAATTTTAAGGAAAAAAAGGAAATAGGAAAACCCTGTATTTGGCCGGTTCTCTCCATATTTTTGATCGCCAGTTTTTCAAGTTTAATCGTCCAGTGCTTATTTTCACCTTTATTTAGTAGCCACCGTTTTGAAACAAGATGGCAGACCAAGCTGACCAACGAGCTCGGTCGAGATATGAGTGAGCTTTACACACACGCTTAGTTACATACAACAAATCGTGTAAATGGAAAAACTCACAATTTTTTCCAATCTGTCACAAGAAAACCCGCAACATTTATCGATGAATAAGGAAAATATCGTAAAATTTAACAATCGGTTGTGGGTTAAAAAACAAGAAATTCTGGGATCCGTTGTTTGAAAAAAAAAATGCAATTTTTGCCTATCGGTCCTAAGAAAGAGCCAAAAAATTTGCCAGTCGGTCACAAGAATATATCAAAAATATTTTTAATTTGCCAATCGGTCACGGGTAAAAAAAAAAAAAAAAAAATTGAAATTCGTCAATGAAATGCTGGAAAATATATCACAATTCTTCAATAAGTCACGGGAAAAAAATTGCAGATTTCGATGATCAGTTCTGAGGAAAAATCTTGATATTCACCAGTTGCCCAAGAAAAAAAATTTCAAAAATATTGCAAAATCGTCAATCAATTATGAGAAAAAAAACGCAAAAATCGTCATATGATTGGAGTAAAATCCCGAAACTCGTCATTTCTTTGGTTTGTGTGTGTGTTAGTGTTTTATGAAATGTCTTTAGCATTTCTATACAAGATGAAATTGCACTCCTACACATACAAGAAAATCTCCCTGTGTTCTATTTTTTTATTCCCGCAGAACATTTTTGATTAGCTGAAAGTTTATTGCAGAACATCGCAAAATATTCTGCTTTGGGGTGCTTAGTTACACACAAATTGTTTATAAATAAGAGTGATATGGGAAAAAATAGGATATCTCCTATGACAAAGATCAGATACATACATATACCGTAAAATACCGTTAATCCGCCCTTCCCGATTAAGCGCCCCCCTCCCATTTTGTAAACAAATTAGAAATTTCAAAAAATCCCGAGAAAGCGCCCTCCCCCCAAAAGAAATTTCGCTGTGCACGTCAAGATCAACACCAAAAATTTTATCTCCCGACTGTCTTTTTTTCCGACGGATCAGAAAGGCGTGACGATTCTTTGATATATCGCAAACATGTACAAACACATTGTTGATCTGAAAAAGCAATATAACCAAACATTAGTTTTGCTGTAAATTTATCTCCATCGCGATATGAAGGTAATAAAAATATCGATAGTGAAAGTTTCTCATGAAATAAGTTAAAAAAAAATGTGTATTTGATGCTGTGTGGAAAATATTTTGATTAAAAGAGAATCTATTTATTTTATTAAAGAATTTATAGTCCTATTTAACATTATTATGAAAACCAATCACAAAAAAAATATATCGATTAATTGATCAGATCAATCGAATTGTCGATACACAGTCGAATTTGTAGCGTAATTTGTGCTTTCTTTGTGGTAGTAATGTTTTTTGTTTTAATAATCTGACAACACTACCTATTCATTCTATATGTTCTCAAGTTTTGTGACTTGTATTATTTATTTAGCATTTATAGATACGAAATCATGATTTAAAAAAAAACGGTTATTTAATCTTCCTAACTTACAACAGATGGCGACACCACATAAAATGTTACTAGTTCTCGAAATTACTTTAGGACATTTTCAACTGCAATTTCTCAGTGTTTTTTAATTATTTTAAATTATTAAGTTCCTTTTATTTTTCTGTTACCATATTAATGACAGATATTAGAGTTATTATTTATCTAAATGCATTCCAGTTTCAAAGCTTCTGAATTCCAGAATTTTCTATAATCTGAAATCGCCATTAATCGTGAAGTTATACAGTTTTTCTATTTTGTATATCATTTTTTTTTTCAAAATGTTTTTCTTTTGTTACTTTATTAAAATAATGCATGCTTTGCGATGATCAGCCAATAGCATCTCCCCCCCCCCACCACCACCCATAAATATCATATACTACAGTTTTAATACCGTGTAAGCGCCCCCCTCCCCTGTTTATTTTACGATTTTCCATCGTGTTTAGGGGGGCGGATTAACGGGATTTTACGGTATATAAATCAACATTTGAACAGAGGGTGGTTTCAAGGTCTGGGGGGGGGGGGGGGAGGGGGGGTCATGGTCAGTGAAAATAAACTGAAATTTTCTAGAATTGCTTTCCTCCGAACAACTGCGATAGATTTTTTTTTTTCCATAATGAAAGCTACCTAAAAAACAAGAAAGAAAAATGTCAAGCATAGATTATGAAACACTCTCCAACATCCAGAATATACTGTAACAAAACACTTCACAGTTTAGAATCTGAAAACCCATTTTCAGCAACTATACTACCAATAGCCAAACAAACTATCCGGATTCTTTTGTGCAGCCTTGTATATGGATCTATAGATTTGTATATAATAATACCAGGGGTAGTACTAGCCCTAGGTGATAGTTCAGGACATACTTTTTTCAATAGTTCAAGACAATTTCAGGACACATTTGTTTGGCATGCTAACCGAAAAAACTCTTAACACCCTCTTCAATACATTTTATTATCATACATAGTACATTATATACACAATTTTTTTTTTCACAATTTCCATGCCAACAATGCAATGCGATCTATATAGGGGAGACAGGTCGAACACTTGAGACAAGACTAAAGGAGCACAGATGTGCATTTCAAAATAAAAATTTAAATTCCAAAATAGTGGACCATGCAATAAAAACTGACCATTTTCCAGATTTTGCTAAATCTTTTGTAATCAGATCGAGGTGCAGCGACTACAGAACTCGTACTTTCTTAGAAGCATGGTATACGAAAATTATAGATTTACCTCTTAATGAAGCAGATGCTATCCCGAATGAATACTCCGTGTTATTATAACTGTAACTTTGGCCTCAACATTTTGATACGTTGCATTTTCTATGTGTTGATATTTTTTAACTGTAACTTACGTTTAAAAAAAAAAAAAAAAGAAAAAAAATGTTTGTTGATGAGGGATTTTTATGTAAATCTGAAACGTCCAATTTTAATATGTTTTATGTAATTGTAATTGTCTGTAATTTTAATGATTTTAATATAAATATAAATATATTCAGACGTAATATTTTTGCTTACTTCAAAAATTTTTTTTGTTTTAAAAGTATACGTTTAAAAGAAAAGTAATTTTACCAGAACCCTTTGACTATAAGCTGCTAAAAAAATTGCTATTTTCGCATGACTGAAGAACGAAAATCTCAATTTTTTTCTTCTTCACGGATCAAAAAAAAAATTGCAAAAGATTTTCTTTTTTAAAACTGATTGGTAAAAATTGTGATCTTTTGTGACTAAAAGATGAAAATCACTAACTTTTTTTAATGACTCGTCGATAAAAATTATGATTTTTGGTAACTGATGACCAAATGGGATTTATTTTTTGTGCAAATTGATGAAAATCACTATTATTTTTAACAACAGATTGAAGAAAATTGACACTTTCGTGATCATTTTGCATCAGTAACAAGTTGGAAATTGTACGTCAAACGTTACAAACGAGGTGCGTTCGTACGCACGTTTTAGAATTAAATTCATGATATCCCGTGGGTAGAACGGGTTAAACAGCTAGTTAAGTATATATTTTATGACACTGTTCATACAAATATCTTAACTAGTTATATAAATATTCAGATATATATGTATCAGCTAGTTATATAAATATTCAGATCTTGATGATTTTTAATTCTGTGAAATGAATTATATCGTCTGCAGATTAATTTCTGTAATAAAATAAGTATCTCGGTCGCTTGACGATTTAACATCCATCGGAAGCTCCTATAACAAAAAAGCACCGATTTAAAAAAAAAAATCAAATTTCTTAATAAATATTTTTATTAATATCTCCTAAAGTTTTGATTCGATTTTAATGAAATTTGAAATGTCTCGACAAAATTCTGCAAAGATAATATATTTTAAATTGCAAACCATTTGGTTGGGTAGTTTTTGCGTTGTTATATGCGGACAGACAGACAGACAGACGGACGGACAGACAGACAGACAGACGGACGGACCAAGCGACGACTATAGGTGCTACGTATTTATATAATTACGAACGCACCTAAAAAGGTACACCTACCCCCTATTGGATGATTTCAAATGCCAATATAGCAAAAAACTCGAGAAATTCTAGGAATTTTAGGACATTTTTATTTTTTTCAGGAATTTCAGGACAAACATGACCATTGTAATACACTACATACGATTGCAGTTTCTGTTAATGAGGATACTTTAACTTTCGAAAGCAGTTCCGAAAGTGAAATCACCCTCTTAAGAGCCTACGCTAGTCACGTGAAGAAACGCTCAAGCTAATGTTAAGTCTAAGGGAAGATTCTTGGCAGATTTCTCGTTCACATATTAATATTTTTAAATGATTTTTTTTTTGTTTTGCATAGGATAACTGAGGTAAATCTCTAACGTTGTTAGTCTTTACTTTTTTGATTTTGGATACAGTATTTTTTATAAGCGGACATTTTCAATTTAAGAACCGGTTGAACTAGTTCTGAAAGTGAAAGTACCCTTATATAAAAAAACTGGGACCAAAATGGAAAAAGTAAAAACTAACAACGTTAGAGATCGGCCACAGCTATCCTATGCAGAAAAAAATCATTTAAAAATATTAAAATTCGAGCGAGGAATCTGCGAAGAACCTTCCCATAGACTTAACATTAGCTTGAGTGTTTTTTTGCATGACTGATGTAGGCTCTTAAAAATAAAAAAATTCAAAATTCAAACAAAATTGAAAATGTAATTAAGAAAGAAAAACCATGCATCCGGCTCAGACTATTTTGACTAAATTTTGCATCCTATGGTTTTCGGTATGAGAAGACTGTTGGAGCTAGGTCACATGTTTGAGAAAATTCAATTAGTGGATCATTTTGGTCATGATGGGTCAAGCTATTTTTATCTTAAAAATGACTCTACTACATTTTGAACTACATTTTGTATCCTACATTTTTTGGGCATGAGAAAATCATTGGGTCTAGGTTACATGCTTGAGAAAATCCGATGGGTGGGTTATTTTGGGGTCATGCTAATTTTATCTTAAAAACGGCTCAGACTATTTAAACTAAATGGTACTTCTCTATTATCCCTTCAACCACTTTTCATAACAAAAAACTATCGCCAAACTGTAATGCCCAATAAACGGGAGAATGTTGCCATTGGAATATCAAAATAAATAAATAAAATATAAGAATTTAAGGACACAATGGTTATTTTAATGAATGAAACAACTCATAAAACAGTAAAACAGAATGAAAAATACACGCAAATGTCGAATTAAAAATCACTGGATGACATAACAAACACGTACAATGCTTCTGACATCCAGTCAATGGGACTGCCTTTTTGGCATTTCATCTTACAGTTTGGCGATCGTTTTTTGTTATGAAAAGTGTTGATAGGTTAATAGAGAAGTACCAAAAAAATTTATTTTCATTAATGAAATAATAATTAATATCTTTGGTTCTAATGGATGGGTTTTTACAAATTTTGGTTTTTTGAAATTGCAAATTCTTTTTTACCTCCGTTTGAAAATTTTCTTGTGGATAGAGCGATTATTTTGATGTTTTTCAAAAGAGATGGGGATTGTGGGTTCATGAAAAAATACCTGAAAATTTAGCAAGAAAATGTTTCTATATGGAGAGGGGGGGGGGGGGAAGGAACAATATAATTTATTACAGGGAGGTCAAATTATGAAAAATATGAATTTTAATTATGTTAAGCAATCATAAGAAATTGATATTTTAGTCTTATTTTATGAATTTAGCGACCAGGAAAACCAGAATTTTGGTAATGAAAATGAAGAAAATACCTGAATTCAGGTATATAACCTGAACACACCCTGGAAATGACAATATCGGGGTCCCGGTGAAAGAAGGGATCTCATTGGTTGGTTACAAGACTCACTGCAAAAAATGCTAAAAGTCACATAAAAAATTTAATTAAAAAAAAATCTAGCCAAAAATTCTAAAATTGGGGCTAGAGCTGCAAAACTACATATATAGAGGTACCTTCCCACCCAATTTTGTATCTCTGCGTGTAGCAGTCTCTTTAGAACAAAGCCGACAGACAAACTTCTTTATTATTATTATAGAATAATAACTGCATTTACTATTAAATTGTTTAAAATTAATAATTATTAAACAACTAAACTCTCCAATTAAGAAAATAACAATACACATTTTAATGCTTTAATTATACTAAAATGATAACTAATAATAATTTAGGGTTTCGTTCTAGAAAGCTAGGAGTTTCAATAAACTTACAAAAATTATTGAAAGACCTTTTTTATAAAGCAGAATATACCTACAGAAACTTTCTAAATTATGTTCATAATAGATTTTAAGGTAAAATACATGTTTTATGTATAGGAAATTCTATATATAGAACATCCTATTCACATTAATAAGCTAAAACACACAACGTAAATACATTGATTTTCACAATTTAATCATTATTAATGCAAATACAATATCAAAGTTTTAAAACATTAAGATGTCACAATGTCAAAAATATCCTCAGCTAAAACACTGGCCACCCTCAGAGTATGGTAATTTCTGGCCTATAATCTGCAGATCAAATCAAAGTTTCAACTCAGAAATTTTATTTTACATAATGTAACTTACTAGACTGCTGTAAATATTTGACATTATAAAATAAAATTTCTGGGTCGAAACAAAATTGGGTACAGCCAGGAGATAGATCGCCAAAAATGGTTGCCAATCTTGTTTATCGTTGCCAATCATCTTTTCAAACACAGTAATTTAACATTGTTAAAAGTGGTAATTAATACAAAATAAATAAAATGTAATACATGTTTATTAAATTTATAACATTGTTAAATAACATTATTTTAGTAAAATTAATAATTGGTAAATGGCACAGTAAATAAGAAAGAATAATAAATACTATAAGAAATGGTAAACAATATAGCATATTCTAGAAAGTTAATTTTGTTAATATCATGAAAATTGGAACACTGGCGTGATTTCAATATAATCCCACATTTTTGTAAATAAGCAATATAGCTTCTGTTTCTGTTTGTGGTAAATCCTTTTTTTACGCATAATTCCAAATACAAGATTTAAAATAATCTATGAATAAAAATAAGTTCAAAAGCACATCAAGTAAATAAACAAAAAGATTATGAAACAGTATAGAAAATAACATTAAAACATAATCACGAGTCAACAGTTACCGTGCCAACCATTTGATCCAATTGTTTCCATTGATCGTTACCTTTTTACGTAATTTTGATGAAATGTGCATAAAAATGTTGTTTCTTACGGATAATATTATCTTTTTTAGGTACTTTTCGGTTAGCCGGGCGCCACTGATATATGTACATATATAAATACATATGTACACACATACACATATATTATATACTTACATATATGCATATATGTGTGTATGTATATATATGTATATGTAGATATGTGTATATATGTGTGTGTGTGTGTGTGTATATACAAGTATATATATCATTGGCGCCCGACTAACCGAAAAGTACCCTTTTTTATATCTATCTTATTAAATTTGTCAAATAAAATATTTATATTTTACTCATAAATGCAATATCTAAAATAAATTAACTATTTGTTAATTTTACTACGTCATACCTGCCAAATTTTCAAAATGGCAAAGTGTAAAATAACGCAGGAAGTGCATTTCTTGCAATTTTTCCTTTCATAAGAGCATATGACACATCTAACACAATATATAAAAAACACATAAACAGCATTTAAGCATGTAACAGATGAATGTTGTTAAATAATGCACTGATATTTTGATATGAAACATATACAGACTGCTTCTTTGTTGTTTTTTTAAGAAAGTCTAAGCAAAAACATTACTCAAAACACGACTTTCGTTTAAATATAATGAAAATGAAAAGATTTTGTATAGTATATTTTGAATACAAAAGCTTGATTCATGCTTTTAACAATATAAAACATTCCTTTACATTCAGCAACTATCATTAATAAAAGAAGTTAATAAAAAGAAAACTGCCCAGTTAAACTGAGGGCATTGAGCTCACAGGCTATTCACACTAATTGTATATTATACTCGTATTTCAAAGAATTTGAAATAAGCCCCTTGAAAAATAAAGAAATCGACAATATATTAAGGGGGGGTTATCCCCCCATTACCCCCTCATAGTTAACTAATGAACCCCTTAAACTAATCAGGAGAGCCTCTTATTACAATGAATATATATATATATACAAAATTTGAAGAAAATGAGATAATTCTGCATGAAAAACCCATTTATATAAATTAAAGGGGGGGGGGATTACCCCCCGTTCCCTCCCTTTATACTTAACCAATCAATCCCGAAAACTAATCAGGGAAGTGCCTTAACACAGTGAACCTATAAACAAAATTTGAAGGAAAACGGAATAATTCTGCAGGAAAAACCCATTTATATAAATTAAGGGGGGGATTAGCCCCCCGTCCCCCCCTTTATACTTAACCAATCAATCCCAACAAAAACTAATCAGGGAAGCCTCTTATTACAATGAATATATATATACAAAATTTGAAGAAAATCGGATAATGCTGCATGAAAAACCCATTTATCTAAATTAAGGGGGATTAGCCCCCCTCTTCCCCCTTTATACTTAACCAATGAACCCCCAAAACTATTCAGAGAAGCGCATTATCACAATGAACCTATATACAAAATTTAAAGAAAATCGGATAATTCTGCTTGAAAAACCCATTTATATAAATTAAGGGGGGATTGGCCCCCGTCCCCCCCTTTATACTTAACCAATCAATCCCGAAAACGAATCAGGGAAGCGTCTTAACCCAATGAACCTATAAACAAATTTTGAAGCAAATCGGATAATTCTGCATGAAAAACCCATTTATATAAATTAAGGGGGGGTTTAGCACCCCCCCGTTCCCCCCCCCCCTTTATACTTAACCAATCAATCCCGAAAACTAATCAGGGAAGCGTCTTAACCCAATGAACATATAAACAAATTTTGAAGCAAATGGGATAATTCTGCATGAAAAACCCATTTATATAAATTAAGGGGGGGATTAGCCCCCCCGTTCCCCCCTTTTATACTTAATCAGTCAATCCCAAAAACTAATCAGGGAAGCGTCTTAACCCAATGAACCTATAAACAAATTTTGAAGTAAATGGGATAATTCTGCATGAAAAACCCATTTATATAAATTAAGGGGGATTAGCCCCCCCCCCCCCCCCCTTAGATAAAAGCAGGTCATTTCTATATACGTAGCATACTTGCCAACTTTTACACTTTAGGTATAAAATTTACACTTTTTGACCATTTTTTACACTTTTACACTTGGATGTTTATTTTTACACTTTCGTGCAAAGTTTCTTCTAAGCTCTATTTTACTCCCTAAAATTAGGAAATACTTTTTAGCTTACAGGCTATCAAAGCCTGAGAGCTTATGTGCCCGCCGGTTCTGTATGTATGTACGTACGTAACGCGATAACTCTTCATAGAAATATCCGATTTCCTTCAAATTTTGTTTATAGGTTGACTGTGTTAAGGCGCTTCCCTGATTAGTTTTCGGGATTGATTGGTTAAATATAAAGGGGGGAACAGGGGGGGCTAATCCCCCCCTAATTTATATAAATAGTTTTTTAATGCAGAATTATTCCGTTTTCCTTCAAATTTTGTTTATAGGTTGACTGTGTTAAGGCGCTTCCCTGATTAGTTTTCGGGATTGATTGGTTACATATAAAGGGGGGAACAGGGGGGGCTAATCCCCCCCTAATTTATATAAATAGGGTTTTAATACAGAATTATTCCGTTTTCCTTCAAATTTTGTTTATAGGTTGACTGTGTTAACGCGCTTCCCTGATCAGTTTTCGGGATTGATTCGTTAAATATAAAGGGGGGAACAGGGGGGGGGGCTAATCCCCCCTAATTTATATAAATGGGGTTTTAATACAGAATTATTCCGTTTTCCTTCAAATTTTGTTTATAGGTTCACTGTGTTAAGGCACTTCCCTGATTAGTTTTCGGGATTGATTGGTTAAGTATAAAGGGGGGAATGGGGGGACTAATCCCCCCCCCCCTTAATTTATATAAATGGGTTTTTCATGCAGAATTATTCCGTTTTCCTTCAAATTTTGTTTATAGGTTCACTGCGTTAAGGCGCTTCCCTGATTAGTTTTTGGGATTGATTGGTTAAGTATAAAGGGGGGGGGGAACGGGGGAGGGGGGCTAGTCCCCCCCTTAATTGCCGAAACGTCAGTTGAGGCTCACTGTGGAGACCCGAAAAGTTTTTGGTTTCTGTCTGTTCCGCGATAACTGCCGTAAAAATGATCCGATTAGTTTGATTTTTGGTAGGTATATTGGTGAGATACCCGGAATTAGCTGTATAGTTTTTAGTTACATTTGGTTCATTCGTTCGGAAAATATAGAACATTTCTTTTTTGATCATAATGCTTTCCTATGGGATTTCAGACGATTTTGAAATTTTTCAGTCGTTGAAAATAAAATGTCGCATTTGATTAATGTATTTAAACGGTAAGTTATGAAGGCTAAAATTTATCAAGTCAGGTGTTAAATTATTCAAATTAATTTGAAATTTTATTTATACATTCGTCAGATTTTTTAAATTAGGTGTATAATTTTTGGTGCAATTTTATACATCTGTTCTAATAATATAATACTTTTATTTTATCATTTTTTGCAAATATTAAAATGCATTCATTTTTATTTTCCTTTTCAATTTAACCGTAACCTAGCAACCATGTTTAAAGAATATCAAAATGATAAAATTCAAGTAACTCAGACGATTTTGCTACAATATTTTATTCGCAAAATAAAATATTATTGGGTGATTTTATATTTTATTGAAATAAATGAGAATTTATTTTGGTACAAGTTACCTTTTAACTACTATAGAATGATAGCCGAAACATTTTTATATGAGATATTATTAATTTTCTGGAAGAGATGCGGATTTTTCGTGGTTGAAAATTAGTATTATTTTAAAAATATAATGTAATATCTCATACAACGAGGTAGTTAATCTAAAGAAATTAGCGTAGTAAAACGAATCCATACAGCCTGAAATAGCACAATTATTGGTAACTGAGATCATAAAAAGTTATCACAAAAAATACTTTATAGCGCCAAATCAAGATTGCTATTTAGTGAATTGGCAATGGGCACGATTATGAAGGATTACACAATAAAAGTTTTCAGCTTTAAAAATTTCCAAATAATCCTATTTTGGGGAGATTTTAGAATGCTATTGCCATTGAATTAAATCAGGATGTACTAAGGTCAAATAAATATTGTACAATGGCCATCAAAACTGTTTTTCCGAAACAAAAATTGTAATACTACTAGATTTCTGAAATAGATAAGTGAATATATAGTAGATTCAGTTTACATTTCCATAAGTTGATTTTGTACACGAGATATTATTCAACTTATCTATCAGATGCGAGTGCTTCGTGGTTGGAAGGTAAGTAAATATTGCTATTTAGGTATTACATGAAATTATTTTCGAAATTTTTGCTTTTCATAATAAAACCAATGTGTAGAACGAAATCCAATATGTACTAGAATCATTCACACAAACAATAGGAAACCACGAATATAAATTTAATAAGATTACGGGGGGTTCAGGGGGGCAGAGCCCCCCTGAAGAAATGTATTTTTTTACCTAAAAAATAAAATAAGAAGTTCATAAGAATGTCAGAATATTATTGCATAAACCGTGTTTAATTTAATGTTCCTAATTTCTGAAACCTTCGAATTATTTTATATGCGTATAAATATACATGTAATAATTTAAAAAATTTAATTTGCGTATTATAAGATGTTAAATATTATGAGAAATGAGATTAAAAAACATTGACTTTCATATAGCTGACGTTGAGGCTCCTGATCTGTAGATTTACTAGTTTATATAAATGGGTTTTCCCTGCAGAATTATTCCTTTTTCCTTCAAATTTTGTTTATAGGTTCACTGTGTTAAGGTGCTTCCTTGATTAGTTTTCGGGATTGATTGGTTGAGTATAAAGGGGGGGAACGTGGGGGCTAATCCCCCCCCTTAATTTATATAAATGGGTTTTTCATGCAGAATTATCTCATTTGGTTCAAAATTTGTTTATAAGTTCTTTGGGTTAAGACGCTTCCTTGATTAGTTTTCGGGATTGACTGATTAAGTATAAAAGCAGGGTCTTTTGAAAATTTCAAAATTTGAAGGAAAACTGAATAATTCTGCATTAAAACCCTATTTATATAAATTAGGGGGGGATTAGCCCCCCTGTTCCCCCCTTTATATTTAACCAATCAATCCCAAAAACTAATCAGGGAAGCGCCTTAACACAGTCAACCTATAAACAAAATTTGAAGGAAATCGGATATTTCTATGAAGAGTTATCACGTTACGTACGTACATACATACAGAACCGGCGGGCACATAAGCTCTCAGGCTTTGATAGCCTGTGAGCTAAAAAGTATTTCCTAATTTTAGGGAGTAAAATAGAGCTTAGAAGAAACTTTGCACGAAAGTGTAAAAATAAACATCCAAGTGTAAAAGTGTAAAAAATGGTCAAAAAGTGTAAATTTTATACCTAAAGTGTAAAAGTTGGCAAGTATGCTACGTATATAGAAATGACCCCTACTAAAAAAAGTAGATTATTCCCAGGCATGTACCATGTAGCAAGAAAAAAATATATCAGGGTTACTATAATTTAGTAATATTGGCTCCATGCCTGGCGCAGTTGGCTTAAAACTGGCACGGATAATACGTAAGTACCCAAAATTGTTTGATCTGCGTATAAAAGGCCAGAAATTAGGGTATTTGAAAATAGACTTTCGTCTAAAGAAGTACACTGGGCAAACCTTAACTCCTACATTTATTGTTTCTGGTTTTGACCCTTGCTACTTGTCCTGAGGATGGCTAGTATTTTAGCTGAGGATATTTGTTTGACATTGTGACATCTTAATACTGATTTGATATTGTATTTGCACCTGTTTTAGTAACGATTCAATTGTGAAAATCAATGTATTTACGTTGTGTGTTTTAGATTTTTAGGTGCTCGCGTATTATCTGGGCCAGGTTGCCAATACGGTTGCTCATCACCCTCTTTGTTTGTCGTTGCCAATACCAATCACGTTCTAAACGGTCATTGAACATTATTAAATATACATAGCATTGTTAACAAGTGGATAAGTGTGATCGAAGATCGCTCAAAGGGTTTCGTTTAATATTCCTTTCAAAACACTTTAATAAATTCAAACAAATTTCATTTAGTAACAACAAAAAAAAAGTCATGTTTTTTATAAAGTAAAAATTTACCGGTCTATTTTTTCGAATATCTAAACCATTCTGATAGCGGTCTAAGCCTATTATTATATTCTCTCACTGTAATATCTGTCATGCGGACTAAATGCAATATTTTAAAAAAATAATTTCAAAATTTAACATGTTGTACACCTTCAAAATGTTAAAATATACTAATATTTCCATAATCGGATTTTTATCATGATTCAATATGTTTATCAAACTCATATATTTACTATTCTCTATTACTCATATTGATACACGCTTTGTATTATTCTGAAACATTTGAAAAATCCGTTAAACTTCTGATAGGACGTCAGATTTTCTTTTTAATTCTCTAATGATGTGATATTAATCTGTTTTGTGCACATACACATACTAATACTCCTTGTATTATTGAGAAATCTTTCCGTTTTATGTTTTATTACCACTATGACGTCAATCAATTTTATTTCATATTAATCTTTTTTTCAATGGGTGAAACTTTTTATTTCATTTTTCACGTTGAAATCGTCTGATAGAAAAATTATTATGGAAAGATTTTCATTGTTGATTTTTAATTTTTGGTATCGGCTAAAACGAAAAATGTTTAAATTTAATAGGAAAAGGCTGTTAGAATTTTGTTTTTTTATCTCTATTTATTAAAATAATACGAATTTTTCAAATTTTAATATTTTCAGCTCTTCACAGCTGATATTCTGATTTATACACGAAGTTTCAACTCTGTAAGTTACATAGTTTTCGAAAATGGCTCTGTGACTGACAGACAGACAACAGAGCGGGAGCAATAGGGTTTCGTGAGATGAACAAAACCCTAAAAATGCTAAAAAATGTAAATTAAATAATTAAATTAAAATTAATAAGTAAACCAAAAAACTATTAACTATAATAAAAAAAATTAAACTATAAATTATAATAAAAAATAAACTATAATACTTGTCAAAAAGAAGAAAAAAGGGTACTTTTCGGTTAGCCGGGTGCCAGTGATACATATACATGTATATACACACACACACACACACACACACATATATATATATATATACACATTTCTACATATACATATATATAGATACACATATATATATACATATATGTATGTATATACATATATATGCATATACATATATATGCATATATACATATGTATTTATATATGAACATGTATCACTGGCGCCCGGCTAACCAAAAAGTACCGAAAGAAGAAAAGAAAAGGTTTACTCTAATGAGTATACAGGATGATTGTAAATTCATGGTACAGAACAGTGTAACAATCATTTGTTGTATAGGGAAGCAGGGTCGGAAATTCATTTATTTACAGTCATAATGACACTCCAAATTGAAGTAGTGTTTCGTTCATAACTTTAACAGCCTATAGTGAAGATACTTTAACGAAATCCTTATAGTATGCTTACAATTCATACAAAGAGGAGTTAAAATATCTTCACTCTATGCTATTAAAGTTATGAACAAAAATGCTACTAACTTCAGATTGGAGTGAGATGCCTTGTCATTATGACTGTAAATAAATGGATTTCCAACCAGGTTTCATGATATTTTTAATTTACATCAGACTTTTTTTTATTTGTATCACATTTTTTTAATTTTTAATTTTTTCTTTTAAACCTCACATAATATTACTATTTTATGACTTTTCTTTTAATTTATAAAATAAAAATTAGAATGACACACATGCATTACCAATTTATATTAATACGTATTACACAATTTATATAAATGATTAAAAAGGTAATATTTTAGGCTATCAAAATGCATGGGAAAACTGCGAGTTTTAGTTCAAATAAAAATAACTGCAGCCCATAAAAATTTTGAACAATTTTAGATGCAAATTAAGATGTTCACTTTTCTTATTTTGTTAAAGTGCTGGTACAGAAAAAACGAGTTTATCAGTTCCTAAGCGATTCCTAATTTTAGACTGTACCAAATCAAAAGCAGAAAACAATCGTTCTACTGAAGCAAATGAAGCTATGGCAGTAAAAAGCTGGTTCATCATGAATGCCATAAGTTTTTTTGGTACTTTTCGGTTAGCAGGGCATCAGTGATATACAGGGTGTTTTTTTTTTAACTGACGCTATTCAGAGCCGCCGGTAGCTCGTTCTAATAACTGGATTGACACACAATTTTATAAATGGACTAAGAAAACCATGGGAAAGAGATTCCAACAACAAAAAAAATTAGTTCCAATCACCGCCGATATGTAGCGCCGTGGTAATTTATGCAACTGAGAATTAGCATAAAATATGGGCAATAAATGAAAATTCAAATTTTTGCTTACGCAAGCGACAGTAACACCAATAGTTTAAGCTATAAATGCATGCAAAAAACTGCAGAATTTGGGCCACGGAACAACCTCATACAGTTTTAGAAACTCCTTTACATTTACCAAAGCTCACTGTTTGGTGTGGCTTTACAGCTGAATTCATCCTTGGACAGTTGTTTTTTAAGAACATTATTGCAACTGGACCAGTGACGTGTAACATTAATGCAGAAAGATATCATGATATCCTGACAAGTTTTGTCGTTCCCAACTTCAACAGAGACAATGTCTGGATCAGATAATTTTTATGGAGGATGGTGCACCACCACATATTGGTATAAAAGTACAGCAGCTGTTGCGCTATCACTTTACTGACCAAAGCGTTATCAGTCGTTGTTTTCAATATGTCTGGCCGCTCCGGTCTCCGGATTTAACTCCATGCGATTTTTGGCTGTGGGGGTTATTTGAAATCGAAAGTCTATCTTGGGGGAATAACAAATCTGAGTATCTTAAAAGACAACTTAATACATGCAGTAACGGCTATTCCATGTGACATGTTACTCTCGGCCGTCGAAAATGTTGTACAAAGAATGCAAGGTGTGGTGCAAGCGAACCCTGGTCTCATTGAATGTGGGGTGTGAGTGAAGGGTTCACCACTGCTTGGCGCATTTTCAAAAATTCGCCAAATCGGCGCGTTTTTGCGTGTTGTCTCCCGGAGGGGCAACCTCCAGAAGACAACACGCAAAAGCGCGCAAATTGAAATGGCGTCAATCAAAATAAAGCAAAAATACATACTTTAAAACATTTAAAAGCAAAATAATGTCATGACATTCTCATTGCATCGCGATGTCGTCATTTTATTGGAGTATAACTCCATTATTTTTATTATTAATTCTAGTATTTTCCCTCAAAATTTAATTAATGTGTTAATCCCATTTTTCGGCTTTTATTCTTAACTTTTATTTAATGCATATTTCGGTTCTTTCCAACGCGTCGTTCGTGTTTTGATTTTATCACGACGATCGGTTGATTGGTTGCTCTCCACATCGGCTATTCTATTCTGTGGGCTCAGGGGCTGTTCAGAACAGAAGATCAGGCGGCGCGCGGGCGATGGAGATTAAAATATCGAGTGGGTCTATACTGTGAATGAAATTGAAAGGCCTGCGTTCGTTATCATTGATTTGGACATCCAAATCAATGATAATGATCACGGTCCTTCATTTGACTAATTAGCGTATTTTAATGATATTTTGTTAAATTAAGAAGTGAACTTGGTGGCCGAATGGTTAGAGCACTACTCTTGATTCTGGAGGTTGCGGGTTCGATCCCCCAAAATTTCTGTTTGATTTTTCTGGTTTTTTTTTTCATTTAAAAATGTTTAATCGGTTGCTTTGTATTTTTCATGATTAATGGAATATATTTTATAAAAGCAAAATTTGATATTATTAACAATTACTTATTTAATTAAATACGACAAATTCAGCTATTTTACGATTAAAATTTTACATTACAGTGTCTTTTAATATTTAAACATTATTATTATTATTATTTTCTTTTTAGCAAATGTAAAATAAGAAATGAAAATATAGTCAATTTGCACGAATTTCTCCATGTTTTTATAATGAATTTTTAGTGAACAGTGAATTTATTCAACAGTGAATTTTTAGTACGAATAGAATGCAAAGCATATTTTACAATGTAAAAAATATTATAAAAATAAAATGTAAAATATTACATTATTTAAACTAGAAATATCAGTACAAATTTTTGTAAAGAGGTAAAATACATGTGGTTTACCTTCTAGTTTCGTAATGAATATAAATAAAATATAGTTAGAATGTTTATAAATTTTCTACTGAATGTACAAGTATTTTAGCATTTGTTTCTCGTGTTTTATGATGTTTATTGCAATATAATAAATAATGCAATTTACATCGAAAAATGAATTTCAAGAAAAATAAATTTTTAGAAATTAATAATTATGTTTCAACAAGGTTGTTATCGAAAAATATATTTTAATAAAATGTTTAAAAGCTTTTTTATCAAATTTTAACAAAGATTTTATTTTACTATTATAAATAAAGAAAGAAATCTTTTAACATATGTTAAAAGATTTATCGTAAATCAAGGTCGTGATACCAACATATGTTGGTATCACGACCTTGATTTATTAACATTCTATTTATCCCAAAAAATATAAAGCAACTGATAAATAATTTTTAAATTAATAAAAATAGGTGAAGAAAATCGGAAATAAACGGCGAGCATTCACTTTGTATCCATACTTTTCAGGTTCATCTGTGTAGGACAACCCAAACGTCAGTAAAGTACATAACAATTTTTGGTACTTTTCGGTTAGCCGGGCGCCAGTGAAAAAAAAATATAAATATATATCTACATATATGTTTGTGTATATATGTATGTATATATATATATATGTGTCTGTGTATATATTTATATTTGTTTCACTGGTGCCCGGTTAACCAAAAAGTACCTTTTTTTTTTAGAGTTTACATTAATTTTATTGAAACCACCGTGTTTCAGGAATTCGGTGATCCGAACGTCCTCTCCCTTGTTAGTTAAAGGTGCACTGGTTATAGAAAATTTAACTTTATAATATTATATGCATTATTTTGTACAATATATATATTTATGTAACTGCTATCAACTAAACTAATATATCAGTTTTAGTAGGTGCTGTAGTTTTAGAGACATATAAGTTGACAGCAGTTATGTAACTATATGATGTATATATATATATATATATATATACACACACATCATACTTTCGTATTCTATTATTTTTATGTTGGATCAAAGGCTTAAAAAATCAGTTTAGAATGTTAAAAATTTTAAATTTTTCAGATATCCGATCATGTTGCTACAGCTGTATCAATCAACCTACCAAACCAAGTAAGACACAAAAAAGCCCAATCACGTGATCAAATCGCCCACAGAATTTTTGTGAGTCACCCGCGCGCAGCGCGCGCTAAAAATTTGCAGGTTATGAACGCGGATCGGGCTATCTGATCACGTGATGCTTCTCATGAATGTTTCAGGGGTTTATTATGATGAAATAAAAATAGATATTCCTATTATAAGATCCATTTTTTTTGGAGGTTAAAGATGTGTAGTCGCTAGTTTCACCTAATCCGAGCCACAGAAGCTTAAAATAATTGAAATAATTAAATTATTTCAATATATTAAATTATTTAAATTTCCGATAAGACCTACTCCATAACCCTTCTCTCCATCGCGCGCGCGCCGCGCGATCTTCTTTCCTGAACACAACCTCAGTAATTCATCCGTCGCTGGAACGCAGAGGCAGATTCCATCCGTACGTTGACAAAGCCGCCGCCGGCGTAGCATGGGTCTCAAGCTGTATGCCAACCAACCAACCAAAGATGTAATTTGCTTGGTCACCTGACTATTGTTTTTTTCCGTGATATCTATAAGGAAAGGAAAGGGCAGTTGACGTCACTGTTGGTTTGGGAGAAAAACCTGTTTGTTCTTTACAACTCCTACAGTATACATGAGATGGAGCGATTTGATTGGCCTACGTTAAATGGTCTGTGATATGATTGGCCTACGTCGCCATGACGATTCCTGCAATAATAACAGCGACAAAAATGCAGTGGTAGATTGGTTGATGGAACTGTTTATTTGTAAACATGCCCTTTCCTTATAAACTACAGTACTTGTCACAAGATCATTCTAGACGACAGCCTTGTAGCTATAGGTCTCAAAGCCCACCTCCCTTCAAAGTACTTGTCACAATGTGTTGATCGTCGTTATAATCCACCCATGACATTATTAAGTATGTGTTTTCCATTTATTTTATTCTATTTATCTGTGTAACATGTAGCAATTGCATAATTTGATCGATTCGAAAATTGTTTTATCGACAAATTCCTGTTTTGTACACTTTGTCCAACTTTTTCGATGTTCGCGAACACCTACTTTATTTGTTTGTCTACATCTATCTATTCTCTTCCAGATCCATCTTGCTTCGGATTATTATTAATTACCGACTGAGACAGATGTCGTTCAACAAGACGGACTACGGATCGACGGATTCCAGATTGGGAAATGCTCACATACAGTCTAAGTCAAATTTTGGTATTGATTCCATCTCCTGCTCTCATTTTGCAATTTTCATCGTCATCTGTTTATTTAATACATACATAGCCCTTTTTTTTTTCTAGTATAAACATTTATAACCAGAAAAATTATTTAATAAAATGTATCTTGTTTCTTTGTGATATAAGTAATAATGTGTATAGTATATATACAAGTAACAAGTATCATAGCAAATGCGGTAGCGTTTGCTATGATATGTTTAAGAAATAGAAAATGCAAACGTTTTTCTGAAATTACTGGCGAACCAAGTGACATACGACAATGATTTTTTTTTTTAAAGATAGAACTCGACGAGACGAATAAAATGATAGCATTCAAAAAATTATTGTAGCTTACTGTAGTTTTTTATTTAACTTTAAACGAAAAAATGAAGACGAAAAGTTCAACAAACTCTAGCTAAATTTCCACTGGCTGTATTAACTTCGTTTTTATTTTATTTTTTTCCTTAAAATAGGTTTTTTTTTTATCTTTGTATGTTTGATGGTCGCTGAGAAAATCGAATTTATGTTGTAAAGCTTCGGTTGAACATTGGTTTTTCTTTTCTTTTTTTTATCATAGCAAATGCGCGCGTTTGCACGAAGTTTAAATAAATATTATTATTATATTATGTATGTAACAGAATTCATTCAAATTAATTTAATCACGTGACAAACATGCTTACTTGTTTTTATTTTCATACTAGTGTTGTGTCTTATCACAACTAAAAATCACCTCTTCAAAAATATATTGGACTTCATAATAATTTCTCATTAAAAGCAAAATAATTGTTATTCATTTACAATCATTAATTACTTCTATAAAATTAATTTCTTAACTGATATTGAATTAAAATTCTCAATTATATTATTGTGCAATATAAAGTTAAAAGTGTTGAGATTTCTCATTTCCAATATAAATCATAATAATTAAATTCTCCCTGAATAATCATTAATTAATTTCTTACATTTAATTCCTTCTTCACAATTAAAACAAAATCACTTAATTAATTTCTCACTTTAAATCTATAGAAATTCACTTGCGTTGTGTTATCAAAATAATTTATAAATTACAACTACAATAAACCAGATGCTGGGCCTAGAAAAATATGAGGTGATCAAGCTTTAAATTATCATAATACTGATGATTCATTTAGATGGTTATTGATTTACTCCTAAAACTGACATGATTTCCATGACAGAACCAGTTATCAAAAGAACCAAAAGAATATTAAAATTTATCAATAAATATCAAAGAATAGGATTAACAGAGCTTAACTAAATTTTTACTTCCATAAATTAACTTTAACTTGATTTTGAATTAGAAGTGGTTCTGTCAGAACTAATTTTGTTTTCTTCATGTTAGTTATTGAACGTCAACAATCATAGGAAGAGTTATCAATTAAATAAAAATGTTCAAAATAACAATAATTCACAATTTATCTAAATTAAAATTAAAATACTAACGAATGAAATGTTTACTTATATAATAGAAATTTAGCAAAACCAACTCTTCCGATGATCGCTAACATTCATCTGAAAAGGAAGATACATATCAAAAACAAAAATAATGAGTAGGTATTGAATACAAAATTCTTGATGTAATTAAATTTTGTTTATTATGGTGAACATAAGCAATTCAAGTTACAATATCATTTCTCAGAAATATTATAATGATTTTCTACAAACACAGTTTTCAATAATTTCCATAGCACAATTCTTATCTTGGACATTATTGTTATTCTAAAACATCATTCGAATTACTTAGTTAACATCAATTTAACATTATGAATATTCCTGTGAATCATTGAAAACTTACTCCATTTAAATCGGAGCTGCTGATTCTATTTTAATTAATTTAATAGATCATAATTTAATTTATTTAAATCAAGCTTAATGCCTGATAAACTGACTTTAAAATCCCCATAATATATAACGAAAATGTTAAGGAGCATGCAGAAATTTAAAGGAAAGATTAGAATAACTTATCATTCTGGGGCCCTGAGCCACTCAGTACTGTCAGATCACTCTCAAGACCTGCCATCGTCACCGCTGTCAGAATCAAGAATAAGGACTTCTCTCCAGCTCGATTATAGTCAGAATGTGTCTCTGTCTCGCAATCTCCGCAAAGCCCGCAATCTCAGCCGCCTGTTCACTTCCTTTTGATCTCTGTGCGCGCAGGATAAATAGTTACGTGCATATCTTGAAGCAAAACCTTAATTAAGATGAGCTATTGTGCAAAATATTTTAATCTGAGTAATATAGCCTCAGATTCTTAATTGTATTTCAATATTTTCTTTAATTAGATTCAATTAAGGTGTGTGATTGCCTTGCTCTCCGGAAGTCTGTGACGTTGTTGATCACATGGTGACGCTAAAGGGGTATTCACTCTTTGATTATTTTACCAGAAGCTCTCGCTCCGATGTTCGTTGTTCGCCGATTCTTGTAAACAAGGGGGAAAAAGGGGAAAGAGAAATAGAGAGAGAGAGAAAAACAGAATTTTCAACACATGCAAGAAAGTAAATGGATAATCATTTATATTTAATTTAACCAGCAGCCTCCATAAAGTATAGGTGAAAACTGGGAAATTTAGTTAGTAGCCAGTGGCCGGTAGACTCAAGTTTCATTAGTGGCCACTTTTTAGCACTTTCCAAACTAGTTGAAAAGTGCTTATGACTTCGGTTTGTCTGGCCGTCTGCCGTCTGTCCGTGCTCTAACTCCCGTAAATATGCTCGGATTGCTCTGCAATTTTTATATGTTATTGTCGTTATCTATAGCATGTTCCCTATTTCAACGGAAGTGTGTAGCACTTATAGTTTTTTTACAGGGACACTCAAAAGAATTCCGTTACATTGCGGTCTATGGGGAAAAATCATTTGCGGTTTATTTAAATAATGTTTCACTATTTTAAACGCATTGTAATTTATATATATTACTAAGGTGCATTAGAAGAAGCTTAATATGGAACAAGGTGTGCATAGCACTTATAGTTACTTTACAGGGACAGTAAAAATAATTCCGTTACATTACGTCTATGGAGAAAAATCGTCTGCGGTTTATTTAAATAATGTTTCACTATTTTAAACGCATTGAAATTTATATAGATCACTAAGGTGCATTACAAGAGACTTACTACGGAATATTGTGTGTATAGCAGTCATCGTTCATTTACAGGGACACACAAAAGAATTATCTACTGTCTGTTAACAATAATTCCTGGAAGTGCGTTTTAAGTTATTGAACGCGATTTTAATTTTAACTTGCTTTTTGTCTATTACGTGGTGTGTATAAATTCTGTAGATCCTATACAGAGCAGCACAAAAGTTCGCGAACACATTTCTGTTTATTGACAAACTCCAGACGGAGAATTTTAAACTGTGCTACGTGTTTCCTAACTGAACTAAAATTATCATCCTATGTAGTATATATACAAATCTATAGATCCTATACAGGGCTGAATAAAAGTATTCGGATATTTTTCCGAATATTGTATATGTTGGAAATTCCTGAAATTATGTTTTTAAATATGTTATGCGTTTTCTAAATTGTTTACTTAGATGTTAGCTTTTAGCTTATTAAACTGTATGATTTGTAAAATTATTTTGGAAGCGTTGGAAAGTGCTATATAATCTATGCTTGACGCATGATTTTTCGTTCTTGTTAAATTTAGTGGCCACTATTATGTTTCAAACTTTCTTGACATCTAGATAAATTATAATCGTTGTATATAAACATATTTTTCTATAAGAGTTTTATACCTATTGTATGAGTATGATTTTTGCATGTAGTATGAGTATGATTTTTGCATGTAGTATGAGTATGATTTTCGCATGTAGTATGAGTAGTATTTCGCATGATTAAACAGTATCTCTTGAAGAAACAATCCAACTGGTGAGCATGAGTCGAAATATTGAAGATACTGAAATGTCCTTAAAATTAGTTTGTATCCGGTGGGAAAAAAGGGAAAAATTACTTGAAATGCATGTGGAATGAATCAAAGCTGATGAATATATTTTACAGAATAAAACTGTATTTCTTGAAAAAATAATCCAACTAAAGAGTAAGCACATGAGAAAAAGCCGAAATATTGAAAATACAGCTAAGTCATTGAAATCTGTTTGCATCTGATAGGAAAAAGAATTAACCAGTTCTCTAATTAGATGTAATCACTGTAGAGATGCATATTTCCATGAAAAATGGTGTATTTCACTTGGCGATCGATAAAAAATTTTTAATCGCCACTTGGCGAATGGCGACTAAGGTGGCGATCGATGGCTGATTTTTTAATCGCCACTTTTTTAACTTTAATCGCCACGTGGCGAGTAGCGACCGCTAATTTTCACCTATACCATAAAGCCTTTTAAAATACCAGCAACTCCTTTCAATTAATATTTAAAATACAACCACATATTTAAAAATATATCTGTTAATAATGGTGCAGTATGATCGTTCCAAAAATAAACATTTTCAAAATTAACGTTAAACAAGTTGAAGTGCACTTTAATCAACCGATTAAAGGCCAATTCCAAAAACATTATGTTAATAAACAAATATAGAATTAAACCATTATTTATTTAGAAACTATTGAACTTAGTGGACAGTGTGAATACTTTTTGTTTTGGTGAAATTCTGTGCCAATTTATTTTACTCAAACAACCTTTGCCCGTAATTAGATTATTAAACTATAATTAGAAAAGCACCAATAACAATTTAATTGATATTGTGGATTAGAATAACTGTAAATTTAGCAACACAACACTAGCGTAAATGCCCGTTATAGGACAGTAATCGTAGGTAGAAATCGTGGTTTTCACATTAAATTTGAAATAATACTCACATACTATTCATCGACAATGAGGAAATATAATATATTGGAAAATTATACCGCCTATCAGGCTCCTGCTATTCACGTTCAAACTCACTAAGCATTTTATATGCTTATGTAAAAGAATTGTGTTTCATATAGTGTTCACTCTAAAAAAAAGGGGCAGGGTGCTAGTCACAAAAAAGGCACTTGTTTCAGCGAAAAGGGCATTGTTTCATAGAAAAAGTATACTTATTCGGAACCAATGTAAGAAACTCATTATTGTTGTTCATATACTCATCAATGTTTGTACACACATTTAGTAACATAAATTATAGAAATACATTTTTATTAAATTGATATTTTAAGGTTCTAGTAAGTAATTAGGTTAACATATGTGGATATAAAATTATTAGCCGCCTCTAAACTATGATTTTCAAGGGGGAAGCAGAAATTTTGAACTTAACAGCCTACACTAGTCACGTGAAGAAACGCTCACGCTAATGTTAAGTCTATGGGAAGGTTATTCCGCGATTTCTCGCTCGCATTTTAATATTTTTAAATGATTTTTTTGCGTAGGATAGCTGAGGTCGATCTCTAACGTTGTTAGTTTTTACTTTTTCGATTTTGGTTCCGGTTTTTTTATATAAGGGTAAATTCACTTTCAGAACCGGTTCCAAAATTGAAAATGTCCACTTGTAAAAAAAACGGGTACTTTTCAGTTAGCCGGGCACCAGTGATATATGTACAGATATAAATACATATGTATATACATATATATATACATACATACATACATATATGTATATATATAAATGTATGTATATATATGTATATGCAGATATATGTGTATACATATATGTACGTGTATATATACATGTATCTATATCACTGGCACCCGGCTAACCGAAAAGTACCAAAAAACGTAACCAAAATCGAAAAAGTAGAAGCTATCCTATGCAAAAAAAATCATTTAAAAACATTAAAATGTGAGCGAAAAATCACGCGATAACCTTCCCATAGACTTAACATTAGCTGGAGCGTCTTTTCGCGTGACTGATGTAGGCTCTTAAGATGACTGATTTAGTTACCTTACTAAAGATTTAAAAATAGGACAAAAAAATTTAAATAAAAGAGTTTTAACTTTAAATTTCGTGTGCTTGGAAAGAAGGGGTGGGCATCAATTTTGGGTGAGGGTGTGGAAAATTACTTGATCGATTATTTGCTATAATAAAGTGACTGAGCAGAAAAAGTAAAAGAAAAAAAGATAAGGCTTTTAAGCTTGGTAAGCTGGGAGAGCAAAAGATGAGTTTTTTTTTCCCCAGGGTGTTAAGGGGGGGGGGGGAAGGTTGCGTCCCTTTGACGAAATTTGCGTTTTATCGTGATCTTTTGTCTAAATTTGCAGTTTTTTCGAGATCTGTTGATAAATTTTGTGATTTTTTTCGTTATGTTTTTGACGAAATTTGCTGCTTTTCGCAATGTTTCTGACGAAATTTGTCGTTTTTACGCGATTCTCTGACGAAAGTCCCGTTTTTCCCGCGATCTGTTGACAAAATTTGTCGTTTTTTTCGCGATCTTTTGACGAAATTTGCCGTTTTTCGCAATGTTTTTGACGAAATTTGCCGTTTTTCCGCACTGCATTTGACGAAATTTGCCGTTTTCTCACGATCTTTTGACGAAATTTGTCGTTTTTCGCAATGTTTTTTACGAAATTTGCCGTTTTTTCGCGATTCTCTAACGAAAGTCACGTTTTTCCCGTGATTTGTTGACAAAATTTACTGTTTTTTTTCGCGATCTTTTGACGAAATTTGCCGTTTTTACGTGATTTTCTGACGAAAGTCACTTTTTCCCGCGATCTGTTGACAAAATTTGTCGTTTTTTTCGTGATCTTTTGACGAAATTTGCCGTTTTTCGAGCGCGCATTTTGTCGATTTCAAAAAGGGCAGGGCGCATTTTGCCGATTTTTAAAAGGGCAGGGCGCTGGGCCCTTCAAAAAAAAGCCTAGCGGGAACACTATTTCATAATTTCATCTAATTCACGTAAAATATGCGGCAAACAATTTTCGGTACTATTATCCCGTCGACCACTTTTTATAACAAAAATCTTTCGCCAAACTGTAACGCCAAATAAAAGGGAGAACGTTGCCATTGGAATATCAAAATAAATAAATAAATAAAATATAAGAATTTATGAACGCAATTGTTATTTTAATTAATGAAATAACTAATAAGTCAGTAAAACATAATGAATAATACACGCAAATGTCGAATTAAAAACCACTTGATGACATGACAAACACGTATAATGCTTCTGACATCCAGTAAATGGGACTGCATTTTTGGCGTTAAATCTTTGAGTTGGCGATAGTATTTTGTTATGAAAAGTGGTCGACGGGATGATAGAGAAATACCCAATTTTCAATGTTCATTATTAAGTCGTTCCTGTACAGCTTGTGCTGTATCTTTTATTTTGGTACTTTTCCGTTATACCAACACCATGCCAAAATGTTTGCTAATGCGCCAATTATTGCAACCCTGACCGAGCAGATGTTGTCTACAAATCGTGTTGTCATGCAAACCGTGCCAAACATTTTGATTTGTTATTTATTGAATGTAAAACATTTTTCGGTACTTTTCCGTTATACAAAAACCATTGTCGCCAAACGTAATAGTAAGCGCAAAATGAAATTCCCGTGAATCAAAACACTTGAAAAACAAAAAATGTTGAAACGAAAGTGAGCATTTGAAAAATATAACATTTGAAAATTACAGACTTTTAAGCACTATTTTATTAAAATTAAAACACAAATATATACTTAAAATAAGAAAACAAATAATTGTTATACAATAAAAGGAAAAATTCTGTGCCGGTAGATTTAGTGGGCTCTTATTGGCGATAAATGGTTTGATGTGGTTGTTGCGATCTTGTGAAAAACCTTCAATCATATCCACATTTATACTGTATCCATATTGTTGCTATAATATCTTTTGGTACTTTTCGGTTAACCAGCTGCCAGTGAAGTATATATATACACACACACACATATATATATACATACATGTTATATAAAAAATTTATTTCCTTCGTATCCTTCCATTTTATTCGCATTAATATTTTAAAATTAATCTAACTTCTGTCATAGTCAGTATTTCCTTAATTCTTAATAATATCTATTCCTATTTAAAGTCCTTTTAAAAGTAAATATCCGTATATTAATAATTATTTTATTCCAAATCTTAACTAAAATTTAAGATCATTCGTAACTTTTATCAGTTCCCCAATCTATAAAATTCTGAGACGCGTTCTCATTTCGAATGTTTTTTAAAGCCATTTTCTTTTTATTATTATTATTATTATTGCTCTGAATTTTTCGCGCGCTTGGGATTTTAACTTCTAAATTGGTCCGCACCCATGTAAGGGATTCTTTAATGTTTTAGCCTCGCCCTCTAGCCTCATTCGTTGGGCTGGAGCTAGCTTCTCACTCATTGGGTTGTGCGCTCGTGACGTAATTCTGTGTATGTTTCCGCGGAGAGAACAAAACTCGCCAGCACCGGTCGGAGCGGCAGATTTTTGACGTTTTCGGAAGCTAAACAAATATGTGTCTGGTATTTGTATGACCGTAGAATATTCATCTGGCCCAGTAACATCTTAATTCAATGAAGTGAAGCAACGTTAGCCCGAGGGCTATAAGTTTTAGACCTTTTGGGAATCGTTTCTGTGTTGTTCGTCTTCTAATAAAATTATTTGTCTGGAGATTGGCTGGATTTACTGGAGAAATTCTGTGATCTCATTTCATTGCCTTACTACTTCGCCATACTCGCTAAATTCGACTGCAACTTGCTATATCGTTGAAGGACTGCCATCTTTTCATCGAATATTATTCACTGACTCCCGGCCAATTTTTTTGTTTCTCTCTAACATTGTCTGTAGACATCATTATTATCATCTAAACGGTCATGGATAATGTGCCATAATCAGGCTGCATATTATTACACATAATTTTCAAGTATGGTTTGGTGAAACATTGAACTTTAAATTCTGTTAAAGACTGCATTTTATCTCGAAAAGGTGGACACCATGTTACAAAGTTATGTGGTTTGAAGCGATCAGAAAAACAAACTTGGATCAATGATTATAATCCCGCGATTTTGTTCATGTGAGCCGCCAATATTGACATCCAGTTTGTTGGAGAACCCAGTTTGGTATTAAATCGTTACATTACGCGTTATATAACCAAACCGAAAAAAAAAATCGTAAGGAAGAGATTTGGAAGACCATTGACGAAAACAAAAGTCTCGGTGCCAGATTACGCGCTTTTGCCAGATAAAACTTTATTAGTCGAGAAACTGGAAGTTACGACGCCGTAGACAAAATTCTTGGCTATAAATGTTTCTATTCATGGGATGCTGTGCAATACCAGCATAAAAAAAGACCGACGAAGAAAACTGAAAGTCACCATGATTTGGTTTTATTGGCAAAAGAGGATGAACGATCTACTGAAATTTACTGTCAGAATTTTATTGATGATTATTACATGAATCGACATGTCAAATTGGAAAACGTGTATTTATACGAATTGGCCACTAGGTACTAATACGAACGAAATAAACTAAAGTCTGTAGAATATTACGAATTAAAAAAGAACCACAGTTGGTTCAGAAAACGTTTGAAACCAGTTATTTTGAAAACTCCCTATCATAACACGAAAACAGACGCTGGAATTGAGTTGTACTATCATCATTCTTTGCTGATGTTGTTCAAGCCTTGGCGAAACGAAGAAGACCTATTGGGAGAATTTAAACTCTACTGTGAATCCCTTGAGCACAATGTGAAAAAATTTTCAGAGATGGAAGAATGTCGCGAAACAAAACAACGATTACAAGCTGCAATCGACTTGGCTGAAAAGTTGCAACAAGAAAGTGATTTGCACAACCAGCTTTAAATTATCGAAGAACCAAATGAAGACGTTGATATGATAGCCGCAAATTCTGATAACACTGAAACTCACCAGGAAATTGTTATTAATGAAGATAAATTGAAAAAAAAAAATGAATGCTGACCAAAGGAAAATATTCTAATCAATTATAAAGCACATAGAAGAACAAAAGAAAGACCCGTCTATTCCACCCATAAATCTGATTGTATGCGTAGTTGCTGGTAGAGGGAAAAGTTTTCTAATTTAATTACTCAGTCAAAAAGTTTGTTTAATGAGTAATCACAATAATGATGCTGCTGCAGTACTAGCACCAACGAGAATTGCTGCCTTCAGCATTAGAAGAAGTACAATTCACAAGTTTTTCAAATTGCCCGTCCAACATATGAATGAAGCAGAATAATTTAAGCTTGATTCTGACGATTTGAAATTATTTAAGCAACAATGGAAATCATTGGATTTAGTAATTATCGATGAGTACAGTATGGTTTCGAATGTACTTTAGCGATGATCAGCTAACGATATGGCGAATGTTGTAAAAACACGCGAGATTGCAGTTTTGGTGGCAAAAACATTATTTTGTTTGGGGATTTATTGCAGCTAGCACCCGTAAAGGCCCAATTTTGATTTCAGGAACTACCTTTAAACAAAGTGAAACAATTGTTTGGTGGTGTTGGTGCATTCAACTTTTGGTACGAATTTGAATACAGTGAGCTAACAATGAACATTGTGTTATATACATAAAAAATATATATCGCGGCATAACTTTCTTAAATAACAGTCTCATGCACCAAATAACGATGCGAGATCAAAACTCAATTTTTATAGCATCATCACTGAACTGATCATTAGTATAATTATCAGAACCTAATATTCGGTCCCATTCAGCGATTTTAAGATATACTAAGAAGAGTAGTAAGGAAAGATACCACTGAAAGAACAACTGAGCCTATAGCAGGCGACTTCAGTGTAGCAGAAACAGTCCATGGATACGACCGAGACAATTATAGAATCCAGTTTCTTTATGAGGTAATAGCTATGAAAAACCACCATTTAATTATTGATGTGACGGTCCTCTGACATTTGAGAAAGCAGGTAGACATGAAAAAATGCTACTTTGGCGATGAACAGTCAACGATTTGGCGAGTGTTGTAAAACAATGTAACAATAACATTTTAACAATAGCAAAATTTTTTGCTTTTCAAGATATTAAAAAATCTTTAGTTTTTATCAAAAAATTTAAATGACTAGTATTAAAAAATGCTCTGAAGAGCACCAAAAAAGGTTAATATGTTTAAGTATGAAAAAGGGTTGGACAAGTGCTTCTAATTGAGCATGAGAAAGGAAAGGGGTTCCTTCTTGGCTGAAGCTCACTGTCAATGCCAACTTTTGAAAAAATCATATTCGCGCTTTTTCCATATAAATGAAATCACTCACAGTTACGATACAAATTTATAGTTTAAAGACGCAGCTTGATTAGACATGAATGTAAGGCGACATAGTACCAAAAACCTTAGTTCCTGCAGCGTATCACACTCATGCAGTGCTACCAAGCATGCCTGCAGTGTAGACCTGCACAGAAAATTGATTTGTATTGCAGTGCAGAGTGTTGCAGCATTCTGAACAGGAACAATTTCACATATGCACGCATTACAGTATAATGCATTCATTGATTGAAATTATATGCAAGTGGCTGTGGCTCCACAATGCAATATGCAGTACAGCAATGCATATGTAAGTTATAAACGAATATTAGGCGCATATACCTTTAATACGGAAGTACAAAGAAACAGTGCGGATGTGCACTGAGGCTCAAAAGTATAATAGGAGTGTACAGTGTAGTATAGTCTGTAGATCAATAATGGTACACAGTGCGCTGTACAAAGTTGCATTGCAGACGCACGCACAGTAGAACAGTGCAGTTGAAATATAAAGCACGTTGGAAAGTTTCCAAAACTAATTGCTACAAATTTTTAACAGCTAATATTATACTAACATAATATGCAAAAAAAAAATTTTTTTTACAAATTAAAATTCTGTAATTTTAAATTTAAAATACTGAATTTTGATGTTACATCCGTAACAAAAATGTAAGAAAAGTTACCATTATCGCTTAAAAAATTGAAAATATAAAAAAACATTTCTGGTGCTTTTAGCAATTCATTAGACTAAATATATTTACCATAAATTAAAACATTTCAACTTTTTAATTTTTTTAAGAAATGGTGTTACAGACGTAGCATTTTTTTGTTTTGGACATAACAAAAAATAGTATGTTACGTCCGTAACTCAAGTATATTTCTAATTAAATACTAAATGAAGTACAATGGGCTATTATTTAATATATTGACAAATTTCCAGATACTTTATCTTTGAATTTTTTAAATAGATCAGTTAGTAAGTAATAATTTTATTTTTTAAGACTATTGTAATCTTTTCCTCTCAATGGAGGATTTTTCCTTTTTTCAAGTAATGCAATAAATTGAATTTGTTTTAATAATTAGTCCACAACATGGTCTTCTTTCATCTGATACAACCACCTAATGTGTGTGCATGTTCATATCATATAAATTCTGTGCTCCTTGTTTGCAGCATAAGTAAAACAGTACCCAACTTTCCTAGTAAATCCAAGGAATTATTAGAAAAACTGGTATGCGACAAATGAAATGAAAAATGCCTGCAAAGAAAATTTAGATATCCTTAGCAAACAATATTCAGAATAGATATGGAAATGAAAAGGTATCATGGGATAGTGTGGAAGGTAAAATATTAAATATCACAAAAGAAAGAAGAAACTATTGATGAAGCTTTAACCCTCTAAGCGTGTGGAACGTAATATTCCGTTCACTAAGCTCCAGGTTTCACTGCAATATATGCAATGTTTAAGATAATATAATTCTATAGATTTAATGAATTTTCAAAACATTGAAGAATGATTAATAGTCTCAAGGGTTACATTCATATTTGTAATTAAGTTTTATTTATAATGCTGAAAGAATCTTATTTTTTAGCATTTAAAACAAAATGCAGAGAAAACAACATTACATTTTTACCCTTTTTTTAAAACGCTCAGAGGGTTAAATAATCTAGAAGGCAGGGCTGCCATTTGCAACTAAAATGCTACTAAAAGCGACTATTTTCAGCATCAGGCAACTATGGCTACTATTTTAGCCCAAAAACCTTCAAAAGCGACTATTTTGGGAAAAAACCAGGAAAAAGGAGACTATTTTCCAATTCCAGCTACTATTTTTGTAAAAAATAAAAAATATAATTCACCAGTTTCAGAATTACAATTTTTTTAACCCAATATTCCAACCTAATATTTCCGTATAAATTTGTTTTTTATTCAATTTTTAAAATATGTAAACTTCCAATTGAAATTTTTAAAAAAAATTACTTTTTCAATCTAAATATAGTTTAAATATATCAATCATTCAAATTTCAGTAGGAAAACTAATTACTGACTTTTGGTTTGGCTACCACCCATAAGCCTTATGCTTTACAGTATATTTGTCCAATTTTTGATTGTTTTTAAAGGTATTTAACCCTTTAACTGCCATATGAACCCCAAATAATTAACTGTAGATTTGTTTACTAGTCAGCGTGAATCGTTTTTGTTTTTAACCTTTTATAAATGTTTCATACCAAAAATTTTAATTAATAAACGAGCTGAAATAAATCCTACTTAGAAATAAGAAAATCTTGTTTTCTATCGCAATTTTTCAATTTAATAACAGATTTAAAATATTGAGGAAAACATTTAAAATATTGCCTTTCTTACTTATTTAGATAGCTTTATTTGACCCATTGGTGTCTATAAAATCAGACTTTAATTATGCTGATTTTGCTATTTTATTTTACACAAATTTCTTCTAAAGAATAGATTAGTTTTAGTACACCTATTTTCTTTATCAAATGCATCCTTTTTTGATAAAGTCACTTTTTATTGGCAGATTTCTTGCTTCAGTTTTATTTTGTTTACAAAATGGAATTAAAATTGTAGCTAATAACATGCAATAAAAGTTTTATCGTTTTCAGTTACATCACAGTAATGCTCAAGTACAAGCTAAGCATATATTAAATTTAGTTTGGGAAAACCAAATTGCATTCTGATCCTATATTTCAGGTGATAATTTAAATAATTTAAGAAGTTTCTTTTCTGATTCCGTTTTTGTGTGTGTGTGATTTTATAATTAAAATACAAAAAGTAGCAAATTTGGATGGTAACATGTATGGTAACTGTAGAGAAAGATGTGGATTTTCATTATGTTATTTTTATGGCAAATAAGGATTCTTGCCCTTCTTTTCTTAAGTTAGAATGCAACTATTTTGGCTACTATTTTTGTACAAATGCTACTATTTTGGCTACTATTTTTTTCATAGTAGGCTACTAAAGCAACTATTTTTGATGCCATTAGGCAGTGGCAGCCCTGAGAAGGGAAAATTACTTCATTTCTAAAACATTCTTTCTTTCATTAAGCAAACACAAAGTATTTATTTTGAAGATTGTAAGAAAAATGTATTACATAAAAGTTGTGTTTGTTTTCCCAAGTTGATTTTGGCGAAAATTACTTGATCATGCAACAAGATGAAATTCAAAGTGCACACTGGACTCATGATCAAGTCTCGATATATACAGCAGTTGCTTACACAGTTTTAAGAACATTTTCTTATGCAATCATTTCGAATGACATGCATTATAATAAAACTGCTGTTCATGCATTCAATAGCAAATTGTTTGAAAAGCTTCCAGAACCTTAATACATTGATATTTTCTCTGAAGGTGCCACACAACATTAAAAACAAAAATACACTTTTATGGAATAACAGATTACAATTTATACCCCAATTGGCTTTTTCTTTTTTTGCTACATTTCACGTCAAAGGAGCTGTTGATGGAGTCGGAGGAATGATAAAGCATCATGTATGGCAAAGAGAAATCTAGAACCACGTTGTTGTACATTGTGTTCGAACAGAACGGATAAATGCTGTTAGATTTTCTAAAACATCTGATAAAAAAGGAAATGTTTTTGTTTTAAAAATAATCTGCCAAGAGTAGCAATCATCACCAACTTACCAACAAAATCTATTATCACCCGAAATGATTAAATTCTGTTTGGCAAATGGACTCTAGTTGAGTTTAAGTCAGACAGACTATGTGTTCTACAATTTGTTGGACAAATTATTGAAAATCTTAAAAAATGAAAAGCTACTGTCAAATTTTTAAAGAAATCTGGTAATAAATATGTTTGGCCAGTGGTAGAAGAAGATGTTTGCAATCATAGATAAAACACAGATTATAAAAGTACTTGCAGAACCTGTTACAGATTCACAGGAAAAATTGACCTTCCCAGAATTAGACTTACAGAAGTCTTTCCGATGAATTTATCAGAAATTTAAAAAATAAATTTCGAATTAGATCCTTCTAGAGACGTATTTCATTAACTTTATTTTTTTTCTTACAATGTGATTTTATTTCTAGATGTATCTACTTATTTATTATGTATTTCCACATTGGTGATGTGCCTCGCCCCCTAAATCTTTTAAACTAGTAAGATATAACTTTCAATATTAAGAGACTATTAATTGATAGTACTGTCCTCCCCTAACAAAAATCGTGTGTATTCATGATTTTATATGTACTTAAGGCATTTCACGCATCAGAGATGTTATGTCCGTTTATCTCTGTCATAAATTACACAAGTAAAATCTACAAAAACTTTATGATTTTAGAAAGTCTCTAGGACAAATATCCAAAAGAATTTTTTCAAAAATCCTGAATAGTTCACAGACATATTTGCAATTGTATACCAGTGTAGGATTTTGCCTGTTTTCTGAGTTACGTCCGTAGCAGGCAGTTTTTATTTTTTGTTACTTTTTATAATCAAGAAATCTTTACATAAAGTTAGGATAGCAAAAATAACTTCAAATTGTACATAAGAAAAAGAATTGCATATTTTTATCAAACAAAATTGTAAATTATGTGTGTTTGAAGTCCTGAATTGTTACGTCCGTAACGATGGAATTGCCTTTAAATAGAAATTTTGGTACAAAAAATATCTATTTGACTTGAAAAAAAAAAATCTGATAAACTGGTAGCAATGTATATTGTAGCAGACTTGCTGGATCCAGCCTTCCATTTAGAGGTGGTTTTTTTTTTTAATTTTTTGAAGGAGGGGCAATATGAGCAATTTTTAGGGATTAAATTTGTATTCACTCTGTTTATGACACATTGATGAAGTTATTTTCATTCATAAATACATAAAATTTGCAGTTATGTTCATAAATGTGTAAAATTTTAAAATTCGATTCAGAAACTAAGAATCAGAGTTTTTCATTTTCTTGTGAAAGCAGGGATCTGTTTTTTTAAAAAAAAAAAAAAAAAAGGCAATTTTTTTCTTTTTAAAACAGGACTTTTCACATTAAAACACAAAATTGTTTGTCTTAAAAGTAGACCTTACACAAATCTTTTCTTTCTTCACACTGAATCCTTCATAAATTTAATAATTTTAAAATAAAATCTGACCCGTCATAGAACAGCTGAAGTCACCAAAGAAACTATTATCTAACTAATTTATGCATAAAATATTGTGTTAAAAATAAATAAAAAGGAATCCAGGTCCAGGGTTGGTATTTTTACCAGGACAGTGGCAAAAACTGGAAAAAGAAATGGCGAAAATGGCAAATTCTTGTTGGCCTTTACCTAAGATGCATAAATTAATAAAGATCATAAGGGTATAAACAATTAGAATTAATAAATATAATTAAAATAGTTATATTTTAAAAGTTTATAAAATAGGTATGATTCAGTCTAATACTTAGGAATTAAAAATTGGATAGTATCTAATTTTTTTTCTTAAATAAAGTATTTTATCAGCCATTAATATTTTTTTAATTATCAAATGGTTTTATATAACTAAAGTTATATAAAACCGTTTGATAATTAAAAAAACAAAATACTTTAGCAAAGTTGCTACTTGGACCATTTTCAAAATTCGCTTACATTTGCTGTCCCAGAGAAAAAAGAAGAAGATTCAAACATATATTAATGTTTAATTTGAGCTATGCATTATAATTAATATAGTCTTCTTTAGAAGACTATATTAAATATTTTAATATTAAAAGTAAAAAAAAAAATAACTGTTGAGTGTCAGTGGATTAGTGTCAAGTCCGTTACCACAAAATTTTTTAATGCATTTTAATATTAGTATCCTTTTTTCACCATTCCATTGTAATTTTTCTTACATCTCAACAATTTTTATTGATTTTTTTACTTGAGTAGGTTTGAATTTTCTTCTTTTTTCGCAAGGACAGCCTATGTAAGAAAATTTTGAGAATGGCCCACTTATGTTTTATGTAATGAGTTCTAAAAATATGTAGATATTTATGTCTTTGGTACTGATTTATAATTATTTATCAAATGAAGCTAGTTTGTTACAAATATAAAAGTAATTAAATTAAATTGAAAATACCTTTCTGTTATGTCTTTTTAGGAAACTAGATTTTTTTTTACACTTGAAGTAAGCCATAAAAAGTTACATTCTCTAGTTTCAGTAAACAGCCTGTAGCCATTTTATAGTGTTTTGCTTTAATTATAAATTTATATTAAAAATTTGAATTTAGAATATAAATGTTTATTTGAATTTCTGGTACTTTTCCGTTATATGGACACCCTTGTCACCAAGCATACATTTACATACATTTTGGCATGGTGTCCGTATAACGGAAAAGTGGCGAATTTCTTACCCCCTATAAACATAAACGTTTTACCCATTTACGATCTGTGCATTTCTGTTGTGTAAATAATCATTGATAATTATGGTATAAACATGAAAAAATAATTAACTTTTCTATAAAATTAGGATTATTTTGATTTATAATTATGTTATTCTTTCATGAAATGCATAATCCTATATATTATTTCTCCTGTCAACATCCCTTTTACTAAGCAAATAGAAAAAGCAGAACGATCTATGAAAGGATTTTAAATATGATCAAATCCTTTAAAATTATGAAATACTCAAATTTATGATTTTTTTTTTCATCTAATGATAAAAATGATATTTTACTGAATAAATAATTATGAATTGCAAAACATAGGTAAAGATATGTGGTAGTGTGATATGGTAAATGTCAGAAAATAAATTTCTTTAAATTAAAAAATATTTTTTGTTCTCCAAACAATAATTTCCTCTCGAAATTCCATTAAAAAATAAAATAGTTTCTTAGATAAAAGAGGGAGCCAAATATACTTATTTGGCTAACTAAATATTGAGCAAAAATACTATATTTGATTTCTGGCTGTGTAATCAATGTTGCAAGAGTTTTTTTTTTTTTAATGTAGCAAAAAAATTGCTTCATTATGAAAATATTAAGCCGTAACTTTGTTAATGGGTACAGAAAAGGATGTACTTGTGGTTATTTTGAAAAAAGAAGTCATGAAGTATCATTTTTTAGTGAAGTAAAGGAAATGAAAAAAAGTTGTCTCACGATAGTAATTTTTTTCAAATAAGGGAGATGGGGGACACCAAAGTGCCACAATTTTTTCTATTGGATAAGTTAGAGTACATATTTATGAGCATTTTTAAAAAAGAAACCATGAATTTAATTTTGACCCTCATGTTGAAAATTCAAAATTCTGACAATAACTTTTTTGGCAAAAATTTCAAAATGTCAACTTTGCTATTTTTTTAAATCACTTAATATAAATTTAGACTGTTTAATTATTTTTTTCCTTAAATTTTTAAGGTTTTTACATTTTATATAAAAAAATCCAAAAAGAATATAACATTAGTTACAGAGAAATTTTTTTTTTAAATAAACAATAACAGTTCATTTTGAGCGTCTCGGAAAAGACAAATGATGCAAAATCACAAAATTTCAAAGGGCTATAAAATAAAAAATTATTGAGATAGAGAAAAAAAAAATAGGGGGTTACTTATAACCATAAAGAAAAAAAAATACAACCAGTTTCATAAAGATCTGTGATGGTGGGTGTTTTTTTCCTATTTTTATGGTTGATTTGACATGGAATGACTTCTGACATCGTATACTTATATTTCGTTAAAACATGTTTTTTGATTAAAAATTGCAATTCATTAAAAATTAAATCAGGATTGTTTTCATAAATGAAATGAAAAGTTTTTTCATCCATGTTGCCACAAAAATACAGTACCGCATTATGTCGTGCTCAACAATGATTATAAAAAATAAAAAATATACTAGATGGAACCCGTCAAAACTTGACGGCAAACAATTTGATATGAATTACAAATTTGATATGAATATTGCTCGGGCATGTGACAAAAACCTTAGATATGTTTAAAATCAGTGTTGATTTCGGAAAATTTTCTCAGCGTAGGATTTCTGCAGCTATATGTAAAAAATCTAATTCATAAAGTGTGAAAATAAAAATTATTATCACTTGCGATACACCCAAGAAGTGTAGTGAACTCTAACCATTTATTAACCTTTCAGCGGCTATATGCGTTGAAAAGTTATAGACAAAAATTGTTTTTCAAAAACTTTCCGGTACTTTTCCGTTATTACGGACACCATGCCAAAATGTATGCTAATGCATAATGTATGTAAATGTATGTATTAAATGTATGTAAATGTATGCTTGGCGACAATGGTGCCCGTATAACGGAAGTACCAAATTTCCTCTTACATATCTTTAACTGATGTAGTATGGGAAGAGTTTCACATTCTGTGCTGGTTGGCGCGATTGGCCAAAAAATCCAAAATAGCGCGAAAAGGAGTGTGACGTCACGTAGATTAAGTTCACTTCAGTATTTAAAATGTAACCCCAAAGACTGAAGATCGCATCAAACACTTATCGCCAAAAAAATCATCAAGGGATACAGAACTCTTCCCTAAAAGATTTTCTTACAATTATTTTTCTTAGAAAATATAAATGTAACAATTTTTAGGCTTATGAGGTATGGATTATTTTCACTGTACATAAATATGTTACAAAAAAAAATATATATATATAATTTTTACTGATAAAAATTTAGTCTGACTCTCAGAATTTTCACAGTTTTTTTTTTTGCTTAATTAAACGCCATTGAGCCATGAGGCATATTTCCAAGATCAGCAACAAAGCGAAAATATATATATATATCCAATACGGTGCTTTTATGTTTGCTGGGTGCCAGTGATAACTCGCCAAATCTTGTTTCAATTGGTATCATTTGAATTGCAACCCTTTCAATTCAATTATTTCAATTTTGATTTCAATTCAATTCTTGAGATTTTGTTATTTGTATTGATGTGTTTGTGGTGGCACAGATATCATATACACACCACATTGACGCAAATCTGGCGAAAACTTTGTTTTTGAATATTAACGTTATAATGTATATTAACGTTATAATGTATATTAACGTTATAACGTTATTTTATTTTTATATTCAAATAAAAAAATCACAAATTATTGCATGCTATTTGTAACTAATATTCAAAAACAAAGTTTTCGCCAAATTGGCGGAGGAAAAAATCGCGCCAATGGGGTGCTTATATGACATCTGTGCCTTTGTGGTTACGTATTTCCTCATTATTATATTTTAGCTAGTTTTAAGTAAGGTTTTAAAGACATTTATGCTGCAATGTTAAAATATTGGTTATTTGTTATTAGCTAATGTTAAAAGACAGAGATCATTCTAGAACATAAAAAAGGGCAGGGCGCACAATACATAAGGGCAATTTTGTTGAAAAGGGCACATCATTTCATAAAAAAGGCATTTTTGTAATAAGTGCATATGCCAATAACTGGTAGGGAGAGAAGTCTGGCAACAGCTTAAAGTACTGCTTAATTTAAAAAATCCAATAACATTTCTAATTTCCATAACTTCACTGTTTGAAAAGTATTAAAAATAGTAAAATGAAACTTATATTCTCGATTTTTATTGTAAAATTGTTTACTATATTAACTGTCATTTTCCCCTTTTCCTACGATATTCAAAAACCTCTCTAAAAGTTTTATTCAAAAGATAACTTTTTCCAGGTTTTAGCAAAACTGGTTTTGAAAAAGCTACAAAAAAAAAAAAAGTTCTTAAGCTACTTCTCAAATTTTTTATATAACTTATGTTAGTTATCATGTGGTCAAAGGCCAGAATGCCTGATCTAATACTATATTTCACTAGATAAGGTGAAATTAATCAATTACCCAGTTACCCTTTATGTCTTGTTCAATGGAAAAAATAATAAATGGAAAGATGAATCACTCAGTCAAAAATTAGAAATACCAGGGCAATTCACAGAGAAATAAAGAGGGAAAGAGGAGTACTCTCACTGACGTACCGTACTAGCATTCTAAAAATAAAAGATAGATAAAGAATTTTTGAAAGTACAATGCAAACAACAAGGCAGGATTATACCCAGGAATAAAAGGAGGGTAGAAATCTACCTAGAAAAAGGGCAAGGAGGGTAGAATTCTACTTGAAAAAAGGGCAAGGAGGGTGGGATTTTATCTAAAAAGGGCATGAGGGTAGGCCGCCCCTCTGAAACTCTCTAGAGTGATCCCTGTAAAAGATTGTCGAGAAAAAAAGGGTTGGCGAGATTAAAAATTTTTGGTGATCACTGGCACTCGGCAAACATAAAAGTACCCAAAATACATATATTCAGACATTTCAGTGCCCATTTCAGTGTTATAAAAAAAAATTGGACTTTTATTATGTAGTACATAAAAAATTACGGCATGATGTCATATTTTTTCCCCCGCCAATTTGGCGAAAACTTTGTTTTTGAATATTAGTTACAAATAGCATGCAATAATAGCACGTGACAGGGGTGATTTTGCTCCGGGTTTTTCCGTCGACCCTTCCGGGTTTTTCTTTCGGCTCTTCCGGGCTCGTAAAATCATCCTGTTTAGTGGAAAAAACGAATCGAAATTGAAAATATGTTGCAAAAACAAAGTACGCGGCGCTGCGACGGACGTCGCAGACTTTTTAGGGCACCTGCAGACTAAAAACATACAGCGATGCCGCGGACGCGCTATAGCGGGTAAATTACGCGAAAAAATGGCAAACTTAGTCGAAGGATCGTTAAAAAAAACGACGAATTTCGTCGGAAATTCGCCGAAAAACCGCGAAATTAAAAACATTCGCCAAATTAACGATAAACGTTTCAGTTACAGCAACCCTTACCCAGAGCGTGATCGGAGTGAAACTAGCAAACCCTCTGTCCTGTGTTTTCCTAACCCCTTGTCTTGTTTTAACCAAAGAATATAAACGAGAATACCGATACCGAAAGATATTCTTTGTCCTACCCCTAAACCAGGAGACAAAAACCAGTCTTTTAAAAGATACCTGAGTATGAATCTTCATCTCCCCCCCCCCCTTTCGTTTAACAATGCTGATCCTCCCCAAATTCTGTTATGGGCTGCACCAGATGTCAATTAGTGCATATTTTTCATAAGCCTTCATTCAATACCCTTCCCCTCACAATTTGCGCTTTTCTATGGCGAAATGGCTCTCGGTAGAGTATAATTTGAAAAGAAGAAAAAAATAAGTAGACTGTAGATTAGGGTCTGCACGGGCCAAAATTTCCGGGACCGGGCCGAACGAAAGCTACCTTTTCCCGGCCCGTTTAAAATCCATTAAACCACGCCTGACTCAATATCTAAAAAAATTCAGATTTTTCTTAACATACAATTAAGATTCTATAATTATGGGATAATTTTACGGTCCCTGTGGCAGAATGTATGCGACGCTGCGACGGACGTCGCAGACTTTTTAGGGCACCTGCAGACTAAAAACATACAGCGATGCCGCTGACGCGCTATAGCTGGTAAGTTACGCGAAAAAACGGCAAACTTCGTCGAAGGATCGTTAAAAAAAAAGGCGAATTTCGTCGAAAAACCTCGAAATTCATTTAAAGATCGCGAAAAATGTCTAATTTCGTTGACAGATCGCGGAAAAAACGCAAATTTAGTCAAAAGACCGTGAAAAACTGTGAATTTCGTCATAAGGCCGTCAAAAAAAACATGAGTTTAGTTGAAGGATCGCGGAAAAATGCAAATTTTGCCGAATGGTTACGGAGAAAACACCAACTTCGTCAAAGGATCGTGGAAAAACGGTCAATTTCGTCGAAGAAACGGCAAATTTTGTCGTCAGATCGCGAAAAACGGAGAATTCTGCCGACAGATCGCGAAAAAACGGAACATTTCGTCGAAGGATCTCGAAAAAACAGAAAATTTCATCGAAGGATCGTCAAAAAACGGTAAATTTCGTCGAATGATCTCGAAAAAACGGCAAATTTCGCCGAAGTATTTCGAAAAAACGGCAAATTTCGTCGTCTAAAAGTGTGTATCTGCAAAATGTTTAGGATGTAAAATGTTCAACAATTTGTAAATTTTGCAAAAAAAAAAAATTAACAAATTAGTAATTTGTGCCTCAGAATCAGTTGTAAAAGTTCCACTCTCAAATTCACAACTTTTAAGATTCTTTTGTGTGTAACATCACAAAATCTCGATAACTGGATTTTTTTTTTTTTTTTTTTTTTTTTTTTTATTGGTATGGAAAACTTGGAAAAGTCAGGGAAATTTATTGCTGATCTGGAATAGACACCCTGTTGTTTGTTTTATGAATATTTGGAATAAATTTCTTCAATGATAAAAAAATAAAAAGACAATTTTCCATATCATATTTAGCAAGACAATGTTCACTCATCATTTAATGAAGTCATTCAATTTTCAGTGCAAATCAGGTAAGTTTATCAAATTATGTTTTCTTACAACTTACATTACAAAAACTAGCAGTAATTACGGTATTCTTATGTTATTTGAGTTTCATACAGTTATATAATAAGTTATGGTGTAAATGGATATCAGTATTTTGCATCGGTAATTTTCAGGATTTTTCACCTGTGTGTCAATAATTTTCAGGGTTTTTTACCTTGTGTCACAATCACCCCTGACGTGATTTTTTATTTCAATATAAAAATAAAATAACGTAATAAATGAAATAGCTTCTATTATTTAAAAAAGGAAATAAAAATAAATAAATGATAGTTTGATATAAATAAATAATGATATATATCAGGGGTTCCCAAACTTTAGACCAAAGTACCACTAAATCGAAGTTCATACTTCCGTGTACCAGCAGGCAAGAAACGCAATGCTAACATAGAAAATCCTGTAAAAAGGAACCAGTCTAAAACGAAATATATATATCGTCTTTTGTGTTTCCGTCTTGGCAGGTTTTATTATATTTAAAAATGAAATATTACATTACCAAATTGATACTTTGACTGCTTTATAATTACACTCAAGGAAAAGGTACAATTATTACATTTTAATAATGCAGACAATATCAAAATACAGTGTTTTGGTACAGGAAAAGAGCTACAATACTTAATGGCATATTGGCGCACACTGATTCATATACTACAGTTATAGTAGGTGGATTGCACTAATTTGCTTCTATCGCTAATAAAAAGTGTGGACTTGTTTTATCAAGCACAACTGCCTCATGTCTTGCTCAGTATTAGGTAGTTTTAGTCATAAATCATATTCGATGTTTAGTTTATTCATGTATTTGGTTTTCATATAAACGAAGGGGAAAAAAGCACATGCACAGAGATATGTTGTGCTAAACACAAACAAACTTTCTCAATAACAGACGGTACTCTGATATTTCGCCAACGAAAATTCTGTTAGATTCATCTTTTTAAATGTGGACTCCAGTGATCCATCGCATCAGGAGAGCTGAATAAGTTCACTTATTTCTTCTCTCGTGAGATACAGTGGCAGGATGTCTCAAATGAGAAACGAATTCCTTATTTAAAGTTTAGTTAGCGCATTTAATATAGGCTCAAAACAACTGCATTAATAATCTGCATATCTTTGAATGCAACAATAATATCACGCAGTAGGCAAACACTTGCAAGTTTCTTCATACATATCTGTATATACCACTTCAATACATATATATGTGCAATGCTGTACCTCATATCCGCACTGCATATGACCACAGTTTTTGTTTGATTTCAGATCACCATTTTAAATAAACTTACTCTGTTAAAAACTGATTTCCATGAAATAGAAAGAAAGTACACACATTTTGTACAAGAGAAGGAAAATATTTCTATCAACATAATGAATAAGTTTATGAATTATTTTTGAAATAAAACGTTTATTTTCAACACCTCTTAGAACTTAGAAGCTCTTCTATTGCATAGAAAACAATCTCTATCTCTATAAAGCAGTAGGTGTATGTCTGCCTGCCCGCGGTTTTCACCGTAATTATAACCGTAATTATAACCGTAGGATTCTGAAATTTTTGTCATGTGTGGATGTTGTCACCGGAAAGTATACCTCGGCGCCGGATTTTTAAATTTTAATTTAGATTTTTTAAAAATTAAAACGTGTATATGGAATTTTGGGTTCGAGGCTATTTCAAGCTCTCCGCATGGAATAGCTTCGGCAACGCCATCCGTGACAACGAAGCAGCCAGCCAATGAGAGCAGGTGTGATTATAGCATGATCCAGGATCTAGCGACCAGCGACGACAGTAACTTATGCGGCTGTTTAGGTACATATTCCATTGTTTTTTTTTTTTTTGTTTTTAGCACTTTCCAACCTAGTTGAAAAGTGCTTATGACTTCGGTTTGTCTGGCCGTCTGTCCGTGCTCTAATTCCCGTAAATATGCTCGGATTGCTCTGCAGTTTTTATATGTTATTGTCGTTATCTATGGCACGTTCCCTATTTCAACTGAAGTGTGTAGCACTTATAGTTTTCTTACAGGGACACTCAAAAGAATTCCGTTACATTGTGGTCTATGGGGAAAAATCATTTGCGGTTTATTTTAAAAATGTTTCACTATTGTAAACGCATTGAAATTTATATAGATCACTAAGATGCATTAGAAGAAGCTTAATATGGAATAGTAGGTGTATAGCACTTAGAGTTACTTTACAGGGACAGTCAAAATAATTCCGTTACATTACGTCTATGGAGAAAAATCGTCTGCGGCTTATTTAAATAATGTTCCACTATTTTAAACGCATTGAAGTTTATATATATTACTAAGGTGCATTACAAGAGGCTTACTACAGAATAGTGTGTGTATAGCAGTCATCGTTCATTTACAGGGACACACAAAAGAATTCTCTACTGTCTGTTAACAATAATTCCTGGAAGTGCGTTTTAAGTTACTAAACGCGATTTTAATCTTAACTAGCTTTTTGTCTATTACGTGGTGTGTATAAATTCTGTAGATCCTATACAGGGCAGCACAAAAGTTCACGAACACATTTCTGTTTATTGACAGAAACTCCAGAAGGAGAATTTAAACGGTGCTACGCGTTTCCTAACTAAACTAAAATTTAGCATCCTATGTATATATACAAATCTATAGATCATATACAGGGCTACATAAAAGTATTCGGATATTTTTCCGAATATTGTATATATTGAAAATTCCTGAAATTACGTTTTTAAATATGTTATGCGTTTTCCAAATTGTTTACTTAGATGTCATCTTTCAGCTTATTAAACGGTAATGATTTGTAAAATTATTTTAGAAGCGTTGGAAAGTGCTACATAATCTATGCTTGACGCATGATTTTTCGTTCTTGTTTAGATTTATTTTAAAGAAAAGGAATATATTTTTGACTGATTGAGATTAAAGTAGGTTAGTTTTTATTGTATTCATTCTTTGTATGTTTAGTTGCCCCCATATATTAGGTTTTAGGTAAGAATATAACTTGCATTTTACTGAATGGTTTCATAGCGTTCATATATCTGCTCATGTTCTGAAATGAAACAAACTGTTTTCAATAACAAATCTTAATGAATTAAATTAATCTTACACTTTACTATAAAATGTACAGTTCTACAATTTATCGCATGTTACAACGTTCTCAGGAACTAAAAATGTAGTAAAAAACTCTTAACAGAAAGATTGTAAATTAACAAACTCATATATATAAGATATAACTTTAAACTGATATGCCTCATCAACTGTTTTCGAAATCAATGTAATGTAAATATTTCTTAAATATTATGATTTTGTTTAAGAATTGGAAACATTCAGTGAAGTGTAGATTGTATTTTTTCATCAAAACAATTTGATTTGTAAGTATGAGGTAAAAAAAATAACCGTTTTCTCACATGAGTTTCATCAGAAAGTAAAACAATAAATAAATATGAATGATTTGTGGAGCTGTTTCAAAATAATTATAAAGAATAAGTCTTTAAAAATGTAAAATCAATGTTATTTCTGGCCGAGTTTTTTTAAAAATAATTATAGACCATTTTAATTTGTAAGCATGTTGTAAAAAAATTACCATTTTGTGACAAATTTTGAGTTTTATAAGAATCGCCCAAGAACGGACATGGAATGTGTTATAAAATTTATGTTGTCATCACACTCTTTATAATTATTTTTGTTGAGGGTTTTTGGGCGATGTGATTGAATTTTTGATAGAAACAGCTTCACAAATCATTCATATTTACTTAATGTTTAACTTGCTGATAAAACTCATAATATGTAAGAAAAAGGTGATTTTTTTTTTTTTTTACTTCATATTAAAAAATTAAATTGTTTTGAGGATTGTAAGTATGAGGTAAAAAAAAAAAAAAAAAAAACACCGTTTTCTCACATAATGAGTTTCATCAGAAAGTAAAACAATAAATAAATATGAATGATTTGCGGAGCTGTTTCAAAATAATTAAAAAGAATAAGTCTTTAAAAATGTAAAATCAATGTTATTTCTGGCCGAGTTTTTTAAAAAAAATAATTATAAACCGTTTTAATTTGTAAGCATGTTGTAAAAAAAATCCCCATTTTGTGTCAAATTTTGAGTTTTATAAGAATCGCCCAAGAACAGATATGCAATGTGGTATAAAATTTATGTTGTCATCGCACTCTTTATAATTATTTTTGTTGAGGGTTTTTGGGCGATGTTATTGAATTTTTTATAGAAGCAGCTCCACAAATCATTCATATTTACTTAATGTTTTAACTTGCTGATAAAACTCATAATATGTGAGAAAACGGTGATTTTTTTTTTTTTACTTCATATTTACAAATTAAATTGTTTTGAGGAAAAAATACATCCTGCACTGCACTGAATGTTTTAATTTCTTAGCAAACTCATAATGTTTAAGAATTATTTACATTATATTGATTTCGACAACAGTTGATGAGGCATATCAGTTTAAAGTTGTATCTTATATATGAGTTTGTTAATTCAATGATGTGAAATTTATGATTATTTATTTATTGTTATTTACAATTTTTCTTTCTGTTACTGTTATTGGACTACATTTTTAGTTCCCAAGAATGATGTAATATGCGATAAATTGTAGAACTGTACATTTTATAGTAAAGTGTAAGATTAATTTGATTCATTAAAATTTGTTATTGAAAACAGTTTGTTTCATTTAAGAACACGAGCTGATATGTCTAGCGCTATGAAAACATTCAGTAAAGTGCAAAATATATTCTTACCAAACACATAATATATGGGGGCAACTGCGCATACAAAGAATGAATACAATTGAAACTAACTTATGTGAACCTCAATTAGCCAAAAATATATACCTTTTTTTAAAAATAAAATTCAAACATAAACAAAACAATGAAATCTGTGGCTAGCCGCTTTCAGCTGTGAACATGAACTGCCGTCGCTGGATCCTGGATCATCCCATATTCACACCTGCTCTCATTGGCTGTCTGCTCTGTTGCTGTGGATTGGCGGAGAGCATGGAATAGCCTCGAATCCAGAATTTTGTATGCATGTTTTAATTAAAAAAAAAAATCTAAATTGAAATTAAAAAATCAGGCTTAGGTGTTATAATTACGGTGCTTTCCTCAGGCAGGAAGACAGAATAGGTTTGTTTGTATAGAGGTTTGTGTATGTGCTGTTTTTAATAAAGACAGTTGCATTTTTTCCGCGACCCTTTCACGAAAGTTTTTTCTGCGAACCTTTCACTAAATCAGCATTTTTCCACAATCCTTTGACGAATTTCGTATTTTTTCTGCGATCCTTTGATGAAATTCAAGTTTTTCCTGCAATCATTTGACGAAATTTGCTTTTTTGTGATCTTTTAATGAAATTCGTGTTTTTTCTGCGATTATTTGATGAAATTCGTGTTTTTCTCGCGAACCTTTGACAAAATTCGCGTTTGCCAGCGATTCTTTGATAAAATATGCTTTTTTCTATTATGATAGGGAAAAGCGGATTAGGATAGGTAGATAGGAAACCCCATTATCGGATCGGGACATTAGATGTAATTAAGAAACATTTGTATATTTGTAATAATTAGCGAAAATGGCGAGATAAAGGGGGTGGGGGGGGATGACTTTTTATTAAATATCGCATTTATTCTACATCAACTTCCTCTCACCACCAGGGGGTGCTTTGCTATCTCTGTTTCTATGGACTGGATTACGACGGGGTATGGCTCTTTCCACTCGACATCAATAGAGCTTACTGAGTTTAGTTTGGATTTTCACCACAGGGGGCGCTTTCGTATCTCTGGTTCTATGGGCTGGATCATGACGGGGTATGCCTCATTCGACTCGACATCGATAACCTTAATGATTTCAGTTATGTTCGTATAGAACATATTGTGGCCCCTGGCGGTGGAAGGTGTAACTAAAGGATTTTGCAGCTAACTCTGGTTCTATGGGTCACATCACGACACGGTTTGGCTCATTCAACTCAACATCAATAGAGCTTACCTATTTTAGTTCTGAATTTCACCACCAAGTGGTGCTTTCCTATCTCTGTTTCTATGGGCTAGATCACAATGGGGTATGGCTCTTTCCACTTGACATCGATAGAGCTGACTGATTTTAGTTCGGATTTTCACCACCAGTGGTGCTTTCCTATATCTGGTTCTATGGGCTGGATCACGACGGGGTATGGCTCATTCGACTCTACATAGATAGAGCTTATCGATTTTCACCACCAGGGGTGCTTTTCTATCTGGTTCTATGGACTGGATCATGAAGGGGTATGGCTCTTTCGACTCGACTTACGGTAATATATGAGAGTGTGTATGGCACGCCCAGTGTTTGCTGTCTAAGGTAGTGGGGCCCCCAACATTAGATTTGTTTAAAAATAAAAAAATCTTCAACACTGATTTCAGGTACATTTAAGGTTGTTGGCACGGGCAACGCCGGGCGGGTAAGCTAGTGTCTTATAAATTACACTTGGGATTTTATTTTTTTAAACTCCTCCTACTTCCAAACATCTAGACTTTACCTTCAGATAATTCAATTTATAAAGCATGCTTAGAGGCAGTTCTTACGCTAATTAAAAATACTACATTTATTAATTTCAAAATTAGGACTTTATTAAAAAATTCAATTTTTATCCATATAAATCTAATAATTATGTTTTTAATTCTGGAAAACTGATTGTATCATAAGCGGCGTGTACGAATTTTAGCAAGTCTGCTATAACAAACATTTCTCACAACAACAACAAAAAAACAAACAGAAAAAAATGTTTACAGATCCTAAATCGCATTCGAAATTTTTTTGAAAAATTCCAAGTTAATAAATACAAGCCTTTTTTGGTTTCATAACAATATGCTGCATTCTGTATTTTTCCCACGTACCAGTATAGGACTTCTGCGTACCAGTAGCCAGAGCTTTGCGTACCAGTACTGGTACGCGTACCATAGTTTGAGTACCCCTGATATATATAATAAAAACAATTTATAGAATTAAAATAAAAATGAAAGTAAATAAGCAGCAATATAAACAGAATAACCGGGTTACAATGTGAAGCATAAAATTGCCATTTTGTTGCAATTGCGTCAATGTGATGCGTATATCACATCTGTGCCCAATATTTTTGCTTGGTTTTAATAAATTTTGCTCCATTTCCATGCACCTTTTGGCTCTAATGAAAAAAATGTGTCGAAAATTTCAAAAATTCCCAACAAATCTGTACAGGTAATTTTGGCACAGATGTCATATACGCATCACATTGGCGTGATTGCAACAAAATGGCAATTTTATACCTCACATGGTAACCCGGTTATTTTGTTTATATTACTGTTTATTTACTTTTATTTTTCATTTTAATTCTATAAATTCTTTTTATTATGTATATCAATATTTATTTATATCAAACTATCATTTATTTATTTTTATTTCCTTTTTTTAAATAATAGAAGCTATTTCATTTATTACGTTATTTTATTTTTATATTGAAATAAAAAATCGTGTGCCATTATTGCATGCTATTTGTAACTAATATTCAAAAACAAAGTTTTCGCCAAATCGGCGGGGCAAAAAATCTCGCCAATGTGCTGCGTATATGACATCTGTTCCCAATAATCATGGATTTAATTAATTTTGTAATATGCGGTGCAACCAAAACAATTGTGATTAAATTGGTACAAATATCACAGACACACCGGAGTTAATTTTTGGCACCTAAATGACGATTTTTGCTTTCTATGGCAACCTGGTGTTTTATAATAAAATTGAATATGTGTTTAAATAAATAAAATAAAATAGGTACTTTTATGTTAGCTGGGCGTCAGGGATAACTCTCCAAATCTTGTTTCAATTGGAATAATTTAAATTGCAACATTTTATGTGAGATTTGTTATTCATATTGATATGTATGTTTAGCTATTTTATTATGATTATATTTTAGCTAATTTTAAGTAAGTTTTTTAAGATTTTATATTACAATGTTAAAATATTACCTATTTGATATTAGCTAATGTCAAAAGATTGGCGAACCACAGAGTTTAGAGAATAAACTGTATGCCTTGCACAGTGGGAGTTGCTGACTTTATGACATCATAAGCAGAAGTAAAACTTTAATTGAAAATTACGGCTAATTAATTAAATTTTCGAACAAACGAACGTACGATAAGAAATCTGTGTCCAGATATCTTTCATTAAAAAAAAGACTGGTGTAATTTGATGCAGTAGTTTGTTCTCACGGATTGTCGAAAGAAAAAGCTTAGCGTTTTAAATATATAGATAAAGTGGGACATTATTTTATATCTACGATTGAGAAGCAAAATTTAAATTCTAATACTCAATTTATTTTTCTTTATCTCACGTTTTTTTCTGAAACAGATGATGTCACCCTCCAAGGCAGTTAAAATACGATTATTAATTTTTTTTTCTCTCACGTTCCTTTTGCTATCTTTGATCCATTTTTATTGTCACTTTGATGGAATCAATGAGACGCCATTCTGTCTTGACTCATGTTGTTTGCAGATATTTCTATAGAAGTTTAAACGTGCATCTAAAAAAATATTAGATATGGCAAAAACTTGCCAACCCTGAATTAACCTGATTATAATAATAATTTCAAATTTTCACAAAACTATGACTTGATTTTTCACAAATATAAAAAACTCTTCACAAACACAGGAATTTTGCTTAGTAGCCACTGGCTAGTAGATTGATTTGTTTTAATAGCCAGCTACTGGTTAGTGAGAATAATTTCTTTAGTAGCCAGTAAGGACATCTACGTCATTGAATATTTAAGTTAAAAAATATTTAGGGGAGACTGGTACACACTGGACCTATGGGCACAGTGGACCACCCCCTAATCTTTTATTATTATTTTTTTTTTTAATTTTAAGCGTCACTTCTATCCTAATAGACAACAGCACTGAACTGATTATTTATAGCCTTCAGAAAATATGTTTAGCTCAGACTGGACTATTTTATCCTGATGGGTTGTTTTGAGCTTCTAAAAGTAAAATTTTTCATCATGCTATTTTTTTTTAGGTAGATTTCGTAAGAAATACTAATTACATTCTCCCCTAAGTTGGAATTTTTAAAAAATTTTTGCAGATCTACGCCGATCATGACTTCAGAACCCAAAACCACCCTCAGTTCAAAATCTATCTATCTATCTATGTCACTTTTTTATGGACACGATAACTTGAATAATTCTTCACAAATCGCTTCCAAACTGATTCATAAAATCAAGAGGCCTAAAATCTCGGTCAAGTTCGTTAATGGCCAAAATCGAACCAGGGGGGGGGGGGGAGGGGGGAAATAGGGGAGCTTTTTGTGAAAACAGAAAAAAACCCATAACATCTTAATTATAATACATATTGAATCCGTTTAAAGTTATTATTACTTCTAGGAAAAGGGCCGAAAATTTATGTATAACAAATTTTTGATATTAAAAATGGCCCAGGGGGGGGGGGGGGGTGGAGAAGGGGCGTTTTAGAAGAAAAAAATTCATAACTTCGTCAATTTACAAGATATCAAATCCGCTTAAATTTATTATAAACCCTCTTACTATTATCTAAAACTTTTATATTGACAAGTTTTTTATAGAACCAACCCTTATAGCAAAAAAAAAAAAAAATTAAAAACAATAAAATCCCTGCCGGCTCCGCCTGCGAACAAGTTAGATTTCGAAATGGGCGGTCCCTTATGGAACCCAACTACGGCATCATGGCAAAAAGGTCATTTCTTCTTGCAATTCTCAACATACAGGCGCCCCACAGTCTGCATCTTCGAAATCTACCTGCGCCTGTAGGCCGAGCCGTTAGGGATTTTTTTTAGTAATTAAAGGTTGTAAATAAATAAGATAAAACAGCTTTTTTGCAAAGCTAAGATACTTGTTTTTATTTAACTTTAAAGTTAATATGTTTAAAAGAAAGCTATAAACAATATTAATAGGATTATTTATTGAACTTCAACATGGGGCACAGTGGTCCACAATCCACTCTGCTCCTGTAATGCAGAATGTTCCAAATATTTAATAATTGCTTATTTTCTGTAAAGAAATATTGCTTTAAAGTAGTTCTGTAAAATAAAGTAAACAAAGAAAAATAACAATTTATTTAACATAGTAAGAAATATTTTGTTTTGTATTTACTGCCTTTGATAAATATAACTGTAGTCTAATGGGTGATGATTCTATTCAAGTAAGATTCATGAGACGTAAATTGAATGGAAATCAGTTCATTTTTCCAGAAACTGTAGCTGAATCTGTTGTTAATGTCAATGATTTCATAATGTTGCTCCCAGGCTCAGACTTACTCATAAGTACTTTAGAATTTCATTTGCAAATTTTAATGTGCACTGATTTTTTTGTACTTAAGTAATAACTTCAACCAAATTGCAATTGTTCCTGTATTAATCTGTTATTATTTTCAAAATATAATTAATTCTTTTTTTGTTTTTGTCTCAAAATGTTTATTTTTCCAGAAACTGTAGCTGAATCTGTTGTTGATGTCAATGATTTCATAATGTTGCTCCCAGACCCAAAAGTATTTCACTAAAATTCCAGGCTCAGTGTTACTCATAAGTATTTTAGAATTTCATTTGCAAATTTTAATGTGCGCTGATTTTTTTGTACTTAAGTAATAACTTCAACCAAATTGCAATTGTTCCTGTATTAATCTGTTATTATTTTCAAAATATAATTAATTCTTTTTTTGTTTTTGTCTCAAAATGTTACTTGTAAATTTATATTACTATGTTATTTTGCGGGTAAAGGGAAAATAAAAAAGAATTAGATTAATGAAAAATAGATTTATATTGCATTTCAGATAATACCTAATAGCAGTCCACTGTGCCCTGGTGGGTGGACCAGCGTGCCTCACTTTTTTTTTTTTTTTTTTTTTTTTTTTTTAAATGTATTGAAAACTATGTTCTGAGAGAATTATGATGAATGTATAAAGGTTTAAGGAATATTCAAAAATATTTTCATGCAGATTGGTCTGTCCATTAAAGAGAAAAAAAAATTAACTGAAAAAGTGGTCCACTGTGTACCAGTCTCCCCTAATGAGGGAACGGTAAATGAGTAACTTGTGTACTAAATAAAAATATTTTAATTTGTATTGTTTTGAATAAATTTGAGATACTAATTTCGAATTTATTTTAAATTTTAAAATAAGTTAACAGCAAAGTTATACACAACATGCTTATGTAGCTAACTACATAAGTCCCACTAAGCTTAGGTACTTGTAAACTTGTTTAAGCTAACTACATTAAGTACCTTTTTTTAAAAAAAAATTATTTGTCTAGAATTAAGATGTGACAATAATAAAATAGGTATGTTTGTACACTAAATAATAACCGACAACATGATATATATTACACATGCACAACCTGTGCATAAAAATTATGAATTTCATTGGGCATGGAAAATTGTGAATTTTAGGGAAAAAAAGGAAAAGTGGAAAATCCTGCATTGGGCCGGTTCTTTCTGCATTTTAAATCGCCAGTTTTTCAAGTTTAATCACCCAATGCTCATTTTCATCTTTAGTTGCATTTCTCAAGCCTTGCACCGGGTTATTTTAAAACATTTTTGACTATTTACTTTTTAGAGTGATTAAAAGCAAAAAACTGTACTGATTGGTACTTATATAGAAGCTTTTCTCAAAATCGCACTTCATAGTGTTTGAATGAGTCATTAAGATAGGACTGTAAAGAGTTCTTCTTTGTATAACACAATTATTTTGTGTGGCCCTGTAAATGAATAATAAATGCTGTGACATACTGCACTTCATAAATGCATAAATCAATTTCGTTAATGCTTGAAAGGGTGTGACATCTTTTGTAACTCTCCCTGTAAAAGAAGTATATAAAACTTCATTTTCAAGAGCGATCATTCTATAGTAAACAACAATAACATATAAAAATGACAGGGCAATCTATAAGAGTTAGAGCACAATCAGGCAAACTCCAGTGTGTTAGAAAATGTATGTGCATGTTTTACACATTAAAGGTGAAAATAAGCACTCGTTGATTAAACTTGAAAAACTGGCGATTAAAAATATGAAAAGAACCGGCCAAATGCAGGATTTACCGATATCCTTACTCTAAAATTCGTGACTTTTTCGCCCCCGTTAGACAAAATTCATAATTTTTTTGTGCCCGATCGCTGAAATTCATGATTTTTTTTTGCTCCCGTTCTTCGAAATTCATAATTTTTCCATGTCTGATCGATGAAATTTAGAGTTTCTTCATGTCCTATCAACGATTTTTTTGCGTTCAATCGACAAAATTTATTATTTTTCTGCATCTGATCATCGAAATTTGTGATTTTGTGGCAGCCGATTGCCGAAATTACTGATTTTTATGCTCCCGACTGACGGAAATTCATCATTTTTATGCTTCTGAACGACGGAAATTCGGGATTTTTACGCTCCCAATTGACGAAGTTTGCAATTTTTTCCGGATTAATTGACAGAATACACAGTTTCTGAAGATGTTAGCCACTTTTGGTTCGCGGGCCACAGGTTGTGCATGTATAATGTAAATCATGTTGTGGGTTATTATTTAGTGTATAAACTAGAGGTGCACTCACAAACTTGACTGGCTTGTCGAGGTCCACAATCCGACTCGTTCAACGAAATTCTCGATTTTTACGTGCCTTATCGGTTAAATTCGCGATTTTTATGCGCCTTATTGGCTAAATTCGAGATTTTTATGTGCCCGATCGGCAGAATTCACAATTTTTGCATGCCCGATCGGTGAAATTAACGATTTTTGCACACCCGCTCGACAAAATTCATGATTTTTACGCGCCTGATGAGCTAAATTCACGATTTTTACTCGTTCTATCAGCTAAATTTACAATTTTTATGCACCCCATCGACGAAATTTGTGATTTTTACCCGCTGATCGGCTACATTCACGATTTTTACGCACTCGATCGGCGGAATTCACAATTTTTACGTTCCCGATCGGCGCAATTCGCGATTTTTAAGTGTGCGAACGGCACAATTCGTGATTTTTACATGCCCGATCGGCTAAATTCATGATGTTTTTATGCGACCTATGGACAAAATTTGACATTTTTTCGCGACAAATTGGTAAATTTTGAAATTTTTTGAGATGTTGGCATTTAGGGTCATTGTGGGCCGCTTTTGGCCTGCCGGCCAGAAGTTGTGCATCCCTAGTATAAAGATACCTATTTTATTATTGTCAGATCTTAATTCTAGACAAAAAATTTTTTTAGTAAAAGGTACTTATTTAGTTAGCCACACAAGTATCTAAGCTTAGTGAGACTTATGTAGTTAGCTACATAAGCATGTTGTGTATAACTTTGCCATTAACATATTTTTAAATTTTAAATAAATTGGAAATTAGTATCTCAAGTTTATTCAACGCAATATAAATTAAAATATTTTTATTTAGTATATAAATTGCTTTACTGTAAACTAATTATATATTTTAAAATTAATTATTCAATGACATAAATGTACTTACTGGCTACTAAAGAAATTATTCTCACTCGCCGGCCAGTGGCTACTAAGCAGTGACGGATCTAAGGGGGGGTTAGCCGGGGCAGCTGCCCAGGGTGCAAGACTTGGAAGGGCGCAAAAATGAGGAATCATCTATATATTTAAAACGCAAGACTTGGAAGGGCGCAAAAATGAGGAATCATCTATATATTTAAAACGCTAAGCGATTTCTTTCGACAATCCGTGAGAACAAACTACTGCATCAAATTACACCATTCTTTTTTTAAATGAAAGATATTTGGACACAGATTTGTTATCGTGCATTCGTTTGTTCAAAAATTTAATTAATTAGCCGTAATTTTCAATTAAACTTTTACTTCTGTTTATGACGTCATAAAGTCGGTAACTCCCACTGTTGCGAAGAATAGAGTTTATTTTCTGAACTCCATGGTTCGCCAATATTTTGACATTAGCTAATATCATCTAAGTAATATTTAAACATTGAAATGTAAAATTTTAAAAAAACTTACTTAAAATTAGCTAGAATATAATAATAATAAAATATCTAAACATAAACATATCAATATGAATAACAAATCTCACGTAAAATGTTGCAATTTAAATGATTCCAATTGAAACAAGATTCGGAGAGTTATCCCTGACGCCCAGCTAACATAAAAGTACCTATTTTATTTTATTTATTTACACAAAAATTCAATTTTATTATAAAACACCAGGTTGCCATACAAAGCAAAAATCGTCATTTAGGCGCCAAAAATGAACCCCGGTGCGTCTGCGATAATCAAAATTGTTTTGGTTGCACCGCTTATTTCAAAATTAATTAAATCCATGATTATTGTTTCTTTCTAAGATTAAAAATAAGAAAATTTGTACTTCTCTATTATCCCGTCGAACACTTTTCATAACAAATAACTATCGCCAAACTGTAACGCCAAATAAACGGGAGAACGTTGCCATTGAAATATCAAAATAAATAAATAAATAAAATATAAGAATTTAAGGACACGATTTTTATTTTAATTAATGAAATAACTAATATATCAGTAAAACATATTGCAAAATAGACGCAAATGTTGAATTAAAAACCATTTGATGACGTAACAAATACGTATAATGCTTCTGACATAAAGTAAATCGGACTGAATTTTTGGCGATAGTTTTTTGTTATGAAAAGTGGTCGACCGGATAATAGAGAAGTAATCAGAAAATTTAATGCTTAACGAAATTCAATTATTTGATCGATCGCAAGATATAGCAAGAATATAGTCGCAGAATGGAAATTAAGAAATCTGCCAACAATAATCATAAACGAACACAAAACTGAAATCAGGCTATGGCTTAGATATGTAGACGCAGTGGCGTATCTAGGGGGTGGGCTGATAGGGCTTCAGCCCCCTCCGAAATTTGTAGAAAATATCGTTTAATTACGAAAGTTTAGAAAAATGTGATGAAACTTGCTAAGATAAAATTCAAAATGAACCAGAAAAAAAATTCCGTTTTAGACAGATTTTCTTCTAAGAAAGTGTGTTATTTCACAAATGCCATGCATGTATGTGCTCCAAAATGAGTCTAAGAATGTGTTGAGGGAGAGGTGGGGTAGATCGAGAATGTTGTTATATAATTTTAAATTTGCTGTTTATTTGGTTTTATATACTATTTATTAAATACTTTTAGTAGATAATTTTCAGTATTCCGTTTTAAAAAATGCTGTGTAACGATGTAATTATACTTGCGAAGACAAAAACCTGTTTAAAACGACATTTTCCCCTGTCCCATGCAATTTCGTCTTAGTAGATTTGATTGTACACTAGATGCGTTACCTGCTAATAAGATAAAAACCTGTTTAAAGCGGAATTTTCCCCGTTTCTTGCGATTCCTTCTTAGAAAATTTTACTGTATCTCAGCCTCCTCCGAAATGATAAGTCTAGATACGCCACTGTAGTAGACGACATATTTATTATCACAAATAAACGAATTAATCTAGATAACCTCCTTGACAAAGTAAATTCGTATGATAAGAATATCCAGTTTACAATAGAAAAAAAATAAAGCATTCGATCAGCTACTTAGATGTAAAAATAACTCATGATATAACTAAAATAAATACTACAGTATATAGAAAACCCACAGCAAACTTAAATATAATCTCCTATAAAGCCGATACTCCACTACCATACAGATTAGCAGCCATGAATACATATATAAATAGAGCTCTACATGTTTGTTCAACAGAAAAAAATCACTAAAGGAAGAATTAAAAATCATTGAAAACACAGGTGTAAAGGCAGGACATCCGAGAAAAACTATGCTTAAACTAATTGAAAGAGTAAGAGAAAAAATTGACCATATACAACCAGCACAGAGGAATCTAACATACACTCCTCCTATTCCATATATAAAAGGTGTATCTTTGAAAATAAAACGAGAATTAGAAAAAATAGGAAAAATAGTCCCACTAATCCCCAATCCATCCCTCTTCAAATCAATAACAAATGAAATAGAAAAATATGAGGAAATACAAACAGCAGGAATATACAGAATAAATTGTCTAAACAGCAGAAATGAAAAGGTTACTTACATAGGAATGACAAAGAGAAAAATAGAAGAAAGAATGAAAGAACATATCCGAGATATAAAACTAAATAAACAGTCAACAGCTCTTGCAAGATTAAACACTAAAACCCCAATAAAACTTGAAACCCTACAAATACATAAAATAGCTAACTAAGAAAATTTACATAACGCTTTAATAAGAGAATCAATAGAAATCAATGCATCCAAAGTCGCATGCAATGACATGGTACACTCATTACTTGATTGCAGCTGGAAAAAAATGTTGGAAGAGGGGGAAAGAGAGAGAGAGAGAGAGAATATTGAATGCCGATAGGGGGAGCTCTTCAACCAGCAGTCATATTATAATGGAGAGGAAGGAAGTTGAAGATCACAACTGATGTTGCCCTAGCGGGGGGGGGGGTGAAAGCGCTATTGTCAAGTGGTAGAGATTTTTATTCGAGACTGTTTTTACATTTTTTTAAATGGTGAACGTTTTTAGTAAGAATTTTTAGCCATGCTTTTTAAAAATAATGTCTGAAAGAAAAGTTGGTAAAATGTACAAATAGTAAATTGTTATTGTAATTTTTTCCGTCAAGTTTTGACGGGTTCCATCTAGTAAAAGATTAAGAATAAAAGGAAATTAAAAATTCCCATGAAAATATATTCAATTTTATTTTGTTCAACGGACGTTTACTTTGTTGCATAAGGACCTGAAATAAAAAATAAATTAATTTGTATTACATTATATAAAATATCACATTGCCACCAGTATTTTTAAGAAATTTTTATTTATTTAAAATTTAAAGATTTTGCGTTATTTCTTTTCCAATATTGTTTTATGTTGTTTTACAGCGTGTGCAGTATTTTATTTCGGTTATGTCTAAAAGACATTCGGGTGATTATTACAGAAAGAAGGCTAAAAAAAGAGAAGAGGAGACTTCACAGCTATCATCTAGTATGTCCTCATGGCTTAAGCCGAGCGATACGTAACTTTTCTACGCAATAACTGAGTTGATATGTAAGAAAATAATTATAAATCGATTTTTTATTAATTTCTTCTAAATTTAGATATTTTTGTAATTAATAGACATTTTTGTCTAAAAAATGAAAACAAATCCTATACTCTGTTGAGAATTCAACGCGTTCTGGCCCTTTAAAGCCATTTTATTTATGTAGTTAAAAAGGTTTTCTATCCACGGAAATCAGTTTTATTGTTTTATTTATGTATATCAGTTGTTAATAAGCAAATTTTGATTTCCAAAATATCGCACCTATACTTTTTTTTAAATTAATTAAACTTTTTATTAGAAATGTTTATCTAATAAAATATGTTAACTTAAGTTGTGCTTCACAGTCACGCCACTTGTACTAATTTTGAAGCAAAAAAGTACATTAATTAAATTTAAACGTCGTAGGTTAACATAGCAATAAATTTAAACGTTACTTTTAATCGAGATCGTCATGATTGTTTACATTTCTTGCTATGCTTATATTTTCTCTTCAAATCTCCTGTTTCTTTTTACGTACAATTACGAATAAAGTTTATAAAAGTTCTACTATAATTTTTAAAAAGTTATAGTTATTTGAAAAAATGTTTCCTGCTTAAAGATATTGCTTGCTTCTTTATTTATAATGTAAGTTCAATAACAAATATTTCGAAACTTACTAATTGAGCATTTACTCAGCAATCAAGTATAGCTGACCAAAAAATGAATATTATTACCCTTTTAAGAGGTAATTTCTGGCAGTCACACTCATGGTCATCACTCTAATTTTCATTCGTTATACAACCATGAAAGTTGTAACAGAATATTTGGATTTTTGTACATTAAATATTTATTTTTAAACTTTTATAGTATTAGTTAAATTTTAGAATTGTTTATGCAGTAAAAAATGAGAAAGACCAAAGTATCCGTTATAGCATTTAAAGATTATTCTTAGAACCGCGGGAAATTTTACTAAAGTTTTATAAAAATGTTTTATATCAGAATTTTTATTTCAAACCATTTAACTTGCGCATATTGAATTTATTTTTGTAAAGCATACGTGGTTGGGGCTTATTAAACTTTAGCATACATTAGTATACATTTACTTTTACATACTTATTTTATAAAGAGTTTCCTGATAGGAATCGACGTGTATTTATTTGGTAATGATTCTCATCAATGACTCATTACCGCAGTTCTGTTTTAAGACTTTAAAACAAGCCTGCACATGTTGACTTGGAAACCTTTAATCAGCGTCCAAGGGCGGGGTGATCGCCACATCGCCGCTCCTTTGAATCCACCATTGTTATACATAGATAAAGTTACTGTTTCTAACTGATGTATTTATATTTGTATAAATAAGAATATTGTGTATATTTTTGAGAAATTTATAACATATAAAATGAAAAAAGAAACGCCCGTATATAACTTGCAAATTACCTTATGACGACATAATAAAAACATTTGCATCAAAGAAAGCTCGCAAAGTAAATCTTTAATAGGCATTGTAGATATTAAAACAGGTATATTTTCTGTAATTTTTGTATTGTGTAATATTGTACTTTTTATATAGAAAAAAGGCATAGTAAAAATACAGATTTTGAGTATTGAGTATTAATATTACTTCCTTAAGCAATTGTTTACGCAGATTTTATTCTGATATTCTTGGGAGTAGGGCTAGGGCGCAAATCTACAAGCTTGCCCCGGCTAAAATTTAGTCTAGATCCGTCTCTGCTACTAAGCCAAATTCCTTATTTTCACCTTTATTTACCATGTGTCTGTTTCATGTTTGAAGATGGGATCACTCTAGAGAGTTTTGGAGGGGAGGCCCTTTTCAGATAAAATCCAACCCCCTTGCCTTTTTTCCAATTACAATCCTACCCTCTTTGTATTACCAGGCAGAATCCTGCCTTGTTTGCATTGTTTTTTCAAAAATTCTTTACCTATCTTTTCTTTTTAGAAGGGTCGTACGATACGCTAGGAGTAAAACTTGTCTTTACTTCTCTGTGAAATGTCAGAGAAGTAACTTGAGAACTTTTATTTTGTTGTCTTAGTTAAAATCAGGAACAAGTTTTACAGAGAAAAGTTTCTAAAAATCATAGGAAAATGGGAATGACTGTGAGTAGTAAGTAAAGAAAGCAGAAAATGTGCTAAAAGGACAGGTTATTTTACAAAAAAAATTTACTTTAATATTTTTAATACTTTCATAGGGTGAAGTTATGTAAATTATAAATGTTCTTGTATTGTTATTAGCAAGGAGCTACAATTCATTTTTTTTGCGCCCCAGCCACTTCTAAATTCCCCCTGCTGGTATATTGATGTATGCCCTTTTTATAAAATGATGTGCCCTTCTCAACAAAATTACCCTTATTCTATAATGTGCACCCTGCCCTTTTTTTTATCTTCTAGAATGATCCCCGGATTAAAAGGAATGCAAAACAACTTTTGGCAGTTATGTCTGTAAAATTTTAGCTGTCCAGTTTGCCCCCAACTCTAAGCCCCTCCCTGCTAAAATAACCAATCAACCATTGGACTTCGGAAATGGGCATAGAATAAATAAAAGCCCCCAGGTTTACTGGATTTTTTTTTGTTGTTTCTTCAGTATAAATTAAAAACATTGAGTGATTTTACTTACCCATCATTACGTAGTATAGGGTAAGTCTTGTAAACGTTTTGAAAATCAAAAAATTTTGCTGTCTGTGTGTGTCTGTAAACGCTCTATCTCCTGAACCCATTGAGATAGAGACTTGAAATTGGGTATGTACTGAGTAGGTCATAATGGGAAGAAGCTTATTGAATTTCAGTTACCTTGAGGATCCGGAACTCTTTTTTTCAGACTCTCGAAAGACTCGTTCTGATAAAAGGTATATAAAATTTTTCGAAATGGTTTATTTTAAGGAGTGACTATATAAGACAATAAGAAAACAAAAATTTTGCATCGAGAAGGAAGTCGATCGGATCATGAGTTGCCGAGATAGTTGTCATCCTATTTTCAACACGCTTCGATTTTTCAGGACCCTGTATTTCATCCAAATTTCAATTCCAAGATATATTTCAATTGTAAATGAGGCGCTTCATCCGATGCAATAAAGCGTTATTAATAGGATTATGATTTTTGGAGTTATAAATAAGGATGGATGTTTCTTTTACACCATTCAGTCTTTAAACTTTTAGGACATTATTTTGGAATTGCAGTGCATTTTATCAGTTGTTTCATTTTCCTATTTTATAGTATATGCCTATCCATGATGGGTCAGTATTACGGTGGCCCCCCAACGACTCGTTTCTTCTCTCAATTGACTTGCACTTTAATTGTTTTAGTGTGTGTATGAAATAGTTTGCATTCATTATTCCTTGTTCTTTTCTTTTTCCAGATATGAACCAACTTTGTGATTACATCAGCTGTAATATATTTTCCATTAATAACAATGGTGAGTTTCTAAATTATTGTTTCATTCTTTAGATTTTTAAAGAAGGAATGATGCATTTGCTGAAAGTGATAAAATACCTTTTTAATATAAAGATAGACATGTCTCATATAGGCTCCATATTCAAGATCGATAGGGATAAGTAAACTGTCCTCGCAAAATGCTTTGAAAAGGATGAACGTAAACCACGAGATCACCTGCTTAAAAATGGTCAAACTGTAAATGTGAAAATTGAAAATTATTAGTTTTTAGATGTGTTTGTAATTATATAAATACGTAGCACCTAGAGTTGTCGTCTGGGCCATCCGCAAAAACTACCCAACTGAATGGTTTGAAATTTAATATATAGAATCGTTGCAGAATTTTGTCAAGTCATTTCCAATTTTATGAAAATCGAATCAAAACTTAACAAGAACGAAAAATCATGCGTCAAGTATAGATTATGTAACACTTTCCAACGCTTTCAAAATAATTTTACAAATCATGCCGTTTCATAAGCTGAAAGATAACATCTAAGTGAACAATTTGGAAAATGCATAACCTATTTAAAAACAAAATTTCAGGAATTTCCAACCTATACAATATTCGGAAAATTATCCGAATACTTTTATTCAGCCCTGTACCTATAGGCTCTGTAGATTTATATATATACTACATAGGATGCTAAATTTTAGTTTAGTTTGGAAACGCGGAGTACAGTTTAAAATTCTACTTCTGGAGTTTGTCTATAAACGGAAATGGGTTCGTAAACTTTTGTGCTGCCCTGTATATGAAATACAGAATTTATACACACCCAGTAATAGACAAAAAGTGAGTTAAATTTAAAATTGTGTCTAGCAACTTAAAACAAAACGCACTTCCAGGAATGATTGTTAACAGACAGTAGAGAATTCTTTTGTGTGTCCCTGTAAATGAACAATGACTGGTCTACACACACTATTCTGTAGTAAGCTTCTTGTCATGCACCTTAGTGATCTATATAAATTTCAATGCGTTTAAAATAGTGAAACATTATTTAATTAAACCGCAAACTATTTTTCTCCATAGACGTCATGTAACAGAATTCTTTTGACTGTCCCTGTAAAGTAACTCTAAGTGCTATGCACACCCTATTCCATATTAAGCTTCTTCTAATGCACCTTAGTGATATATGTCAATTACAATGTCTTTGAAATTGTGTAACATCATTTAAATAAACCGCAAATGATTTTTCCCCATAGACCGTAATGTAAAGGAATTCTTTTGAGTGTCAAGAAAAAAAAAAAATAAGAGCTACACACTTCCGTCAAAATAGGGAATATGCTATAGATAATGACAATAACATAAAAATTGCAGGGCAATCTGAGCCTATTTATGGGAGTTAGAGCAAGGACAGACGGCAGACAAACCGAAGTCATAAACACTTTTCAACTATAGTTTGGAAAGTGTTATTCATAAAAGTTTTCTTCATTCTATTCAATCCTATCCTACGTAATGAATTCAATGCTATCCCATAGGATAGGTCATGATTCTAGGTTGCCATGGTGATAATGTTTTATTTAAGATGGAGTCCTATTATTTCCATATGACTGAATTTGTATACTAAAATTGTTTTATTAGAGCTCTAATCTACCGACGGTTTTTTAGGCAGATGTTTCCTAAGAAATAGAAATTGAAAAAAAATTATAAATATGGATTTGAAGTTATGAAATTTTCAAAGCTTGGCTTCCGTTTCCCACTGGAATGTCAAATGTACTTATTTCATTATGGAAATGTATAATAACAGAGGATATAATTCAGTGAAATAATAATGATGATCTTGTATTGTAAATTGTAGAGTGTCATTTTAATGTAACAGAATTGGCCGGGCACCAGTGATATATGTACCTATAAAAATATATATGTGTATAATATGTGTGTGTGTGTATAGATATCACTGGCTAACCGAAAAGTACTCAGAATTGTATTGTAAATGTGCATTGAAATTGAATTGTCATAAAATAAAATCAATATCTATATAATACTATGAAAATCGGCATCACCTGAAATAAATTTTGTATTCATGCATTTTTGTATAAGATCTGAATACTTATAAAACGAGTTACAGTACGAATGCACCTGATTTGTCATCTTTGACATACAATTGTTTTATTTGTCAAGCACATGTTGCCAAATTTTAGGTAACTTAAAGGAATGTGAATCATTGCAATACGTTGTTAGCTTCGGCAAATCGATTCATGGATAATGGAAGGGGGCAATAAAAAATTAAGTCTTGATGGATCTATTCTTGAAATCAATTTGTAAAGTCTCCTGTCCCATTTCATATCTTGCATTATCGTTTTAAACTTTTCTGCCTTGGTGAATGGGATTTCACACACACGACACACCTCATATATGGATTCATATTTTAAAAACTGTAATAATTATTGATATCAATTATTTCTTCAAATTAAACTTTCATTTCACCTTTATTCATTTATTGCTTCTTTCTTCCCTAGCAGGGAAAACAAATGATGTGAAAGAATATAAAAATTAAATGTATACCAATAGTAGATACAATAGGAATTATTTTTATGTAACAATGCAATAAACAGGATTCATACTCTTTTAACTTTTGAATGTTACCAATCCTGAATAGCAATTTCGTCTCATTTAATCACAAATTTCTGTCACAAAGACAACAAATGAAGTGAAATGTGTTATTCTTTATTTAGTTCAGTCAATCCAGTAAATTTAACAAAACATTTAATTGCTAATGTATTTTTATACCAGAGTTTTAATATTATGTTGTAATAATATTATGTTTTTAATAGTTTTATTATTATGTTTTATTTAATCCATAATATAACTAGCCGGCTTCCCCCGCTGCCTTCGGCACTGTATACCGGTCATGCTATGCACGCACCGGGTAATCCCTTAATTAGCACATTGAATTGTACAAACCTCTAACCGAACGAACCTCCGGCCCTGGTCCCCGCTGCCTTCGGCACCGTATACCAGTCGTGCTACGCACGCACCGGGTAATCCCTTAATTAGCATATTGAATTGTACAAACCTCTAACCGAACGAACCTCCGACCCTGGTCCCCGCTGCCTTCGGCACCGTATACCGGTCGTGCTGCGCACGCACCGGATAATCCCTTAAATTGCACATAGAATAGTATAAACCTCTAACTGAACGAACCTCCGGCTCGGGTCCCCGCTGCCTTCGGCACCGTATGACGGTCTTGCTACGCATGCACCGGATAATCCCTTAAATGGGGAAGTTGCACTCATTCTAGATTATGCCTTATTTTATGTTTAATTGATGAAGATGACTTTACATTCCTCAAATCTTAACTCGGAAACGCAAAAATAATTTTAAATAACTAGTTATTGGAGTTTTAAACTTCGCTAAAAGCAAAACAAAACCACGTGATCTGAAAACGCGACGGGATTGGTTTGACGTCACTACACATGAAACGCGGATTCTGCTTTAGAGTCGAATGCATGCAGGCTGTTTTGCATTACTTTCTACTTATTATAAACGTCTTTTAAAGACGCATTTACACAAAAACAAAAACAAATGTTAAAGTCAAAAGATTATTTTAACATATCTAAATATAATGCATTATTTATTTATACATTTGCATTAATTTTCATTTAGAAAAGTGATGAAGTTGGTCGGATTCGAAAAACACAAAGTTATGGCTTTCGGATTTTTTTTTAATTTGTTTATTTACTTTTTAGGGAAGAAAAACTGCATTTCATGTGGGTAAAAATACAGGAAACTAAAGCTATCTTTTACTTACTCTTATTTATTTAAACGAAAAAAGAATGATAGTTTTATTACAAAAGAAATCATAAGTAAAATCGCATTTATATAGTTCTTGAAATGCATTATTTTCTTAATTCATTTTAATGCTTAATAATTCGTTTTGATATGAATATAATTTCGTGTTATGCAGGTTATATTAAGGATAAAAATGTACTCAAATTAATTATGAGAAGACGAAATTTTGAGCAATAATGCAGAAAACAAAAACAAAAAATCTGTATTTAATACTGATTGTGTATTCACTGATCAGAAAAACAATTACTGCAACATACGTGAGTAAATTTATTACTATTGTTTTTTTTTTCTCATTTTATGATTGTAATTCATGATTTTTCCAAAAAATGTTCAATATAATACAATAATTTGGCGTGGCCACCGAATCCGATCATGAAAAATACACCACTACTTTTTTTTTTTTTTTTTTTTTTTTTTTTTTTTTGTACGCTTGGTAGAAAATGCGAGCTAGTAAATTCATTAAAATAAATGTATAATGGTTGCTTTATTTCTGTTTTAAGGTATGGAAAGAGAAATGAAAAATAAATAAAATATAAGAATTATTTAAACTATCTTATTAGGATTTCTAAATTGATTTCTCAACGAATAATCATAATTCAATTAATATGAAACTTTTAATTTATTAAAACGTATTTTTAAAAAAATATATATTACACTGTATAGTTTTTATTTATTATTTTCTACTTTTTAGTATGCAAAATAGTTGCAGCTTCACACCCATTTAGCCTTTTTTAACACCGTGGTTTAATGCATAATAAAATTGTTGTAAGTCGCATACAATTGTAACCACAGATAATATTTTTCGATTTATCAACTGTTTCGGGCTAACGGAAAAACGCGTCAAAATTAATGTATTAGTTTATAATTAAGTTCTAAAAATAATAAAATGTTGTACGTCATCGGAAACACACAATTTTGCACTTATTTTTTATATTTCTTAATTTATCAGAAAGTCAGTAAACAACCGATAACAAGATTCCATCCTTATATACAAAAACCAAGTTGCGTTAAATAAAAGTGTAAAAATAATTTAATTACTTTTTTATTGTTATTTGCTTATGTATAATTTTTGAATGGATGCAGAACTTTTTGTTTGTTTGAAATATAGTTTCTCAGAATGTCCTATTTTAGATTAATCAGGTTCTAAAAAAATTATATCAGTCTTTTCCTCAATGCTCTAACTTTCGTAAAAAATAAAAATAATGAAAATATAAAAGATACGTGAATACAAAAATAAAAAAGATAATTTATGAACTAAACATCATCTGTAATCTGCAAAGGTCTATAAAGCATAAAACCTTCAATCCCACATTCTGAAAATTTCACAAAACTGACAGTATTTAAAATAATTACTTGATTTTTTTGCCTGTGCATAGTCCAGGGACCTGTTTAAGAAGAAATTGGGTCCTTTAAAGGACCTTTCACAAAATTTTTCATATTAAAACAGGATCCTTCACAAAACATTCCACCTTAAAACAGGCCCTTCACAAAACATTCCACCTTAAAACAGGGCCTTCACAAAATTCTTTGTCATAAAAATAGGCCTTTCATAATTTTTTTCCATCTCAAAACTAAACATTTTACAAATTTAATTATTTAAAAGTAAAATCTGACCTGACATAAAACAACTGAAGTCGTCAAAGAATCTATTTATGTAGCTTTTACATATATAAAAGATCTTGTCAAAAATTTATAAACAAGAACCTGAATATAACAGTTATTTCAAACTCACAAAATTATAATTAGTTTTTTCATAAATGTAAAATACTTCTCACAATTTCACAAAAACAGGACCCTGTCTGTGAAAAGTCTTGATAGACACCTGGAAACATTTTTTGAAAAATTATTAAACTTTTCCCGTGTATATTTATATAAAAATTCTGTAAGGCTGTCTTAAAGCTACCTCAGCACATTTCGCTCTTTCTAATAAGTTTAACTGTTTTCAAAGATTCAAAACAGTTTATTTAACAATTGAAGAGATAAAACCTATAGTGAAGCCAAGCCAAATTCTTAATTCAAGAGTATAAAATAGAAATACTAAAACATTTTTATGAGTTAATTCCACCCTCCCTAATGAAATAAATTCTATTTGTATTACTTTATTTTATATTGTGCAATATTAATACAAAAAACAAGTAAATAAAAGTACACATTATTCTATAAAATACAATATTGTAGTACGAGTATTAACTTGTACTGATACTTTATTTCTACATCGAGATCTGGAAATGACAATTCTTAGAAACGCGATGGAATAAAAACCTCACCTGGAATTCACAGTATTATTTATTTATTACAGCAATTTACAATACTTTTAATTTGTTATACTAATCATTTTTAAGAAAAGAAAAAAGCGTAAAGCAAGCCATTCAGCGAAAAGCAAGCCATCCCCATAGGAAATAACAGGGAGAAATACATCGAGGGTTTGTTTACATGTGTAGTGACGTCAGAACAGCTTTTATCACGTGACGCGGCTTTTTCTCGCCACGACAAAAACTGGGTTTTAAAAGTTGATTTAATGAATTATAAAAGTTTCAAATATATGTAAAAATGGTATCAAAATGTTCATATTTTTACACTCTATCAGATGCAAGTTAAATTGAAAAACGTGCAATTTCCCCATTGCACATGGAATAGTATAAACCTCTAACTGAACGAACCTGCGGCTCGGGTCCCCGCTGCCTGCGGCACCGTATAGCAGTCGTGCTGCGCACGCGCTGCAGTATACGTTAGTTCCACCTTCCGCCACCAGGTGGCGCAATCTGTTTATATGATCATAACTGAAATCATTAAGACTTTCGATGTCTAGTCGAATGAGCCATACCCCGTCGTTTTCATGCCCGTAGAACCGAAGATAGGAAAGCGCCCCCTAGTGGTGAAAAAACGAAATAAAATCGGTAAGCTCTATTGATGTCGAGTCGAATTGATTTAGACTACCTGAGTTCTAGTTCAAAGACAGGGACCTGTAGAAAAACTTAAAACTTAAAAAAAAAAAAATCGATAACGGGCGAAGCCCGCTTTTTCCTTTCATAATATCTGGTTGCCACTCTAAAACAAAAACTGAAAATACTCGTAATGCAGTTTTTAGACGCGGCCTACTTCTTAAAATCGTAATATCTAGCCGGCACTGTAATGGAAATCTTTCTTTTGCTTTAATTATACAAATAACGATGATTAATTATACAATAAAATAATATATCGACTCGTAATGAAGATATGACAATAATTTTTAGATATTCTGAAAGCAGAATCCATTTAGCGTCGCCCTGTCAAAGTTTGGAATTTCTGCGCCTCTTACAATCAGAGATTGGGCCCCCCTCTGAAAAAAACTCAATTGAACGTCACATGACCACCGTAAAAAAATTGCGCCTCTACTCTTGAAAATCCTCCTCTTGTCTGAAAATATCCGGACACGTGTCGTTTTTCTGCATTGGTTACAAATGATTAGAAATAGATTGCTTCATTAACCGGTTTTTAATTGATAGCTTCCGATTTTACTGGTCGAATTGTACAATCTTTTTTTTGTTGAAATCAGGATTTTTTTTTACGTGTGATGGCCGATTTGGGGGTCCAGAGATTAATTCTTTCATTGTTTTTCGAAAACGGACTTGAGCATTACATGAAAGCTGTCAGGTGAATTTGCTCTTTCTTCCTTCCAAACATCTGCGCTCCAGGCAGTCTGCGGTCTCCACATGCCGCACCGAAAGAATTAAAAAATTATTTTTTACTGATCGATTTTTAAAGGATTTTTTTCAGTTCTAATGGTCGTACGGGAATGATTTTTCAAATTTCTGAAAGCAAATGCTCTCCTGAATCTGTCTGTCCCATTTCCGAATTTCTGACCCCCCGACTTCCGTAGATCCGGGTCGGTTTAAAAACCCGCACTGCGGTTTGGGGCTTAATTTGCTCCTGGCGACCCTGCCTTTTTCGAGAATCGTCTCCACCGGCAACCCTCGGCGGAGGCGAACTTTTCGCTGTTTTGACTTCTCTTCCAACTTCGGTTTCGGTCGGTAATTAAAACACTTTCGCTCATTAATAACTCCCCGGGTCCGGGTCGGAATCCCGACCCGATCGAAACTTGAGCGTCGCGCCTTTTTTGCGAATTTTTCGGTCTGCGTCTGCCGTCGGTGCGTCGATTAGTCCAGGAGCCTTTGCGGTACAAAGGTGGAGTGCACAGACAGAAACACACACACAGACGTTTACCACGCTTAATATTAGGGATTATAATGTAATTGATATCTGTGAACATACAATGTAATATTTGCATCTTATACAGTGCATCCCAAAAGTTTATAGACAATGGGGTTTTCTTATTTTACAATTGGAAAAGAAGAGTAACAATTTCAAAACAATCACTAATATTAAGGACGGTAAACGTCTGTGTGTGTGTGTGTCTGTCTGTGCACTCCGCCTTTGTACCCGCAAAGGCTCCTGGACTAATCGACGCACCGACAGCGGACGCGTACCGAAAAATTCGCAAAAAAGGCGCGACGCTCAAGTTTCGATCGGGTCGGGATTCCGACCCGGACCCGGGGAGTTATTAATGAGCGAAAGTGTTTTAATTACCGACCGAAACCGAAGTTGGAAGAGAAGTCAAAACAGCGAAAAGTTCGCCTTCCGTTTTGATAATCGCAGACATCCAAATCGTCGCTTTTTAACGCATCATCGAATTTAAAAAAATGTACCGGAGGTATCGATCCAAAAATCGGGGTACACACGCGGCCGATTTTTGTCGTTGCAAAACGTCAAATTTTTTGAAATTCGGACCGTAACTTTTCTTTATTTCGGCCAAAAACTGACCAGACATCCAACATCGACCCCAGACGTAAAAAGAGGTTGCCGTAAAGAATGCAGGTCGACAGATCCGAGATCGAATCGCCCCAGTCCTTTTTGAAACAAGTGGAAATAATGACTCTACATTCGCGAAAATTTGCTAACACGTGTATAAAAAAATCGCGAATTCAACAAAAAAAAATTCGTAAAAATCGACCAGTAATTTTTGAAGATATCAATTAAAACTCATTAATGACACGGCAAATGAATTTATTTCTATTCCGAAGAGACAGCTTCTTTTTTATTTCAACATTCAACGGAGACAAATCGTCTGTGGATAAGTCATTTCTGAAAGAGATAAAATAGTCAACTGCGTTTTTTCAGAGGGGGGGGGGGGGCATTTCCGAATCTAAGGGGCGCATTAATTTCAAACTTTGACAGGGCGACTCAAAATGGATTCTGCTTTCAGAATATCTAAAAATTATTCTCATATCTTCATTAGGAGCCGATATATTATTTTATTGTATAATTAATCATCGTTATTTGTATAATTAAAGCAAAAGAAAGATTTCCATTACAGTGCCGGCTAGATATTACGATTTTAAGAAGTAGGCCGCGTCTAAAAACTGCATTACGAGTATTTTCAGTTTTTGTTTTAGAGTGGCAACCAGATATTATGATAGGAAAAAGCAAGCTTCGCCCGTTATCGATTTTTTTTTTTTTTTTTTTTTTTTTTTAGTTTTAAGTTTTTCTTGAGCTCACTGTCTTTGAACTAGAACTCAGGTAGTCTACATAAGTTGTTTGAGGAAAAGCAGTGACATCGCCAACCCCCCCCCCCCCCCCGCTGTTTTTCCTGTGGTCCGTTTCTATAACTAAGAAACTATGTTACGGATGTCCACCAAACTGATTCCAAACATCATAATTAAAGTAATAAGGACCCCCTATCCAGATATTATGATAGGGAAAAGCGGGCTTCGCCCGTTATCGATTTTTTTTTTTTTTAAAGTTTTTCTACAGGTCCCTGTCTTTGAACTAGAGCTCAGGTAGTCTAAATCAATTCGACTCGACATCGATAGAGCTTACCGATTTTATTTCGTTTTTTCACCACTAGGGGGCGCTTTGCTATCTTCGGTTCTACAGGCATGAAAACGACGGGGTATGGCTCATTCGACTAGACATCGAAAGTCTTAACGATTTCAGTTATGATCATATAAACAGATTGCGCCACCTGGTGGCGGAAGGTGGAACTAACGTATACTGCAGCGCGTGCGCAGCACGACTGCTATACGGTGCCGCAGGCAGCGGGGACCCGAGCCGCAGGTTCGTTCAGTTAGAGGTTTATACTATTCCATGTGCAATTTAAGGGATTATCCGGTGCATGCGTAGCACGACCATCATACGGTGCCGAAGGCAGCGGGGACCAGGGTCGGAACGACTGCTATACGGTGCCGCAGGCAGCGGGGACCCGAGCCGGAGGTTCGTTCAGTTAGAGGTTTATACTATTCTATGTGCAATTTAAGGGATTATCCGGTGCGTGCGCAGCATGACCGGTATACGGTGCCGAAGGCAGCGGGGACCAGGTTCAGAGGTTCGTTCGGTTAGAGGTTTGTACAATTCAATGTGCTAATTAAGGGATTACCCGGTGCGTGCGTAGCACGACTGGTATACGGTGCCGAAGGCAGCGGGACCAGGGCCGGAGGTTCGTTCGGTTAGAGGTTTGTACAATTCAATGTGCTAATTAAGGGATTACCCGGTGCGTGCGTAGCACGACCGGTATACGGTGCCGAAGGCAGCGGGGACCCGGGTCGGCGGTTCGTCCGGTTTGAGGTTTTACAAGATTCGAGATTTTCTACAATTCGAGGCACCGATGTAAATTAGGGGCCCGCTGGCGGGCGAAGCCAGCTAGTCTATTATTATTAATGTTCGTATACGTCTGTGTGTGTTTCTGTCTGTGCACTCCCCGCTGTACACGTATAGGCTCCGGGACTAATCGACGCACCAATGGCGGACGCAGACCGAAAAATTCGGAAAAAAGGCGCGGTGCTCAAGTTTCGGTTGGGTCGGGTGTCCGACCCGGACCCGGGGAGTTATTAATCGATGAAACTGTTTTAATTACCGACCGAAACCGAACTTGGAAAAGAAAGGAAAACCACAAATTTTCGCCTCCAAAAGGGGTTGCCGGTCTCTCTCGGGACGGGGTAGGAAAAGGCAGCGGGTTCCCAGGGAGCAATTTAAGCCCCAAACCGCAGTGCAGGTCCGACCCGTATCTCCGGAAGTCGGGGGGTCAGAAATTCGGAAGTCGTACGGACGGAAGCAGAACAGCGTCCGATTTCATAAATTCGAAAAATCATTTCCATACTACAATTAGAACTGAAAAAATCCTTTAAAAATCGATCGATAAAAAATTATTTTTCATTTCTTTCCGTGCCGGGAATGCGAGAACGCAGACACGCGCAAAGACGATCGTCTGGATTGATTTTCAAGAGGCGGGGAGCATTTTTTAGACGGAGGTCACGTGACGTTCAACTGGGTTTTTTCAGAGATCTCCGAATCTAAGGGGCGCAGTAATTCCTAACTTTTACAGGGCGACGCAAAATCGATTCTGCTTTCAGAATATCTGAAAATTATTCTCATATCTTCATTACGAGCCGATATATTATTTAATTGTATAATTAATCATGATTCGTAGAATTAAAGCAAAAGAAAGATTCCCGTCACAGTGCCGGCTAGATATTACGATTTTAAGAAATAGGCCGCGTCTAAAAACTGCATGATGACGAGTATTTTAAGTTTTTCTTTTAGAGTGGCAACTGGATATTACGATAAGGAAAAGCGGGCTTCGCCCGTTATCGAAAGGATCATGACGGGGGGTGGCTCATTCGACTCGACATCGAAAGTCTTAACGATTTCAGTTATGATCATATAAACGGATTGCGTCATCTGGTGGCGGAAGGTGGAACTAACGTATACTGCAGCACGTGCGCAGCACGACTGCTATACGGTGCCGCAGGCAGCGGGGACCCGAGCCGGAGGTTCGTTCAGTTAGAGGTTTATACTACTCGATGTGCAAATTAAGGGATTATCTGGTGCGTGCGTAGCACGACCGGTTTACGGTGCCAAAGGCAGCGGGGACCACGGTCGGAGGTTCGTTCGGTTAGAGGTTTGGGTATGGCTCATTCGACTCGACATCGATAGAGCTTACCTATTTTAGTTCGTTTTTTCACCACCAGGGGGCGCTTTCCTATCTTCGGTTCTACGGGCATGAAAACGACGGGGGGTGGCTCATTCGACTCGACATCGAAAGTCTTAACGATTTCAGTTATGATCATATAAACGGATTGCGCCATCTGGTGGCGGAAGGTGGAACTAACGTATACTGCAGCACGACTGCTATACGGTGCTGCAGGCAGCGGGGACCCGAGCCGGAGGTTCGTTCAGTTAGAGGTTTATACTATTCTATGTGCAATTGAAGGGATTAACTGGTGCGTGCGTAGCACAACCGATATACAGTGCCGAAGGCAACGGGGACCAGGGTCGGAGATTCGTTCAGTTAGAGGTTTATACTACTCGATGTGCAAATTAAGGGATTATCCGGTGCGTGCGTAACACGACCGGTTTACGGTGCCGAAGGCAGCAGAGACCACGGTCGGAGGTTCGTTCGGTTAGAGGTTTGTATTATTGAATGTGCAAATTAAGGGATTATCCGGCGCGTGCATAGCACGACCGGTATACCATGCCGAAGGCAGCAGGGACCCGGGTCGGAGGTTCCTCCGGTTCGAGGTTTTACAAGATTCGAGATTTTCTACAATTCGAGGCACCGATGTAAATTAGGGGCCCGCTAGCGGGCGCAGCCAGCTAGTTTATAATTATAAATACTATCCAGACAATAATAATATTACACAATCACAGATTTTGTGAGAAAAATTGAAACTTAAATTTAATGTCCCAAAAGTTATAGACAACTCATTTTTTTTCCTTGAACATTCAAAATTTTATGCCATTTTTTTCTAATGACTTCAGAAACTCGATCAGGCAAAACAAGAGTATGAAGAAATTCTGACTTTAAAGAAAACCAACTTTGTACGATTTGCAGCTTCAGATCTTGAACCGTTGCAAATTGACACCCATTAGCATATATGTCTGTAGCTAATATTCGCCAGAGGTTCTCTATGCGATTCAGGTCAGTTACTTGATTTTGTTTAAACCACTTCATTGTAGATTTGGACACGTGAATGAAGCAGTTGTCTTGCTGGTATATTCATTTGTCCCCACCTAGCAACTTTCCAAATGGAAGTAACTGTACTTCAAGCGTTTTCTGGTAATCTTCTTAACATGGATGACCTTTCAAAAAAGGAATATGGGTTGTTCCATTATAAGACAATGCTCCCCTCACCATGAGTGAACCCTTTCCTTATTGTCTTCTGAATTGGGTGGGGCTAGTTGATCTTAAGGTAGACCTCTTCATCCGGTTTGACCTTGACTTGTCTGCTGAAAAAAACTCATGGTTCCTTGCGAATATTGTGCTGCCAGTAAATAGGCCCCACCATCAGGGCCATCTAAATTAAATTTCTTTTCATCAGTGGAAAGAAAACTCAACCATTCGTCTGTCCAATTCATGTGATTTTGGTCCCACTGAACACGAGCGTCTTTATGCCATTTTGTAAACTTTAGCGAATGAAGTATTTTGCGATAATCAAGAAATGTACTTGCCTGCAGCCGTCAATGGACTGTGGATTTTGATAATGAACGCTTACTTCTTTAGGAACTGACCATACAGACAGGTTCTGGGTTGAAACTCTGTCTCTCTCTGTCTTGTCGTTTATTTGTTTGCTTTGGTCGTCCGAAATGGGATTTTGTTTCAAAATTGTCACCTTTTGACATAATTTGGTAAATACCAACCCTGCTGCATCCAATTTTTCTTGCAATGTCTGCAACTTTCCACTCACGAGCCTTTAAACGATAGATTCGCAATATTTCCTTTTTGGAAAACTGCACATTGCGAGGCATCTTTGCAATTAATCGGAAACGGAAATACATTCGCTTTTATCTCACGAAACTATTGCATCACCTGTACATGAACTTGGAATATGGAAATTTTTGATATCAGTATTTAAATCAGCTTTTAATACCGGTTGTCTATATGTTTTTGGGACAGCATTTTTTTGTTTTTATTTATTTATATTAAATCCAGAGTTTCTCCCAGACAGTTTCAGAAGGGTGCTGCACCCTGCCGGCTCTTTGGCACAGAGTAAGGAGATTTAAACTGAGACCCAACTTCACCTGAAAAGAGCGACTGCAGCATGACTTAAAAACTAAATCATCGCTTTGCCGATTTTTATCTTCGTGACTTCCGTTTATTTGCAACCCTATTCTGCTTGGCGCCTTTTAGTGTTGTCATTTGCACAGGTGCAAATTTTCGGCGTTCGCTATTTGATTTTTGAATCTTGATTAATATTTATCATTAAAATTACTCTTTGAAGATCAAATAGGTCATTATAATTCTTCAAAATGTATGTTATGATTTATTTTCATGTGTTATTTTTGTTCTTGTTTTTCAAGTTCTATACAGCTATGTTTGAAATATTTTAGATATATTCAGTGTTGACAGATTTTTGCCGAAACGTCATGTTAAGGCTCACTGTGGAGACTCGAAAAGATTTTGGTTTCCGTCTGTCTGTTTTCCATAAAAATGGTCCGATTAGGTTGATTTTTAGTAGGTATGTTGGCCAAGTATCCGAAATTAGCTGTATAGTCTTTGGTTAAATTTGGTTCATTCGTTCGGAAAATACAGAACATTTTTTTTAGGTCATAATGCTTTCCTATGGGGATGCAGACGATTTTTCAAATTTCAGTTTTATCTGAAATGAAAATGGAACATTTGCATAATGGATTTAGATGTAAAATTATGAATGCTAAATTTTCGATATGGATTACCAATAGTTTTAAAATTTTGCTGATAAATTTAATAGAATTTAGAAATTAATTGCTTAAAATATTTGAAAATATTTTTGCATCTGTTCAGGAAATATAAACATCTTTTCATATTTTTTACAAATTTTAAAGGCATTTATTTTTACTTTCCACTTTAATTTATTCGTTGCTGATGAATACCTGTTTATTTTTTAAATTAAAAGAATAAGCAATTCATCAGAATTTTGCACTATCATTGTATAACACCGTGCTTAATTTAATGATTCTAATTTCTAGAACATTTGAAGAAATTTATAGGCTTATAAATAGGCATGCAATTGAAAAAATAATAATTGCGGATTGTACGATGTTAAATGATATCAAAAATAAGATTTAAAAAACAAGCAGTCACCATTTTTTTTCTTTTTCCTCATTTGTCACCAAGAAAGCGATATATAGCTGTTATTAGAAACCTCGCTTCTGTTATGGGTGTAGTTTCTGCGTCATCTACAGCTATCGCTACTGTCTATGTGTAATCCCATGTTAAAGAAGTTACCATTGAAGTGTATGAGAGTTGATTCTCTGTTTAAATCTCCTTACTCTGTGCTCTTTGGTTTACAAATTAGCACCCTTCTTTCCCCCCAGTAATATAATCAGCACCCTTCTTGCACCCCAGTAAAAAAGTGTCCTTTCTCCTTTTTGTATTAAACAATTTGCTTTCATAGTAAAAATTGACTCAATGTTGTCTTGACTGGCTTTAAAAAGCAAAAGATTGCCTTTAACAATAAAAACAAGAATGATAAATCATGTGTCAATTCTCTCCGTTTGATTGTTTAACAGTTGTACATTAGATTCCTTCAAATCAGCATAGCTTAGGACCAGAGGTTGTGCAGATTTTGGAATTTTGCAAGTTATAGCTCATTATTTTTACATTTTTTTTTAAACAGTCATTTGAATACCCTTGAAATTATAATGAATGCTTACAATAAAGTAAAATATTAAAATAATTAAGTAAAATAAGAAAATTTAAAAATGATTGAAATATTAAAAGTAAAATTTTCAGTCCAGTAAATAGTTAATAATACGACATTAAATATGCGTAATAACAATGAGATAATTTTCTCTTGAACTTGTTCTTTTATATCATGTTTAGGCAGACTTGATAACTACATTGGGTAAGCACCAACTTCTTCAGAATTAAATGGATACTTCCTTCATGAGAAATTACACATAATATACGGCCATATTAACCAAAATTACACATTAAAATGTATATGGAATGTTATAAAATTTTTTAAAAAATCTTGAATTTTCTCTCTTGCAATCTTAATTGTTTGTACCTGCAACAATGTACAAATAACAGTGGCGGATTTGACAGAGTTTACTGTATTTACGGAAATGAAACCCAGTATTCAAAAAATTAGTTCATTCAATTTGTAGGGCTTTAATTTTTTTCGATTTTGGTCCTTGAAAGTCCTTAAAAGTCCTTGTTTTTTATCTAAAGAAATAAGTACAAAACCTATTACATACATAATTCAAGTTAAGTTAAATTTAAAACTTGTAAAAAGAATCAAATTAGCTGCAGGTTGAACAATTTAGTTTAGATTCATTACAAATTATGGAAATATCAGTGTTGGTACTAAAAACTTTGGGTACTTCTTTATTATAGTAGCCCCACTATTAATCCAATTAAAAATTTGAGAGCCTGAATACTGTTTTTATCTATCTAAGACCTAATTTACAGACCTCTATGAGAGATAGATTTCCCTAGCCACAAACGCAGACAATCATTAATAATACAGATTCATTATGCATATACTAACAAGTGAATATTTGGACAACCAAAACATGCTTCCCACTTTTTGCACTTGAATAAAGAAGTGTCCAGTTGTTAGGTGCATTCGTAATTATATAAATACGTAGCAGCACCTATAGTCATTGTCTAACCTGTTCATATATAACAGCGAAAAAACTACCCAACCAAATGGTTTGAAATTTAATACTATACAGAATCGCTGCATAATTTTGTCATTTCAAATTTTATGAAAAATCGAATCAAAACTTAGAAAGATATTCATAAAAGTTTTCTTCATTCTACTAAATCTTATCCTACGTAATTCATTCAATGATAGCCCATGATAGGTCATGATTCTAGGTTGCCATGATGTTTACCTCCTATTTAAAGATGGAGTCTTATCATTACAGAATTTACAAAACCGAATTTGTACACTCAAATTGTTTAGTTATAGCAATCCTATAATCTACTGACAGTTTTTTTGGATAGATGTTCCCGGAGAAATAGATATTAAATGGAAAAGTGTCTAACTATGGATTTCAAAGCTAGGCTTCTGTTTCCCCATTGGATTGTTCGTTCAACAAAAGATAAAATGTTGCCAACTTAAAATGTTCTTATTTTATGACGGAAATTAATCCTATCGTATAATACAATTCATTTTTTCAGTGAAATAATAACGATGATTATTTTTTTTACATTGTCTTGTATAGTATAATTTTAATGTAACAGAATTGTAATTTATTGTTTTGTAAAAGTGTGTTGAAATTTAATTTCATAAAATAAAATAAATATCTACAATATGAAAATAAATTTTGTATTCAGGCGTAAGAGTGTAAACAGCTATGGATCTGAATATATTTATAAAACTAGTTATAGCACCTGATGTGTCCAATCATTTGTTTTCATTATGCTGAGAATATTGTGTGTTTCTTTCTTTTCCAGTCACTGCCTTAGAGAAAGCTTCGAAAGAAGTGGGGACTGCTGTCGACACACCTCTCTTGAGAGACAAAATGTAAGTCATTTACTCCTTATTCCCGTTTAAAATACACAACTTTCATTTTAAATACACATGTTACATGCATTTAACATACATGCCGTTAGTTTTTTTTTTTTTTCAGAAAATAAATCTATACAAATAAAAGAAAGTTTTGCTCTGTGTGTGTGTGTCTGTCTGTTTGTTTGTTTGTCTGCGAAGGCTAGCAAAATCTAGCCCACCTAGAAGCCTGAAAATTTAGATTTAGGCAGTCCAAATCCTCTCCTGGAGCACGTGAGCCTCAGAATTTTAATATTTTGAAAATTAGAGTAGTTATTAATTAAAAACTGATCAAAGATCACAAATAAAAAATCCCTCTACCAAAATGCTCAGAAGCCCTTTATCTTTATCTCAGTGAATAGAAGAAACAAAGCACGAGTCATCCTGTTTCTTTTGTAAGTTTTTCTAAATTCGCCATGGGCGAACAGCTAAAAATATTGAAAAACCGTCTACATATTGTTGAAGAACCTACTTTTATGTCTCGAACGATCCTGGTTGGTTTGAAAAATTTTTAACATTTAGCCGATTCAAAAGAATAATCAAGAAGCATCGAATTCATGTTTTTTATTTTCTCCCGTATTCCGAGCCTTGCATTCACCGGACTACAAAAGATACGGAAAAATGAAGGTCACCAAATTAAAGAGCTCACTTTGCCCTTTTCAAAACCATCTTTGATATTAAAAAATAACCCCAATAATAATAACCAACCAATAATTTGGTTTAAAAAACAATCGTTTTGTTAGATCATGTTAACGAAAAAGTATATTTTTTGTACACCGTTTCGCAATTTTTGCGATTTTGGCAATTTTTTAAAATTTGCATCACCGTTTCAGAGCAAGGTATGAAAAACTAAAAATAGCAGACAAAATCTACATTTATTCGCTTTTCGACATTTGTATTTGTTTTTGAAAAAATTAGAATATTAAACCTTCAAAATAAATTCGTGCGCAGGACTCACTTTTGCGAATTCTGATTTTCTGCGTTATATAAAATCTGGCATCGGCTTTCTAAAATAATCAAACACACCTAAAGACATCTACGCTCTATCAGGTTCAGGCAGAAACCTTTAGTTTTTAAAAAAACCACGTTAACCCTTTCGAAAACGTTTTTTACTGTAAGTCAATTTCGCATTTTCAACGATTTCTCCTATCTTTAAAAATTCGAATCGACATTTATAAACTCGTTATAAAACGAATGCACCTCATTTGTCACGTTTAACAAACAATTTCGAACTTGTTGGTTATTAAGTATGGCTAAACATGAATTAAAACTTTGTTATTTTAAGATTTTTATGTGAATTATGAGTGTATATTTATAAGGAGAGATTCACTGAATAATTCAAGAAAAAAATTATCTCCTCATTTTGCCTATTTAGTTATGCATTATTAATTATTTACTTGACTTTTAGTTTTAATATTTAAAAATAATAATAATGAAATTTTCTTAATTTTCATTATTTTATTTTGTTTAAACATTCATTATACTATCACGTGCATTATTAAATTCAAATGACTGTTTAAAAATGTTAACAAAACAGTGACCAGAAATCTGCAAGATTCTAAAATCCACACAACCTCTGGTTTCAAGCTTTGCGGATTTAAGGGAGTCTTCAAATCTTTTAATTGTACTTTTTATCAATATTTTTGGGTACTCTTATGTTAACCATCTCCCCAATAGCAGCTTTTATTTTTCATGAATGTGAATTAGATTGATGATGAACTTAAATGTTTTTGTATACTATTATTTCTTATTTATTTATTTTATTTTATTTTGTTTTTCGAATGAAATGTGTGGTAGGTTTATATTTCAAATAAAATAAATGCATTACAATGGATGGCAATGGAAACATTTTTTGACAATTTATCACCTGCACCATTTTATTAACCTATTAACAAACCTGTCCCGCATTGTCACAGCCCACAGGAAGTGGTTTGTCCATGGATATATTTTCTTTTCTTTTTTTCTTCTTTTGTATTTCTATCCAGGTTATGAAGTGGCAATTTAAAACTGCAAAATAATATAAAAACAATCTCCAAAAAATAGTTTTTCTGAAACAGTATATATTCATATCTCTTTTAATGAAACATCAAGTTGTTTTATTTTATAACTATCTAGGCCCTTGTGATGTTAAAATGCACAAACAGAAAATATGAAAAAGACCCTCAAAAATTAGTTTTTTTTTTTTTTTAATAGGAAAAAATGAATATTTTTTTATAATAAAAAGCTTTATCGGTACCAAGAAGGTACCAACAATATATAGTTTTTTTTTGTTTTTTTAGCTCCATCTAAGTCCCGAGGATTGTAATTTTAAAATGCACAAAAAATAAAAATATATGAAAACAATTTGCAGAAAATATTTTTTTTTTTTTTTTTAAATAGTGTATTTATTTCAAAAAAATTATTTTTGAGAAATCATATTTTTTTTAATTTTTTTAATGAAAGATATCCTTAGCACAATAAAAGCTCTGTTATCCGGCATTCAAGTAACCAGAAAGCTCAACTAACCATAAAAATTAGGAGAGCTCATTTATTTTTCTGTTGCAGAAATCGAAGAACATTTCATGTAAGAAATATACTTTTTCTCTTACTACGAGACTTGAATCCAAATTACATGTCCTATGTTTTTATAATTTTCATATAGAAATTGTGTTTTAGTGATTATTCTCAAGTAGTTAAAAGAGAACATTTTTCCAAATAAATCATCATCTATTTCAACTGAATACTAAAAATCTCTCGAAAATAAGCTATTTTGCGGCAAAATAGTGCGATTTACTTGAATTTTATTGTTTTGATACGTTTTGAAAAACAGATGTTTAAGCAATCTACATATTTAAAATGAAAAGCGCATTTTGTCAAATTGGTCAAGTTCACATTCTATTTTGCACACGAATATCGTGCATCTTTGCGCATGCTTCAACATTTTTTGAAGGCTTCTCCATTCAGAAAGGAAAAAGCGGATTGATTGTTGAGAGATGAAAGAGATGTTTTGTGTTAAGTTTAGTTGTTTCATGGTAGCTTCAGTGAGAGATAACTTGTATTTCAATAGTATATAGATGGCGCTGGTGGTTTGCATTTGTATAACACCTTACTGCATTATAACATATGTTGCACTGTTATTCGTCCAGATAAGTAACGGGTCGTTTCACTGTTTCTGTATGCAAATATCTTACTTCTAGAGGTGTACATATACTTGTTTCTTTTCAGATCTCAGTGGAGCATGAGGATTGTTTGGGTTTTCCCTATTATGTATTTCCCTATACGATGCTCGAATAATGTCATGTTTCGGAAATGACCGATATAATTGATTTATAATTAGAGAATGTTTAGCTCATAGCTTTGTAGTGTTTTATTTTAGTTTAAATTTTTCAAGAAATGAAAGTTAAGTTTACAAACATGTCTTTTAAATACACCATCTCACTTTCTTTTCAGATTTTAATTCTAAGATGTTAGCCATGTTGTGGCAAACAAATAGGAACGGATCATTAAGTTCTGAAAATATTGCATTGTCACCCATCAGAAAGTGGTTGAAAAGTAAATTACAGAATTGAGGGGTCGGGGCAAAGCCACATTTTTGGTGAAACAAATCTAACACTGTCATCTGTTGCTTATTATTGTAAATTTGTAACGCAGGAAAAATGGACTTTCCCATCACGTGATCTAGAAATAGACCTTTGATCAGGTACGGGAGCTTGGCTGAAATAAGTTTGTTTTCATAGAGCAGTGATGTCACTAGGAAAATTGTTGTGTCGTGTTGTTTAGTTATGCAAGAATGTAAAGTCGAAATGCTTGTCTTTTATATATGTGTGTAATGGGATGTTTCTGTGATGTTTATTTGTGTCAAGAAGAAATAAATTTATGAAAATGCCAGCCAAGTATTGTTTTTGGTGTTCTAAACGAATTATCTATTCGCCCCGAGATCCTATATGTATGATTATTCGAGAGTACTGACACAAATTATAATATCCAACATACAATTTGTTTATAATGTCACTTGGTGGCAGCCTATGTATGCAGGCAACATTAAAGATGTGAGTATAAAACATCACAAATTTTACTGAATGGTGTATACAACCATTCAGTAAAATTTGTGATGTTTTATACTCACTTCTTTAATGTTGTAATATTTCATGGTGTAATCGTCCATCATTTATATTAATATGTATACAAGTTTTGTTTTTGCTCCAGGTGTTTATGTCCCCCATGAAGATAGCTAATTGACAAAAAACTTAACAGTAATATCATTAAAGTAATGCCATAATATTGTTACTTAGAATATCTCAAATGTTACGAAGACATTGGCGAAAAAACTTTATGTTATCTATCTTGATGTGAGTATTGGATCCAATTTTCAAATTGAAATATCTCAGAAGTTCAAAAATGTCTTGCTCCGACCTCCCTCCTTCAATTGTCAAAATAACCCTTTTACCCTGGAATATCAATCATCCAATTCGGACTTAATTCTGACACTTTCATTTCCAGCCATTCATAGCCCTGGCCGTAAGAAGAGAAAAGCATATTACAACCCAGGTGGTATTTAGGTGTACCACTCAAAAAACCCCAATTGGTATACATACGAACCACATAACACAAAAAAAATGTTTTTTACATACTGAGAATATTTATGGCCTGTTTTGTATATTTTTCGATGTCTAAAAGATTTTATCCACCTGAATATTATAAAAAAAATCACAAAAAACACAGACAATCGCATTCATGTGATCCACCTAAGCTCAATTTAGGAAAACGGTTCCCGCAAATTTCATTAACATAGGTTCAAGCACCGCAGTGGTACATTTTTCTTACCACACTTAATACGGGTGGAATAAACTTTCGGTGCTTCAAAATGTTGCTGCGTACCATTCGGGGCGAAAGTGTTCAATAAATGAAACAGATTCTTCCATTTTGCATTACTACATTTTTAGGTGCGTTCATATCCATATACAGTAGATGCCGCTTAATGTTACCAAAATCACCATGTCCCAACCCATTGTATCCGCTTCCTACTAAAAACATCGCTTTGTGTGATCCGTGTAATGTTATCGCTTTTTCAGCAGACCAGTTCCTGAAAAGTATTCTTCTGGAAACATTACATTTTTTGGCAATAATGTCATGGAATTGAATATCCTCTGTAACAATTAAAAATTGTTTTGTTACTGCTGTACTCTGTGAAACTGAAAACTTTAGAAATTACGGGAAAACGTCCCCGATGATATGACGAATGAAGATTATGATGCTTAGATGGCGATCGACAATGACATTCCTGTAGCTACAATGCTCACAGAAGCTGAAATTTGTAAAAAAATTGCGAAGAAATACAAAATCAGGAGGACAATAAAAGCCGACTTTTTGAAATACCACTTACAAATGCAGAAATGGGGAACGCATTGAAAATGTTTTGAAACAAGGTGTACAACATCGTAGGACAATTTTCAAAAATAATACACGTATGAACAATTCATTAATAAATTTTTAAGAGAGAACGGTAAACAAACAAAAATTACCAAATTATCTCAATAAACATTTTTTATCACTTTACAAGTCGTTATTACAACAAAGGTGAGTAATCATTCCCTAGTAAAAAAGCGATGAGAATAACCTGGAATATCTACGCAGAATTTGATTAGTCCATTTCTAAATTGTTTTTGGCTCAGTTCCAGATTACTTTTTTTAAATATAGAATGATATTAATAAAAACATTTATTAAGAAATTTGAATTTTTTTTAAAAATCTGTGCTTTCTTGGTCGGTGCAATAGGAGCTTCCGAGGTTGAATCGTCAAGCCATCGAGATACTTATTTTAGGACAGAAATGAATCTGCAGACGATATAATTCAATTTAACACAATTAAAAATCATCAAGATCTGAATATTTATATTACTAACTATAGTACGAACGCACCTTGTTTGTCACGTTTGACGTACAATTTCCAACTTGTTTGATTCTTGTTCAGAATGTTGAATGTGTTGTTTTGATTGCAGCCACACGACCCAGCAGAGCACGAAGGAACTGGTCAGTAGCACCACCCAATTCCTGAAAGAGCTGACGGCCATCGTTGCTGGCGGAGGAAGGGTGAGCAGAAACATTTCTCTTCTTTGCATTGTATTGGCCATACTTGAAGTGCACGTGTTTGGAGGGCTAAACCTTTTGAAATATTTAAAAAAAGATTTGCTATTTATACTGTTTAGAGCATGCAGAAACAAATTCCGCATTAAAAACAATAATTTAAAACTGATATTGTTTTATATCACTAAAATTAAAAAGTAAAAAGAAGAGAATTTCATACCCAATATACAGAGTGATCAGAAAATGAGTATACATTTGAAAAATTAATAATTCACGGAATAATGTAGGTAGAGAGGTAAAAATTGACACACATGCTTGGAATGACATGGGGTTTTATTGTATCCCCACAAAAAAGTTCATAAAATGGCCGACAGATGGCGCCTCGTGTGATAAGAAAAGCAATAATTAGCATGACAAAGCAAAGACGATGTTCTTCAGAACGAATGCTCAACATGTCCACCGTCATCCCGCAACAATAGCTCAATAGCTGTAGCCGAGGGACAATGTTGTGCACAGCACTGTGCAGCATATCTGTAGTTATGGTGAGAAATTGGCGTTGGATGTTGTCTTTTAGCATGCCTATTGATGTCGGTCGATCGCGGCAGATTCCTCATTTTGATAGTTAGAGGTTCACTAACATAGCCTTTTCTGGTAACGTCAACATTTGCTGGTGCATCTGATTCTCTCTCTCATTACAGCTCCTTTTAAACACGATTCTCAGGCAGAGTCACTGACGTTTTGCTGTTCAGTGCTATCTGTCGGCCTTTTTTTTTCTGGGGATACAATAAAACCCCATGTCATTCCAAGCATGTGTGTCAATTTTTACCTCTCTACCTACATTATTCCGTGAATTATTAATTGAAAGATGCTTTAAATGAGTAATGATGCAGAAAATGAATATACTCATTTTCTGATCACCCTGTATTTTTAAACTTTTATATCGCACATTTCACATGATTCTAGCTTAATAAAGTTTTAGCCAAGAAATGCCTTATGAGCCTAAAAGTTATAGCCAAAAAAAAAAAAAAAACTATGCCCTACTCATAAAGTATTTTTAACAAAATGGTAGTATTTATAGTGCTGCTAGAAAAGAATAGCGTCGCTCAAAAAAAATATTGATTTAAAATGAGTTACTTTTGTTAATATTTGCTAATAAAACATGCCTCTATCGGTAAAATTTCAGATTAATAATTTTTATTACATAACTCATTTCTGCATACCCTAAACAGTATAAGGGAGACTGGTACCACTTTTTCAGTTTAATTTTTTTTCCACACCAATCTACCTTAAAATATTTTTGAATATTCCTTAAACCTTTTTACATACATCATAATTTTCTCAACAACAGTTTTCAATGTATTTTTCAAAAAAAAAATATATATATATATTTATATACACTTGTAAAGTGGACCAGTGTGCCCCAGAAGCAGGACACACTGGTCCACCCACCGAGGCACAGTGGACCGCTATCAGGTGTTATCTGAAATAGAATATAAATCTATTTTTCTAATTCTTCTTTATTTCCTTTTTTACCTCCACTATAACATAGTAATATAAATTTGCAAGTAACATTTGGGGGAAAAAAAAAAAATTATTATATTTTGAAAATAATAACAGATTAATTATATAATAAATAATAACAGAGAGGAACAGTTGCAATTTAGATGAAGTTATTGTTAAATACAAAAAGATCAGCGCACATTAAAATTTGCAAATAAAATTCCAAAATATTTATGAGTAAGATTGAACCTGGAATTTTCCTGAAATACTTTTGGGTCTGGGAGCAACATTACGGAATCATTCACCTACAGTATCTGGAAAAATAAACTGATTTTCATTCAATTTGTGTCTCATGAATCTTACTTCAAGTAGAATCATCACCCATTAGGTTACAGTTATATTTTTTAAAGACAGTAAAGACAAAACAAAATATTTCTTACTATGTTAAATAAATTGTTATTTTTCTTTGTTTTTTTACAGTTAAATAACTACTTTAAAACAATATTTCTTTATAGAAAATAAGCAATTATTAAATATTTTGGACATTCTGCATTACAGGAGCAGAGTGGATTGTGGACCACTGTGCTCCAGGAGTGGGTGGTCCACTGTACCCCATGTTGAAGTTCAATAAATATTCATATTAATATTGTTTATATCTTCCTTTGAAACATATTAACTTTAAAGTTAAATAAAAACAAGTATCTTACCTTTGCAAAAATAGCTGTTTATCTTATTTATCTAAAGAAAAATAGGATAATGAAAATTTTTACTTTTAGAAGTTCAAAACAACCCATCAGGATAAAAGGGTTCATTCTGAGCTAAACATGTTCTCCGAAGGCTATCAATAATCAATCCAGTGCTGTTGCCTATTAAGATAGAAGAGAAGCTTAAAATTTTTTTAAAATAATTAAAATATTAAGGGGGGTGGTCTACTGTACCCACAAATCAAAATAGTCCAGTGTGTACCGGTCTCCCGTAAATACCAAATCTTTTAAAAATTTATCTTGTAGAATTTTTCAAACATGTGCACTTTGATTATGGCCACCCTGTATATATATATACTAATGTTATAAAGAATGAACCTTTGTGTGACAGTACAGCGACAGTTTCATTAAATGCCTGCAAGTAAGGGGGAAAAAATCAGTACATTTGTATATTGTACTAGCAGGCTACAGCTACTGCACTAGTCGGTTTCTCCAAACAAAATATGTCAGTGAATTTGACCTTATATTTCAAAGTAATCTGTACCTTTACCTGGAATATCCATTCCTTATTACTGAAAATGATACTAACGCCATTATGTTATTATATAAGTTCATTTTTTTTTTTTAATTTAATCATTGTGTGTCATTTTATTTTTGTTATAAATAACTACTTTATTAATGAAGTATTATCTTTCATATCGTTCATAATTGTGTATTTTTTATGAAAAGGCAAAATCCATTTATGGTATTTATAATGAATTTTAAATTGTTTTAAAACATTTTATGACATTTTAAAATTTATCAATTATACACGGTTGTAATAATATTTGAAATGAATTAAAGTATTATTATTTTATTTTTACTTTCTTCTATCTATAATAGAAGAAAGTATTGTAATCGAAATTTTTTTCGACTTCCGGTTTTCGACGGATTTACACGTTTTAGGGGTAGGAGATTCCGAAAAACACGTTTTTACAAAATGTCTGTCTGTCCGTCTGTCCGTCCATCCGTCTGTGTGTCTTCATTGTATCATCGAAAAGTGTATGAAGTTATGCTTCAAATTGAACCTAATTTTTTTTCTATGTTTTTGGCTATGGCAAGCAGGTTCTATTAGAATTTGGAGATATTTCGACGAAAGGGAGCGCTGTGATCGATATTTTTGTTCCATTTTCACTATTGTACCATCTAAAAGTGTATGAAGTTATGCTTCAAATTCAACCAAATTTTTTTTCTATCTTTTTGGCTATGGCAAGCAGATTCTATCAGAATTTGGGGATATTTTGACGAAAGGGGGCGCTGTGATCGATATTTTTGTTCCATTTTCACTATTGTACCATCTAAAAGTGTATGAAGTTATGCTTCAAATTGAACCAAATTTTTTTTCTTTTTTTTTTTTGGCTATGGCAAGCAGATTATATCAGAATTTGGGGATATTTCGACGAAAGGGGGCGCTGTGATCGATATTTTTGTTCCATTTTCACTATTGTATCATCAAAAAGTGTATGAAGTTATGCAGATAACTGAACCATTTTTTTTTCTATGTTTTTGACCATAGCCTGCAGGTCCAGGTTGAATTCGGGGATATTTCGACGAAAGGGGGTGCTGCCATCGCGATTTTGTTCGATTTTCACTATTGTATCATCGAAAAGTGTATGGTGTTATGCAGATAATTAAACCAAAATTTTTTAATATGTTTTTGGCTGTAGCCAGCAAGTCCTACTAGAATGTGAGGATATTCCGCCGGAAGGGGGCGCTGTGATAGCCATTTAAAGATTTCAAATTCAAAAATATGTATAAAAAATTTAGAAGTCCTAAAAGTTTTTTCCGTTAAATGTTCGGCCTTGATCCGGAGAATGCGGAGCAGTTTTTGTTTTGTCTCTATATTAAAAAATGGCGGAGATATAGCGGTTTGAAATTTTAGGGTGGTTGACATTTTCAAACAAGACAGCAGAATTCATCCATAAACGGGTTTAATTTATGAGTTTTAGTTAACAGGGTTTCAGCAAATTTTCTTTCATTGTTGTAACCATTGTTCATATTCTTAAATGCTTAACACTATATATTTATATTCGCCAACGTCAAATTCTCGCCAAGCTTGGCGGCAATTGAAGAAATATCGCCAAATTTAGCGACAAAAATAGGTTGCCACAAATGAAGCCAACTTGGCTATAGAAGACTAATTTGGCGATATTCTCATTCAAATTCAATGTTGACGAGAACTGGGATTGAATCTTCTTTTATTAGGTTCCACGCATTTTACCTGCGTGTTTTCCAGTAAAATTAGCTAAAATCGTAAAACCAAGGAATAGGGAGGCTATCTGTTCCGGTCGGTACAGGCCAAAAGAACTTTTCGTAGTTTAGTATACATCAGTTGATTGCATCCCGGTAACCCGATGATTCGCAAGCAGCTGACGTACAACAGACGTACAAAAATATTGATTTTATTGGCGATGTGAGGACGAAATTAGAAGTATTAACATGATTGAGATAGAAGAAAGTTTTGGGATTGGCACATCCGACTAGTTACATTTAAAAACAAAGAAATTTCATTGAAAAAATTCTCCTGATTTATACTGACTAGAACTGGGCAACTCTGAGATTAGCTGTCAACATGCCGCGATAGCTCCTATAGCAAATAAACAAGTTTTGAGCTAGAAAATTTATTTTAAAAATTGTTTCTTTGGGGTCCTTATTCAACACAATTTTTGAACTGAAATTTCAGTCTTAAAAGTGCTCCAATAAAGAACCAGCCACTTTTGATTTTAGATGTTTTATCGAATGTGTAGAGGACAAATTGTTTTAGAACTTTGGGAATTTATGAAGAACGTGTCAGATCTCCTATTTTTCAGCGAAGGCTGAATCAATATAATATTTAGTTGAATCAATATAATATTTAGAAAAATAATATTTGGAATCACCCTGGTGAAATAAAGTGCATAAAATGATCTATCTCGTGTACAACATTTGTGTAAGAAAGGTATGTCATTTTCCGATGTTGAGGTAGATTTGTTAAGACATTTTTACCTCTTTTTTTGTTTATAGCAACCGCATGGAACACCACTTTCAGAAAATGCAGAGTAGAAATAACGTAGTACAATTAAGAATATAAATATATGGAATACAGTCGAGTCTCTCTCTCTGTAACCAACTTCCATATAACAATTTTTTTTTTAGCAGGAACAATCATGTTTCTTCATGATGACATTCAAAATAATCTCCCTATAGCAAAGAGATCTATCTACATAGAACGAGTTTTTTCAGAAATTTTTCTTCTTTTGTTCAAAACTATTCCAAATCCATATTAATCCATATTAAATCCAAAATATTTGTTCAAATCCCTTTTCTAATCCAAGTTGGGTGCCTCTTACTTTACTCTTTGTTTTGTTTATCAAGCTCATTCTCAAACTAATTTTGCAAAATTAGTTTATTGACCATTATTGATCTTGAAAATGTCCCCACTTGTGGATCTGTTTATTAAAAAATATTTATAAGCCTTTATGTGGACTGCTGTCACTTTAAGCACATTTTCGCTTTAATAATAATAATATTAATAAGTGATTTTCTTATAGGATTCCTTTTTAAATTGGGAAAATTTTTACGACTTTTAAAAACAATTAAAAATTACAGTTTTCTTCGTCTAATACAAAATCTAAGTTTACCTTATGCATTTTTTTTACTATGCTTTCAAATATAAATGTTTATTTTCTGTTTTGAAACTGTTTAAAGAATTATAAAATACAATATCAAGTTCATATTTAAAGTTAAACATTTCAAAATAATTTTTGTTTCAACATTTACACATTTAATATGAATTTTTTTTGTTATTCTCTATATAATGAATCTTTTCACTGGAACAGAGAATTTTAGAACTATGGGAATTTATGAAGAACGTGTCAGATCTCCCATTTTTCAGCGAAGGCTAAATCAATATAATATTTGGTTGAATCAATATAATATTTAGAAAAATAATATTTGGAATCACCGATTATGAAATTTTGTTATCTCGGCTGTATTTAATGAAATAGGAGCAGTTTTATGAAATGGTTGTTAACTTTGCATGCGCAAAGTACACCAAAGATTTATTTATAGACATATACAACATTCGGAAAAATATCCTAATACTTTTATTCAGCACAGTATATGATCTATAGATTTGTATATATACTAGATAGGATGCTAAATTTTAGTTTAGTTAGGAAACGTGTAGCACAGTTTAAAATTCTACTTCTGGAGTTTCTGTCAGTAAATGGAAACGTGTTCGTGAGCTTTTGACATTATTTAATTAAACAGAAAACGATTTTTCTCCATAGACATAATGCAACGGAATTCTTTTGACTGTCCCTGTAAAGTAACTATAAGTGCTATACACACCCTATTCCATATTAAGCTTCTTGTAATGCACCTTACTGATATATATCCATTACAATGTGTTTGAAATTGTGTAACATCATTAAAATAAACTACAAATGATTTTCCCTCATAGACCATAATGTAACGGAATTCTTTTGAGTGTCCCTGTAAAAAAAACTATAAGTGTTGCACACTTCCGTTGAAATAGGGAACATGCTATAGATAACGACAATAACATATAAAAATTGCAGGTCAATCTGAGCCTATTTACGGGAGTTATAGCATGGCCAGACAAACCGAAGTCATAAACACTTTTCAACTAGTGTTAAAAAGTACTGGAGCTGAGCTCTGGTGAGCTTAGATGCAAATTAAGCACCATGTTAAAAGGCAAAAAGAATAAGAGTCAGTAAAAATATTTTACAGACACGAACAAAAAGCATAACAATAATTTTCTGATGTGAAACAATCCATGTCAATATAAGGCAGCATTTCATATAAAAATAAAATGTAATGCAACCTCTCACTAAGTTGGCATAGAAAATTAGAATCCTTTTGTTTGTATAAGGTCAGAAAAAAAAGGATACTTTTCAGGTCTTATTCACTGTGGCACCGGAAATATTAGTTTTTTTGCTTTCTTCATTTTAACTGCCTAGTTAATATTATACAGTTGCCCTATTAAAGACAGTGGCAGAAGTATTTATATACTTATATTCACTCTATAATACAACATAGCATTGATACAAATAATATACTAATTGATAGAGTATATTTATATTGAAGAATATTTATATTATATTCATTCTGGTAGGCATGGAAATAAAACTACCACCCTTAATATCATTTATTGCTAAAAGCTGTCAATTCGATTGTATATATTTCATAAATTTATGCTGAACAGGCAAAATTTCCAATTTTTAATACAAACCCTTCACAAAATTCCATTCCACAAAAACAGACTTTTCATCCATTACTTTTATTTTGTTAGGTTTTAAAATGTGTGATTTGCAAATAAAACAAGTTCACCAGAAAGGAAAACTTGAGCAGAAGGACTTAAAGAAATTTTTATTAATAAATGTGTGTTTCGAAATTTAATTACTGTGTTTCATCTTTTGTTACAAAATATTATTTTTCACAAAAATATAATAAGTTTCAGAAAAATAACTTTTCATTTTTTTTAAATGGGCCTCAAGGAAAAAACACCGCATTGACCCCTGCTAAATGACTGCTTTGTATTATTTTAGTTTGTCATTTTTATGATGTTATGTGTTTATTAAATGTGCATCCAATTACCATTTTAAACAGGATTGCAAACAAAATGAGCGATTGAGAACCATTTTTGGTGATCTATCTACCTAGAACTGGATAATATGTAAATACCTTCCTTCCTTTTCCAGCAATAATAGGTCAGTGAAAAAAAAAAAAGGTTTAGTGACCTATTACTATCGGAATAGTATTTTACATGAAAATCTCTAATAGTACATGATAATGAATTCAATTATGGCCATTTGATTTAATTTTATAAACCTATGTAATAAATAAATAAATAATAAATATCATTAATTATTTCTCAAATTTTTTTATGCCTATTCATTCCCTAAGAAATTTAATCTCTGCGTATATATTAAATCCATTCTTTTTTGCAGGAACAACGTCTGCAGGCGGAGAGAGTGCGAAATGAATTTCACGCCACTGTACAGTGTTACGATACACTACAAAAAGTAAGAAGCTCTTTGCCTCCTCAAAACTTCATTCACCAAAACTGTGTAGAGGAGAAAAAGAAAATGCCCTTTGCAGAATTTTTCACATTAAACCAAGACACCTTTCACTAATATCCAAACTGAACCTTACACAAAGTTAATAATTTTTATCAAAATCTGACCTGTCATAAAACAGTGGAAGTCTCAATAGACAATTTTACATAATTGTGACTAGATTATTTACAAATCTTCCTAAAAACAGGAGAAAAGCCTTTCATGAGTCCAAGTGGCATGTAGAGTAAAGTTTTTTCATCTCCAATAAGGATATTTCTTTCTATGGGGTAAGGATCGGAAAAACTACTTTTTTATTGTAGCCAACGACAACTACTTTATCAAAAATGTAGTTAAATACAACTACTTGTCTTAAAAAGTAGTCAAAGGGTTCCATTTACACTAGAAATTGAAGACACAAATTAAATAATAAACAGACCCCTCGTTATATCGCGTCTACCGGGATACAATTAAATGAATGCAACATAATTGAGGGCATTAAAAAAGATAACATACCAGAAAATGTTTTGTATTTGTCTCCAAAATGTTAATTGATACACACATTAAATTTCGTAGCAAAATTAAGAGAGATATTATAATCTAGAAAATTATAGAAAAACAACTCTAGATGCAAATAATAAATAAATCTGTAAATCAAGAAATTCCGAATAATAAGAAACCGGTGTTAAAACATGAAGACTATCACAATACGTTGTTATACACTGCAGCTGAAATTCGCAAATTGTTGAGCAGAACAAATTTTGCACAAAAGAAGCAAATTTCAGCAACATGATTTGCAGAATGGTACATTTCCTACCCCTGAAGTAGAGTACGTCCATTCTTACTCTTGTGACCATCAAAGCAAATTTTCATAAATATTCCAATTCTTATATTAAAAAATAGATTTAGGGTGCACTTAAAACACACACTTCATAAAGCATATATCTAATTTATAACATTTTTGTTATTCTTGTGACCACTGGAAAATGCAGTATTCAAAAATTGGGTTTTATAAATAGAAACACTGTGAATTATATACGAATATAGAACTAAAAATTACAGATTTTAGCAGAGTAACTATGTCTTAAAAACAAGTGAGTAAGTGTAATCGAAGATCACTCAAAGGGTTTCGTTTAATATTCCTTTCAAAACACTTTATCCTTTCTTTCATAAATCCAAATAAATTTCATTTAGCAACTTAAAAAAAAAAAGTCATGTTTTTTATAAAGTAAAAATTTACCGGTCTATTTTTTTGTTTGTTTGAATATCTAAACCAGGATAGCGGGTGAAGTCCGCTATTATATTCTGTCATAATAATGTCTGTCATGCGAACTAAATGCAATATTTAAAAAAATAATTTCAAAATTAAACAAACTGTACACTTTCAAAATTTCAAAATATGCTAATATTTCCATAATCGGATTTTTATTATCTTATTATTATCTATTTACTATCTATTTATCTTTTTTTCAATGGGTGAAACTTTTTATTTCATTTTCATTTTTCACGTGGAAATCGTCTGATAGAAAATTAATTATTGTGGAAAAAATTTCATCGTGGATTTTTAATTTTTGGCATCTGCTATAACGAAAAATGTTTAAATTTAATAGTAAAAAGCTGTTAGATTTTTCGTTTTTGTCTTTATTTATTAAAATAATATGAAATTTTCAAATTTTAATATTTTGAGCTCTTTATAGCTGGTATTCAGCTATATACACAAAGTTTCAACCCTGCAAGTTATATAGCTTTTGAGAATGGCTCTGTGACGGAGTGGGAGTAATAGGTTTTGTGAGCTGAACGAAACCCTAAAAAAGGAATAATCATTGAATTTATCATGAATTAATTACATTTGATTTTGTAAAATGGTAAGTGTTACTCTTGTGACATTTTGTCCACAATGGATCATTTTAAACACTTAAAAAAACCCAATAAAATTTATTTTCTAATGCTGGTTTAAGATAACATAAAAAGAATGAGAGTTTGTAAAACCCTTGCAAGTTTATTAATGTGTGAGCATCAATGTTAGCCAGAATTTAGTTTCTTTTGTACCAAATAATGTGGTCATGGTTTTACTTTTGTTGGTACTAAACACTTAATTTCATAATCATCAGTAATAATACCATGAAACCTGAAATTGTCCTATTTTACAATCACCCATTAGCCACTTTGTAACTTCTCAGTTTCTGTTATCACTTGCATCAATATTTATTTTATGAAACACAAATTCTTTGTAGGAATCATGGTTTGTAGTAGATTATGTCTTCAACAAAATGTATTGGTTGAGTGCCCTTCACTGTAACGCTCGTATTTATAAATCAATTTCGATGAAACTAATTGGGTGTATTAAGCTCACCAATGTCTCGACCGAGTTCGTTGGCCAGCTTGGTCCGTCATTTTGTTTCAAGATGGCAGCCATTTAAAAATTTAAAACTAAAATAAATATACAAAAAAGTTAAAAATTCAAATTTATTTTTTGCTTAAGTGTTAGGCCTTGATACAAGGATTCCGGAGCATTTTTTGTTTTACCTCTATCTTAAAAAACAGCTGAGATACAGCAGTTTGAAATTCTAGGGTGGCAGATATTAGGTAGCTTTCAATACTAAAAAGTCCTTCCGGCCTGTACCGGGAGGAAAAGGTAGCTTTCTTATATCTTCGTTTAAAATTTTAGCTAATGTTACACGAAAACAGCAACTTAAAATGCAAATAAAACGTTTACAAAAGATTTGTTAATACTGAATTTGAATAAGAAATTCGCCAAATTATTGAGCAATAGCCAAATTGGCTTCATTTATGGAGACTTATTTTGGTCGCCAAATTGGGCGATATTTCGCCAAGTTTGGCGAGAATTTGGCGCTAACGGATATGAATATATAGTTTTATGCGTTTGATTGGGAAAATTATTACAACAATGAACATTTTTGTAATGTGCTGTCTTGTTTCAAAATGTCAGCCACCCTAGAATTTCAAACTGCTCTATCTCAGCCGTTTTTTAAGATAGAGGTAAAACAAAAAATGCTCTGGAATCCTCGTTTCAAGGCCTAACACTGAATTAAAAAATAAATTTGAATTTTTAACATTTATTTTAGTTTTAAATTTTTAATTGGCCGCCATCTTGAAAGAAAATGGCGGACCAAGCTGGCCAACGAACTCGGTCGAGACATTGGTGAGCTTAATACACACAATTAGTTTCATCAAAATTGATTTATAAATACGAGCGTTATCGTATGACATAGGTCAGATATACATATATATATACATGTAAATCAACATTTGAACGGAGGGTGGTTTTGGGGTCTGGGGGTCATGATCGGTGAAAATATATCAAAATTTTCCGGAACTGCTTTCCTCCGAACAGCTGCAATAGGTAGCTTTATACTTTTTTGTATTGAAAGCTACCTAAAAGTATAAAGCTACCTATTGCAGCCGTTCGGAGGAAAGCAGTTCCGGAAAATTTCGATCTATTTTCACCGATCATGACCCCTAGACCCCAAAACCACCCTCCGCTCAAATGTTGATTTATATATATAGATATATCCATATATATATATATATATATATATATATATATCTGACCTATGTCATACGATAACGCTCGTATTTATAAATCGATTTTGATGAAACTAATTGTGTGTATTAAGCTGACCAATGTCTCGACCGAGTTTGTTGGCCAGCTTGGTCCGCCATTTTGTTTCAAGATGGCGGCCAGTTAAAAATTTAAAACTAAAATAAATATAAAAAAAAAATTAAAAATTAAAATTTATTTTTTAATTACGTGTTAGGCCTTGATACAAGGATTCCAGAGCATTTTTTGGTTTACCTCTATCTTAAAAAACGGCTGAGATAGAGCAGTTTGAAATTCTAGGGTGGCTGACATTTTGAAACAAAACAGCACATTAACGCCATTACTTGCAAATTATTTTCTTTCATTGTTGTAATAATTTTCCCTATCATACGCATAAAACTATATATTCATATCCGTTAGCGCCAAAATAGGCGACAAAAGTGACAAAATTGGCGACATTTGGCGACCAAAATAAGTCTTCATAAATGAAGCCAATTTGGCTATTGCTCAATAATTTGGCGAATTTCTTATTCAAATTCAGTATTAACGAATCTTTTGTAAACGTTTTATTTGCATTTTAAGTTGCTGTTTTCGTGTAACATGAGCTAAAATTTAAAAACAAAGTTTCCTCCCGGTACAGGCCGGAAGGACTTTTTTTGTTTAAATTGGCCAACACAACCTTCAGAAAAAACAGATACACTTTTAAGAAATACATTTCCTTGGAGATGCTCTGTTAAAATATTACGCAGAAAATCGATCGTGAGTTATAGTGTCTGAAATAACTGCATAAGATTTTACTTTATTGGTATCATACCAAATAACAGCCGTCACTTGTGGATTTGACCAGTGTGCAGACTGAATTTCGTCTTTTGCAAGACAATTATTTCAGAACTTCTTATTTTTTTTGGCATGATCAAAAGAAGCCTGTGTACATGTGTGCAGCAGAAATGGATATAATTGCTTTAGAAGATTTTGTAAAGTTTCCGAAATGCTTTCTTCAACTGTTACTTTTTCAAAACGCTTATTAACATTTTTCCATTGACAGTAACTTATCAGGAGTTTTAGATTATGGACTCAGAGCTGCCATTTGCAACTAAAATGCTACTAAAAGTGACTATTTTCAGCATCAGGCAACTATGGCTACTATTTTAGCCCAAAAACCTTCAAAAGCGACTATTTTAGAAGAAAACCAGAAAAAAGGAGACTATTTTCCAGTCCCAGCTACTATTTTTGTAAAAAAAAAAAAAAAAAAAAAAAAAAAAACTCAGCACTGCAAATTTTTTTAACCCAATACCCCAATCTAATATTTCCGTGTAAATTTTTTAAGTTTTTTATGCAATTTTTAAAATATGTAAAAACTTCCATTTGAAAAAAAAAAAAAAAAAACTCTTTCAATATAAATGTAGTGCAAAAATACCAACATCCAAATTTCAGTGGAAAACTAATTACTGATTTTTGGTTTGGCTACCACCCATAACCCTTATGCTTTACAGTATATTTGTCCAATTTTTGATTGTTTTTAAAGGCATTTAACCCTTTAACTGCCGTATGAACCACAAACGATTAACTGTAGATTTGTTCACTATGCTGCGTGAATTGTATTTGTTTCTAACCTCGTATAAATGCTTCATTCCAAAAATTTAAATTAATAAACGAGCTGAAATGAATGCTACTTAGAAATAAGAAAATCTTGTTTTCTATCGCAGTTTTTCAATTTAATAACAGATTTAAAATGTTGAGAAAATCATTTAGAATATTGCCTTTTTTACTTATTTAGATAGCTTTATTTGGCCCATTGGTGTCTATAAAATCATACTTTATTTTTTTCGGACGATTTTGCTATTTTATTTTACAAAAATTTCTTCTAAAGAATAGGTTAGTATGTACATGTATTTTCTTTATCAAATGCATCCTTTTTTGATAAAACCACTTTCAATTGGTTCAGTTAATTTTTGTTTACAAAATGGAATTAAAATTGCAGCTAATAACATGCAATAAAAATTGTATTGTTTTTAGTTGCCTCACAGTAATGCTCAAGCACAAGATAAGAATATATTCAATTTAGTTTGGAAAAACCAAACTGCATTCTGATCGTATATCTCAGATGATAATTTAAAAAATTTCTTCTTTCTTTCTTTCCGTTTGTGTGTGTGATTTTATAATTAAAATACAAAAAGTAGAAAATTTGGATGGTAGTAGCATACCTGCCAACTCTTCTGATTTTTTCAGAATTTTTCTTAATTTCAACTCTACCTTCTGATTTTCTGATCAGAAGATGAAATCTTCTGATTTTTTTTTTCTTTTTTAAATGAAAAAATGGTGTTCAGAAATATTTGAAGAAATTGCAGAAGTAAATTTTTTTAGTAGCTGTTTCTTGTCATCTGTTAAATTTAGCAGCCCAGCCACCAAAGCAACTTATAGTATATATTTGGAATTCGGTGCCAATAGGAAGGAGGGGGGGGGAGTGGGTGGAATTTTCAATCATTATGATGTTGAAGTTAGGAAAACTCGATAGCTGTCTCTCAGCTGATGCTTGCAGAGGATCCAGTATAACCATTAGCACGCTTTCTCTTAATAATAATAATAAATTTGCTGAACTTTGAATTTAAATTTTCGAAATTAATGGATCATCTATTTGATAACAAATTTATCTAAATAATGAAGAACAAGTGGTACATTATCTATTAACAGGAAATTTTTTTATCAGTTGCTTAAAAAATGAAACTACTTTTAGTTTTCTAAAAGGAGAAAAATTCAGATTTAAATAAAGTTTACTTTGCTTTCATTTAAAATAGGAGTAGTGAATTAAAAAAAAAAAAATCTTACAATGTAACTTTTTCTTTTTTGTGGAAAAATTTCCATTTTTTAAATAAAATGATGAAGATGATGATGTAGCCTGGAACTTATTACAGAATCAGTTCACAAGACTTCAATGTAAAAAAAATACCTATTATGGCACATGCAAATTCGTGCATTGCCATGTTAGGAAATATGTGTTCCATTGATGAAATTTTGAAATATGGTAGGATTTGCAAAGTATTAAAAGCTGTATTGACTATTCCTCACAGCAGTGCTGAATGCAAATGTATTTTCAGTGTGATTAAGAAAAATATGACTCTGTTCAGCTCATCAATGATGACAAAAACTCTAGAAAATATTTTGTTAGCGAAATCATTTACTGACAATAAATGTTATAAAGCACAATTTTCTAATAACTTTTTTAATAAAAGCTAAGCAATCTACTATGAACATGTTGTCAAAATAATTTTTTTCTACTCATTTTTTTTTTTAGTAATATATAATAAAGTTTTAGTAAATTTTCTATTCACGTGTGTTTTTTTTCTATCATATAATATACAGTATTTATTGCAAATATTTTAATGGTTCATGTGTTGTCAATTTTGAATAATATAAATATTTTTACTCAGTTTTGGTTGTATATGGTGACAAAAAATATTTTACTGGTTGAATTGTTTAAGTGGTGTTGCATAACACCACCAGTTAACTAGTTTAACACCAATATTCAAATCACGGCCCTCAGCATCAACATCAGTTATCCTTGGTTACTAAATGTTAGGAAGCTGAAATTTTAAGTGTATTTTAATGAAAAGTAAAAAATCTATTATCAATGTTCTTTTTTTTTTTTTTTGTAGTAGTAATTTTTTTATGTATTGAAGTTATTCTTTTCTGTCTGTAATATACATTCTTTACTTGCAAATTAGTGACTATTTTATTTTACTCTTGCTTGTCTTTTAAATTTGCTCATTTATTATGATCCCAGCTAGTTTTATTTTATCCATGTTGAAAGTTTTATAAAATTTTTAAAATCTTCTGATTTTTTTGTCAAAATCTTCTGATTTCTTCTGATTTTTGGTCCAAAATCTTCTGATTTTCAATGAAATTTAGTTGGCAGTTATGTAATAGGGAAAATGTGGATTTTTATGATGTTATTTTTATGGGAAATAAGGATTCTTGCCCCTCTTTTCTTAAGTAACCATGCAACTATTTTGGCTACTATTTTTTTCATTGTAGGCTACTAAAGCAACTATTTTGTATGTCATTTGGCAGTGGCAGCCCTGTGGACTTGACTTTCAAATAATTCTTCAATGGTATCTTCACAAATTGGACATTCTGAATTCATGCATTCAGATGATGAGGTATCTATGATGAGGCTCTATAAGAACCATGAAACAGAATCTTTCCTTTAAGAATTACTATAAGAATTCTTCTTCTTGAACACACACCAAAATTAAAGAAGCTTTTCAAAGGTTGTAAAAATATCTGATACAAGACCATGTGCTTCAAAGCAAAAGAAAATGCACAGCACTGACACAAGTTAAGTTGTCCATCATCCATCTGTTGCATAATTTTTTTTTTATAATGCTAAATTAAATATTAATATTAATTTAAAAAAAAAAAATCATTCATTTTAAAAATCTGAATGAAAGTAATTTAATTTGCTTGAAATTTACAGAATACAGTTAATTTAATAGCTACAGACTTATTCAAGAACTGTTCTAATAAGGGGGGAAACTACTGATTATTTCCAGATCCTATTCCATGCATAGCATAAATATAATATTTAATGTGTCCTATTCCACCAAATCAGAGAGTAAGAAGTTTGAAGTAAAAACAAACTTTTATATGTTTTTTGTTACTCTTGTGACATTGAAGTATTAAATAGAGTCAAAATTATATTAAAAACCTCATCTAAAAGTATGTGGATCTGACAGATAATTGCCGAAACCTCACTTGAGGCTCACTATGGAGACCCGAAAAGTTTTTGCTTTCTCTCTGTTCCACAATAACTGCCGCAAAAACGATCCGATTACTTTGATTTTTGGTGAGGTACCAGGAATGAGCTGTATAGTTTTGAGTGACATTTATTCGAAAAATAGAGAACATTTCTCTTTAGGTCATAATGGGAATGCAGACGATTTTCAAATTTCATTTTTAATTCAAATGAAAATCACATATTTGAATAATGGATTTAAACATAAAGTTATAGATGCTAAATTTTTGATATGGATGTTGTAAATATATCCAAAAACTTTGAAAATTTACCGATACATTTATTAGAATTTAGAAATGAATTGTTTAAATGATTGGAAATTTTTTTGCATCTGTTCGGGAAATATAAAACATTTTACTTTCCTATTTTTTACGCATTTTAAAATGCATTTCTTTTTACTTTGGTCTTTCATTTATGAGTTGCTTAGCAACCCTATTTCAAAAAATATTAAAATAATAAAATTCAAGTCACTCGCACTCATTTGCTGCAATATCTATGTATTTTTATATTATCTAAAAAATTACAAGAATAACTTCATAAGAATGTCAGAATATTAATGCATAAACCAGGTTTAATTTAACGTTTCTAATTTCTGAAACCTTCGAATTATTTTTTATATGCCTATAAATATATATGTAATTTTAAAATTTTAATTTGCGGATTGAAAGATGCTAAATAATATGAAAAGTGAGATTAAAAAACAATCATTTTAAGAGCTGACGTTGAGGCTCCTGATCTGAAGATTTACTAGTATAATAGCTTGTTAATTTGAATAAGTAATAATTTCATCTAATGAAAAAAAATATTAAAAAATCACAAATTCAATAAGTGGTATTTTAAGCTCAAATGTAAATGAAGTATAATACTGTAAATTTCCAGCACATTTTCACTATAGACTTGTTCTTATGAAATTAAAACTTAAAACTCATATACACCAGGATTAAATTGGTGTATCACACTTATATTTTGATTAAAGTTTTTTTTTTTTTCAGAAAAAAGTTTCAATTCTAGTGGAAAGTAGTGTTAAAAGTAGCGTTGGTTCGTGCTACAAACTACAGATTTTTTGTATCGCGCTACTCGCTACACTACAGACTACTGTAAAATGTAGCAGCTACAGTAGTTTCTCTACTTGTAGTCGCTACTTATATTTACTTCTGACCCCTACTATACGGTTATTTATTTATAAACCTTCTCTGGTTTTATTCGCTTTTGGAGTTATTGCATTGTGTGTTGAGTGTTCTGTGTTTTTCAGCAACTGGGACCGAAGATGAAACACGCCATGCTCCAGAGCGCACCCCGTAGCAGCGGCAGCAACGTGTGGATGAACGAAGAGGAGGACGAGGAGGGTGGGGTGGACGAGAAGCAGTCTCTCATGGAGTCGGAGAGGCTCCACCAACAGCACCAGCTGCAGGAGGAGCTGGAATTCGAGAGGGTGATTCTTTCTTTCGATTTGGCATCACTGATTAGGAAGTTTCTCTCTAAAGCGCATAATTAAAATATTTTGAAAAAAAAATTTTTTAATGAAACTTTTTATGTATGTTATAAAGGATCAATCAAATTTCCCAGTAGAAAAATTGTAACAAAAAAATTAAAAAATACTTTTGAGTATTTGGCATGAAAAGATGAACACTCCATAAGATTTGGCAACACTCTTTCCTTGCCCAGTGCGAGCGATTTTAATGCATTTGGCTTGCATGGCTTGTTACATGAATGTTCAAATGCACAGTACTTAATGAATTTAAATGATGAAATAGTTTGTTATTACTTCTATAAGCTTATCTCTCTCTCTATATATAAATGACTGAGGAGAACATCAATGCACAGCCCAAACTACTGAACCTACAAACACGAAAATTGGGGAAAAAATACTTCTTAAGCATAGGCGTAACTTGGGCCCTAAAACTAGGGGGGCAAAAATCTCGAAGACTATTTGCAAAAAAATTTACTCCCCCCTACCCCTTCGTCCCATCACCGCGCACACACACACACATACTTAAATTAAATATTTAAAATTTTAATATTTAAACAAAATCTTAAGTGTTTAACTATATACGCAAAAATAGGGACAATCCTAAGTTACACATTTTATGTTTTTAAAGGAATGTTTAAAAATATTGAATGCTCGACTGTTATATCTCTTATGCCTGATGCAATGTTCAATTAGAAAATAATTCAATCAAATTTAATGAAAATTGTCAAAGCCTTGGGCTTTCGAAGATTTTTTTAAATGGTGGGGGTGATGGTGAGGGAAGTAGTTGAGATAAATATATTTAAAGCCTTTATTCAGAGTGGAAACAAATGACGAAAGTTTATATTTAAAAATAAAACTCTAGCTAGTGTTCTGATTGGAATGACTCAGAAATTTTGCTGTGGTGAATTTTAGGGTACATGGAATAATTGTAGTTTAAAAATTTAAAAATTAATATTGTCCTTAAATTTCGAAAATTTTGAACTCTACTTCACAATGTTTCAAGGGAAGGAAAACACGTGCATCAGTTATAGATTACCAAATATTTTCCAGCGTTATTAGAAAATACTGTTAAGAAAGTTCATTCGTTCGCACAGTGGAATGAGTTAAATAAACAATTTAAAAAACTCAGAACACAGTTAAAAATCCATTTTCAAGAATTAATGTCTATGGCAGATAATAATACAGTAAAATTTGACTTGATTAATTTTAACAGAAATGCGCATGCAACAATTACCATCCATACGCGGCAATATATTTAATTTCTTTTGCGCTGCCATATGAATTTATTTATATTCTATAAGCACCTTTGAATAATAAAATATAATTCAACTGGAAAATGCCAAATGCAGTTAAAAACATACACTAGAAATTAACGTCCATAAACTGAAGTTCTTCATTTTAACACTTTCCAACCTAGTTGAAAAGTGTTTATGACTTCGGTTTGTCTGGCCGTATGGCCGTCTGCCGTCTGTCCGTGCTCTAACTCCCTTAAATATGCTCGGATTGCTCTGCAATTTTTATATGTTATAGTCGTTATCTATAGCATGTTCCCTATTTCAACGGAAGTGTGTAGCACTTATAGTTTTTTTACAGGGACACTCAAAAGAATTCCGTTACATTACGTCTATGGAGAAAAATCGTCTGCGGTTTATTTAAATAATGCTTCCCTATTTTAAACGCATTGAAATTTATATATATCACTAAGGTGTATTTCAAGAGGCTTACTACAGAATAGTGTGTGTACAGCAGTCATCGTTCATTTACAGGGACACACAAAAGAATTCTCTACTGTAAGTTAACAATAATTCCTGGAAGTGCGTTTTAAGTTACTGATCACGATTTTAATTTTAACTCGCTTTTTGTCTATTATGTGGTGTGTATAAATTCTGTATATCCTATGCAGGGAAGCACAAAAGTTCGCGAACACATTTCCGTATTATTTAACTCCAGACGGAGAATTTTAAACTGTGCTATGCGTTTCCTAACTGAACTAAAATTTAACATCCTATGTAGTCTATATACAAATCTATAGATCCTATACAGGGCTGAATAAAAGTATTCGAATTACTTAGATGTTATCTTTTAGCTTATTAAACGGTATGATTTGTAAAATTATTTTGGAAGTGTTGGAAAGTGTTACATAATCTATGCTTGACGCATGATTTTTCGTTCAGCTCTGTATATGATCTGCAGAATTTATACTCACAAAGTAACGCACTAAAATTTAGTTAATTTTAAAAATGTACACCACAACTGAAAACGCACTTCCAGCAATTATAGTTCATAGTCAGTCCTGTAAAGGAAGTGCTAGTTACTTCATACTCTATAGAAAGAGTGCTCAGTGACATCATGACATCACTAAAATGCACCACAAACAATTTTTCCCAATATAGCATAATGTAATGGAAAACTTTTCGTATCCCTGCAAACGAGCTATATACTGCATTTTCAATAGGGAATGTGTTGTAGTAAGTCTCATCATCATATATCTATATAACAGGTTTTTACGGGCTCGGGCCAATTCACATTCACGAGACTCGGTCTGGGCCGAGCTTGATCTTCACTCTTTCCCAGGCGAGCTTGATCTTTACACTTTCCAGGCCGGGCCTGGCATTACTCTTGTCTGCAAACTTGGGTCGATCTGGGCCTGAATTTCATTCTTCCTAGATGTCTCCATGAGTCGAAATTTTCAGATCCTGTCCCGACCCAGCCTATATGAAAATTATTGAACCGGCCTGTCCTGACACTTGCAGTAAAATAAGGCCCAGTCGAACATTTTTTGAAAAAAATGTATATGTTTTTAAATTGCACTTATGCTATAATTAAAATTATATTTAACGACTACATACAATTTCTAGTCCAAAAAAAGTAATAATAATAATGTACAGTAAAACCTCTGAAAATTAAAAATGTGTATGTCGGAATCTTGTCTTAAACGGAAAAATGTCTTAATCCGTGCAAATTGAATCATAGAAACTCAACAGAGTTTCTCGCCAAGCATAAGAAACAGCAATGCATTGAACCGTAAATGAAAGGGATTTCCGCCAATGGATGCCACACGATTTTACAATTTTTTTTTTTTTAACTCTGTCTAGTTTATATTTTGCGGACGGGACAAAACGGGTTTATGACACATCTATATCTCGCGTTCTATTTATAATAGAAACAAAATTCTTGATTCTATGGAATGGGGCGTGCCACGGGACTAAGAATTCAAAAGTAAAGCAAAATCCGACAAATAGTTTTTCAGTAAATGCGATTTTAAAAGTGCTGTTTTTTGCACTTTTTAAATCTTGTTCAGACCAAAAACTGTTGACAGGGCTACAGCAATGTGTAATTATCGGATTTTTATGCAGTTTACGTTATTTGAATCATTTTTATGAGTAGTTCGGACCTTTGTAAGTTTCCTGTAAAAATATTAATTAGTTTTTGATTTATATCAGTTTAAAGTTGTTGATTCCTATACTTAACATAGAGCAAAAAACTGTTGACAGGGCTACAGCAATGTGTGATTATCGGATTTTTATGCGGTTTATGTTATTTGAATCGTTTTTATGAGTAGTTCGGACCTTTGTAAGTTTCATGTAAAAATATTAATTAGTTTTTGATTCATATCAGTTTAAAGTTATTGATTCCTACACTTAACATAGAGCAAAAAACTGTTGACAGGGCTACAGCAATGTGTAACTATCGTATTTTTACGCGGTTTACGTTATTTGAATCGTTTTTATGAGTAGTTCAAACTTTTGTAAGTTTCATGTAAAAATATTAATTAGTTTTTGATTTATATCAGTTTAAAGTTATTGATTCCTATACTTAACATACAGCAAAAAAATAATAAATGACCCAACTCTTTTAGGAATGGTCGTATACACATGATATTAAGATATGTTATTACACTCAACCCAAGTAAGCTTCCTATTATAAAAAATCTTAACATTTAAGGTTCGTTTACAGGGTCTCACAAAAGAACTTTCGATATAGGGCTAAAGAGTTGTGTAATTATCCGATTTTTACACGGTTTGCAGCATTTGAATTGTTTTTATAAGTAGTTCAAATGTTTAATATTTCGTGTAAAAATATTAATTAGTTTTTTATGTATACCACTTTAAAGTGATTTATTCCTATACTTAAGATGAAGCAAACAAAATATTAAATGGTTTAACTCTTTTCAAAAAGAACGTATGCGCATGATGTTAAAATATGTTACTACAAACTACCTAAGTTAGTTTCCTATTGTAAAACAGAAGTGTAGAATTTACTGTTCGTTTACAGTGTAACTCAAAAGATTTTTTAATAAGACTAAAAAGTTGTGTAATTAGCAAATTTTTACGTTGAAGTACATGATTCCTGTAATTAACACAGAGGAAAAACAATAGTAAATTGCATAACTTTTGTCAAATTCGCTATATACACAAGATATTGAAATATGTTACTACATCCTCTCTATTGTAAAGCGGCATTGAAGCATATACGTTTCATTTACAGCGTCTCTTAGAAGATCTTGATTACACTACAACCGATGTATATTTACTGAGTGAGATGTATTTTAATGATTTTACACTGTTTCAATCTCTGTAAGGTTTCATTATCTTGCTTTAAAATTTAATATAAGATCATTTTGTCCGTCTGAAATCTCGTCGATGTTAAGCTCTAAATCTATTAATATATAGTATTTTCATCGATTAAAAAACTGTGTTTATTTATAAATATATAATTCTAGCGTATTTGGAATTGATTGAAATAGCGATTACAAAATTCCAACTTTACGTTCATGCGCTGAGTAATAGAATGTAAAAATGTTGATACCCCAAGATTACAAGTTTTGCATTTAAATATTTGCCGTTCATCGAATCTCCGGCTATGACGAACTTAAAATGTTAAATTTCGTATACAATAGGTGATCGGTAACGAACTGTTCGGTTTACGAACAAATCGGTTAATGAAGACTTTCGCGTGAGATTTTTATGTTCGGAGAACGAACTCCTCTCGAAACAAAGTCATGATGAAGCAATGCCGTGTTTCATATTTGCCAAGCTATACTTATTACCTCTATTGTCAACTTTGAGAACATTTTAACAGTTGCATACATATGTCCTAATTAATTCATGGACTGCCGGAGATTGGGGACCTATATTTTAGGATCACCGAATTGGAATGAACAGACTATATGAACAGAAATCACTTTAATAGTTTTTATACTTTTGCAAACGTTGCGAATTTTATATTTTTCAAATTCTCGAAACGTTGAGTTAAAAAATTTAAACAAATAAAAAACTTCTAAGGTGCTCAGTCATTTTCAAAAATAATATATTTAATATGTTAGTATAAAAATCCCTGTAAATTTTTATACTAATAGAAATAGGTTCGTAAGAAAAAAAAAAATGTTGATTATTCTCGGTAAAGTATGCTCCATAAACTTATCGTTGTAGTTGACCGAAAAAAAGTGCTTCTTATTTTTCCACATTTTTCTGAAACTGTAGTATTTTAATTAGTTTGTAAACTACTGTAAAATTGTGTAATTTTTTTTGTTTTTGAATGTATATAAACGGAAGAGTGATATAAACAAAAGAAAAAGGAAAATAAATATGTCATAAATAATCTGATGAATACAATGTAAGGAAATTAATATAAAAGTTTCCCAGTTGTTATGGTAGTGACATGTACATTAGGGTGGATCGATGTTATATGGTGAAAAAATATATATTATTAATCAAAACCTACCTATGCGGAAAAGATGTTCTATTGTATGGAGATTAAGAGAAAAATAATTTAAAAAAATTATTTTAAAGTTTAATACTGCCGCAAAGAGTTTGAATATTCGAAAAAAAAATGGAAAAAGACCTAATTTTGGTTAGATGATTTGTGATACAAAATATATTTTTTTTTATTTTAATCAAAACATACCTATGCGGAAAAGATGTTATATTGTATGAGGATTAAAACAAAATTAATAAAAAATAATAATTTCAAAATTTAATACTGCCGCAAGGGAGTTGGATTTTCGAAAGAAAGGGCAATTCCAGTTTTTTCATTCTCCCGCTTTATCCTTCCACCCCTCCATAAATTGGGAGCGCTACGTCATGGAATCTTTGCTACGTCATATGATACGTCCACGTGTCTCTGAATTAGGGCTCCTATAATAGTTAAAGGTGTGTTACTCTGAATAATACTGGATAAACGTGTTCCCATCGCTCGCTCATTCAGTTCAAAGCTAGCGGCTTACGGAATCGGGTGCTGTTCTCGCAAAATGAAATAAATTTCGATTTCATTGCGTAAGTTTTCTTTGTAAGTGTATTGTGTTGCGTAGTGTACTTTGAATATTATTGCACCATGGCGAGGGTAAGAAAAGACATGATTTGCCCTATATCTTGGTCTGGTTGTGATATGCCAACGAATATGCTTCCTACCTACAGTAACGTAATAAAGTGCTATGTTGGCATTCAAAAGAATGCTGAAGCAAGGAAACGTTGTCTACATCTACACTTTCCTCCTCATGTGAAGAAGATGCTAATAAGTTAGAAGAGACCTGGAAACGAGCTTCAATTCCAATAATTGACCACTATAGCATTTTGAGAAAAGTTCGATTATACCACGACAAATATCGCGGTCTTCTTAAATCTTACAAAGCCAGAAAAGGATTGAAAGCTATCGCAAGAAGATTGACGTTTTATGGAAAAACGCAAATGCTGTTTTTGATATATCGGCGTGTACTTGTAAATCATTAGAATGTTGCTTCTGTAAGAAAGAACGGAAAGTACCAATGAACGAGAGAGAGAATTTCTATTAGACATGCGAACTGTAAGAAAAATTGTAATCGGGTCGCTGGATCGGAAAGTCACTTTACAAATAAATAAGACCGAGAAACGAAAATTAAAGCAAGGGCTATACGTGGAGAAAAACAAAACACTGCCTGTTGTTTCTTCCAGTTCAATATATTTGAATATGAATATGAATAACGGGTGTAAATTGAAGCGGCGTATGTGCGAGCATACTGACTTTTCTTCATCATCAGCTATCATTGAAAGCGGCGCCCAAAACGCTGACGATGTCACTGTTACATCTGTAGTGACGAAATTACATGCGGTATCAAAGGCATTGGACAGTTTTGGCATTTCCGACAAAGCAGGCGCTGCCATCGTGTCAGCTGCACTTTAAGATGTGGGCTCATCTCAAATGTGCTCTTTGTGATTATCTCACAAAGCGATGTATCGAACGTCGTTGACAGAAATAAAATTCGACGTGAGAGAACAAAGGCAAGAACCACTCTACCGTCTCAGTCAGTTGTGAAAGATTCTGACCATGACCAATTTGGTTTATACTTCGATGGACGTACAGACAGGACTATATCACTAGGAGATAACAGAAGAAAAGTGATCATAGAACACGTAATCTTGGTAAAAGAGCCTGTTTCCTAGTACATCGGCCACGTATCTGTAAATTCTGGAAGAACACAAATCATTGGAAAAGAGATAGTAATTTTTTTGTCTTGCGTTGACAATAATATAGATCTAACAAAGTTGGTTGCGATCGGTTACGACGGAACATCTATTAACACATGTGTTAAAGAAGGTGTTATTCGAAATTTAGAACTGATTCTGAAGCGTCCACTACAATGGTTTGTGTGCCAGTTACACGCCAATGAGCTACCACTACGTCATCTTTTCGCGTACGTAGATGGAACCACGACTGTGCCCAGAAGCTTCACTACTGGAATAGGACCTTGTTATTAGGAAAAATGGGTTTTTTGTCATCCTGAAATTATCCTGATATCGATGTTACCTGACGACGGAACTCACATAAGGCAATTGGCCCTTCGAAGAATTCTAAAAGCGAGCGAAGTCAAACGGTCTACTGCAGTCCCAAACATTTAAACGAATAATATCCGTATCTTCAATTTACCAGCTTTTGAACTTTGTGCGACGGATTATATTGATTTGATTAAATGGAAAAATGTGACAGAACCTTGACTAACTGAACGATTTATTGACGACATGATTTCAGAAGGAATAGTAAATCCAGCAATTATTCCGACGGCAATAATATCTACTATCAAGGGGTTTCCGTGCCACACTCAAGCTACAGAACGGATAGTCAAAACAGTCACGTAAGCATCTTCTGCTGTTTGTTGATCATATAGAAGAGACTGTTTTATAAGAAATCGCGTCGAATCACGAAACCTCATGCCAATTTTCAACACCAAACGTGATTATCGCCCACTGTAATTTCGACGATTTTATAGGTTTTTCTTTATTTAATAATAAAGAAGCTGGTAAATAAGAAGCTGACATTTTTTCTTGTAACCAAGTAAGTGTCCTCTTATTGCAATTAATATTTAAAATTACTAAAATGTATATTTCATTTAACAAAAATCACTTTGACTTTTTACCGTAAAAAACTCAAATACATAAATTTCAAACACCTTGCGGCAGTATTAAATTTTGAAATTAATTTTCTTAATTATTTTTCTCTTAATTTCCATATAATAGAACATCTTTTCCGCATAGGTAGGTTTTGATTAATATTAAAACAATTATTTTTATTCAAAAATCATCTAACCAAAATTGTCTTTTTTTTCATTTTTTTTAGAAATTTCAACCCTATTGCGGCAGTATTAAATTTTGAAATTAATGTTTTTAATTATTTTTCTCTTAATCTCCATACAATAGAACATCTTTTCCGCATAGGTAGGTTTTGAAATTGTGAAAAAAAATATTTCGATCCACCCTAATGTACATTGGAATAAGTCACTCAATAAATTGTATAATTCTGTTTATAGCATCACTATTATTTTTTTTTTTGCCGCTTTTATCTTTTCTTTTCTGAATAAAAATGGAATCCGTATAATTGAAATTAAATACCTTACAAAAAGAAGTGATATCTCATCAAAAACAACTCGTTGTAAATGATCCCGCCAAGCCACAAACCTAAAACGTCAGTCACAAAAAGAAATGATATCACATAAAAAGAAGCGATATAGAAGTGCATACTCAGAGTCCCGTGTAAAAATCTATCACCACTCATAATGTTTCCAAAGGACTCGGAGTGAGGTACAGTATGTGAAAACTGCTTGGCGACCTGCAGGCTTTTATAATGTTTGCGTTTCCTGCAATTACATATGACTATATTATTTTAATTTAATTTAATTTAATTTAATTTATTTATTTTGCTCCCATAAAATTGTAAAAATTTGAAGCTTCTGTGTTTGCATGTCCTTTCTTATTTATGAGCTTGAAAAATCAATTTGTTGATTTTATTTACCATTATTTAAACTAGAAACACCACTCTTACGAAGAGGATTTTTTAAGTAAACATGTAAAGATTTTGAGTTTGTAATATATATATATATGATGGTCATACGCATATTAATAAGATTGTACCTTATAATAAACATTAACTAAACTGAGATATATTGCAGTAATTCTAGCGTAAGCGGAATCGCATAGATCTGGGGAAAAATCCGTTCTGTCAGTTCTTTCGCATACAAAAATATTTAAAAAATGATGTAACAAAAATTAAAAATTTATTTTTTTCGATTTTCAAAATTGATGTACTGCATATATTATAAAAGCCTGCAGGTCGCCAAGCAGTTTTCACATACTGTACCTCACTCCGAGTCCTTTGGAAACATTATGAGTGGTGATAGATTTTTACACGGGACTCGGAGTATGCACTTCTATATCGCTTCTTTTTATGTGATATCACTTCTTTTTGTGACTGACGTTTCAGGTTTGTGGCTTGGCGGGATCATTTACAACGAGTTGTTTTTGATGAGATATAATAATCCGTGCAAAAAGAATATAATACATTTACAACAGTTGATGTACCAGCTAAGAATGGAACCTGTCTGTAATGGATTTTTCTTCTCTCCGATGCGATTCTGTCTTAGAATATTTTACTGCATAGCATTTTTCAGATTTTTAAGTCCCCAAGACATGGCATGTGGATTAACGGTATAAATGATAATTCAGGATTCAGGCATTTAGATACAAATAGAGATTCATTAAAAAAATCAATATTTACAACGAGATAAGCAGAAAGAAATCTAGGTAGGATCAGTATTTTGTTATAGATGTGCCTATACTTTGCAACCCAGGGCACTTTTTTAAAAACAAAGAATATAAACATGAAAAAAAAATCTAAAATAAGTTTTTTTTTCAGAACTCCCCGTACAAGACAATTTTTATACATATCAGCCTAAAAATCTATACAGAACAATCAAGAAAGCTTGGACCTTTAGGGGCCACAGAGAGTTCCAGAGGACTTGACCCCCTGAAGCCCCTGTTTAAGATAAATTTGAAACACATAAATGTAAAAAGAAAAACATAATAATAAAAAGAAAACTGCCCAGTTAAACTGAGGGCATTGAGCTCACAGGTTATTCACACTAATTGTCTATTATACTCCTTTTCGAAGAATTTGTAATATGCCCCTCGAAAAATAAAGAAATCAACAATATATTAAGGGGGCGTCATCCCCCCGTTACCCCCCTCATAGTTAACTAATGAACCCCTTAAACTAATCAGGGAAGTCTCTAATTACAATGAATATATATACAAAATTTGAAGAAAATCGGATAATTCTGCATGAAAAACCTATTTATCTAAATTAAGGGGGGATTAGCCCCCCCTTTCCCCCTTTATACTTAACCAATGAACCCCCAAAACTATTCAGAGAAGCGCATTATCACAATGAACCTACATACAAAATTTGAAGAAAATCGGATAATTCTGCATGAAAAACTCATTTATCTAAATTAGGGGGGTTATCCCCCCCTTTCCCCCTTTATACTTAACCAATGAACCCCCAAAACTATTGACAGAAGCGCATTATCAAAATAAACATATATACAAAATTTGAAGAAAATGGGATAATTCTGCATGAAAAACCTATTTATCTAAATTAAGGGGGATTAGTCCCCCCTTTCCCCCCTTTATACTTAACCAATTAACCCCCAAAACTATTCAGAGAAGCGCATTATCACAATGAACCTATATACAAAATTTGAAGAAAATCGGATAATTCTGCATGAAAAACTCATTTATCTAAATTAGGGGGGGGAGGTATCCCCCCTTTCCCCTTTATACTTAACCAATGACCCCCCAAAACTATTGACAGAAGTGCATTATAAAAAAAAAATTAATATATATACAAAATTTGAAGAAAATGGGATAATTCTGCATGAAAAACCCATTTATCTAAATTAAGGGAGGATTAGTCCTCCCTTTCCCCCCTTTATACTTAACCAATGAACCCCCAAAACTATTCAGAGAAGCACATTATCACAATGAACCTATATACAAAATTTGAAGAAAATCGGATAATTCTGCATGAAAAACTCATTTATCTAAATTAGGGGGGGAGTATCCCCCCTTTCCCCCTTTATACTTAACCAATGACCCCCCAAAACTATTGACAGAAGCGCATTATAAAAAAAAATGAATATATATACAAAATTTGAAGAAAATGGGATAATTCTGCATGAAAAACCCATTTATCTAAATTAAGGGGGGATTAGTCCCCCCTTTTCCCCCTTTATACTTAACCAATAAACCCTCAAAACTATTCAGAGAAGCGCATTATCACAATGAACCTATATACAAAATTTGAAGAAAATCGGATAATTCTGCATGAAAAACTCATTTATCTAAATTAGGGGGGGAGTATCCCCCCTTTCCCCCTTTATACTTAACCAATGACCCCCCAAAACTATTAACAGAAGCGCATTATAAAAAAAATGAATATATATACAAAATTTGAAGAAAATGGGATAATTCTGCATGAAAAACCCATTTATCTAAATTAAGGGGGGATTAGTCCCTCCTTTTCCCCCTTTATACTTAACCAATAAACCCTCAAAACTATTCAGAGAAGCGCATTATCACAATGAACCTATATACAAAATTTGCAGAAAATCGGATAATTCTGCATGAAAAACTCATTTATCTAAATTAGGGGGGGTTATCCTCCCTTTCCCCCTTTATACTTAACCAATGACCCCCCAAAACTATTGACAGAAGCGCATTATCAAAAAAAAAATGAATATATATACAAAATTTGAGTACATACATACATACATACGTACGTACGTACATACAGAACCGGCGGGCACATAAGCTCTCAGGCTTTGATAGCCTGTGAGCTAAAAAATTGTCTTCCACAGGGGTTCCGAGAGCAGAACCACATTCGAAAGATTCTTATTTTTTGTTTTTCTTAGTGTTTAATTATTTTGTGTCACTTACGAAGAATAAATTTTATTTTATTTTTTCAAATCATCAGAGGTAAAGGAAATTTACTTAACCTGCTCCCCCAACCCTTCCCACCGGCGTATATACTAGTTTACAGTTTTTCTTTTCTTTTCTTTTTCTTTCTTTTTTTTTTCTTTTTTTTTTTTTTTTTTTTTTTTTTTGTTAAAGATGATTTTTAAATATCATAACTTTAAACTCTACAAAGATAAAGTAAATAAAAAAAGTCCCTGTAATTTATTAAACCAAATTAAATGTAAATATAGCAGAATACACAGTTACAGAAAAGCTTTGATAAGGAAATATAGAATTTCACAAATTTTTAACTTCTATTTTTACAGTATAGGTACTGACTGATATCTTACACGGCCCTGGAACAATGAAGTCTAGACCCGACCTATATTTTCAGACAAAAATAAAACTCGGACCCGACCTGGCACGTGAACAATATATTGTACGCCTGGCTTGGCTCAAGTCCAATGAAATAAATCTCAGGTTTCAGGCCAGGCCAGGCCACCTGCAGACCTCTTAAATTCTTCCTCTCGTGCCCATGTCGAGCTCGCATTTTATTTAATTATTTTTGAAAAAATTATAGTGATGATGTACATTTGTTTAGCGAAATCTATAGAAATTTAATTTGGTTTAATAAATTAGAGAGATATTTTTTAAATCTATCTTTTTTTCTTTGTAGAGCTTTAAAATTATGGTTTTCTTTTATGATCTTTTTCTTGTGACCACATTTTGTGAACATGACCACACAGAGTGTCTTTCCTGCATAACTAGCGACCTGGAAAAATCAATAAATGACAGAAATACGTCGTCCTATAACTCATCACTAGTTGCATTCAGACGGGTAGTTGTATACATTTCCTTGATGACCCCCCTGGTAAGAGCTTTCCAACGACACCACTCTCGACAAAATCCCGATCAGGCAGTTGGGGACCTTCTCTAGTAAGTGGTCATTAATATTGTTGATATTTTGTACTCCAAGCATTTCGAGCATAATCCGAAAAGAAAATCTTTGCATGAGTAAGAGTGCTTTTTGGATAATTTTAATTGTAAGATATCGTTGCCTAAAAAATATTGGCATGTTTTGTAGAAATTCAGTCTAGATGGGCCAATTAATTTTTTGTACGGGCAGGGCTCGTGCCGAATTTTTAGCTTTTATACCAGGCCGGACTCCTGCCGAGATTTTAGCTTTTATACTGGACCGTGCCGGTCTCAGGACGAACTTTTAAATTTGATGCTGAGCAGGGCCAAAAAATATTGTACGAGTCGAGCCAGGCTCAGGACTAGAAATTCCGGCCCATGCAGACCTCTACCCTATATAGTGAAAATCCAAATGTATTTACGAAAATCAGAGTGCGAACAAATTGCGAAAAAAGACCGAGGGACAAACATAAGTCATAAATACTTTTCAACTATGTTATGGAAAGTTAAAAACTAGGGATTATATTTCTTTTTTAAACTTTATATTATCAAACATTACCTAATGGTTTGTGAAAAAAATAAGTTTTTTTAACAAGATTAGTTACAAATTTTAATAAAAGAGCAGCTTAAATTGGTTTCTAAAAAAAGTTACATGATAAGCTTTAACTCTAGACAATTTCAAATCTAATTTGCAATTGCAATATTATTGTAAGCAACTTAATAATAAAAAAATACTATATTGAGACTTTTTATGCTTTGGCAAGTTAATTACATTTCAATAAAATAACTAAATAAATTTCGTTAAGGGTATGGTGGATGTTGAAATTCTTTTTCTTTTTTTTTATTTAAAAGTTCTATAAGCTGTGGCTGGCATGACACAATTCCCACGTGCATATAGTCTTTTGAAATAAAGTATAAAAAAAATCTAGTCTAAAGTCTTATTTCATAAGTATAATGCATAAGATATTAATTTTTACAAATGTTCCATGAGCTTTTCAATGATTCAAAATCAATGATTACTTTACTTTTTGACACGTTTTTTGACTCATTTTTTAATATAAAATCATATTTGCAAGCACGATTATTAAAGTGATTTTTATTCAATTTTTTTTCTTTTTCTGATTAATGAATTGTATTTTGAATTGTAAGTGATTATTGTCTCAATACGGCAGTTTTTTTCCTTTCCTGCGCTGATGCAACTCGAAATTCAGTTCAAAACGCCCACTTTGACAGCATTTTCAAAAATCGTTTGCCTTTTTCAGAAATTTTGAAAAACAGTTAGTTACATAGTTTCTTAATAAGATCACCTGCCAATGAGATACTTTTCTAAACAAAAATAAATGAAAAAATCCGTTCGAAAAGAGCCAGTATGGATTTGAATTTTAATAAAAACCATGTTCCTAAAAGTACACATATGTATTCGTTTTAATGTATGTACATTATTGTTTAAAATTATAAATATATTTTCCACAAATTGAGCGAGTTTTTTTTATATTTTCCCTTAATTTTGCATTTGATAATTATAACTTTAATAATTATTCCTTGTTTTCCATATGGATACCCATTAATTAAAAAAAAAAAGTTAACATACTTTATAAATTTAAAAGAGATTGAAAGAAAAATAATTTGTATAGGATACTTTGGTAATCATTGGTGATATTTCAGAACGTTGCAAAATTAGTAACATTTAGTTGATAATTTTATAGGATTTAAATCCCGTTCGTATTGATTTCAAATAAATCCAAATAATTTATCAATACACAAATTTAAAATTATACTGATTTTAATTTGTTTATTTTAACTGAACTGTTTTTAATATTACACATTTTCAAAGTGGATTAAACTTTAAAGACCCAAATAAAAATATTCAGTTTTTTTTAATATTGTTTTTATTTTTAAAATATTAAGTAAAATTTTTATAAAAATGTATAGTATTTGGTGAAAGAACGAAGGAAAAATGTCAAGTTACCGGTACTTCTGTCTCGATTTCTCTAAAGAATATTTCCTTTGTTCTCGTATTCTTCAATTGCTCTTAAGTTAAAATGCGAAATATATTTAAAAATATGTTTTTATATTTAAGAATTTCAAAATGTCAGAAAGACAAGTGAATACTAACAAACTGAATAAGACCGCAGATTTTTCTATTCCTTTGAATCAAACTGCTCGATGACTACCTCATTGAAACTTTTCTGCTCAGTACTTAAAAACCTTATTAAACAAAGATTTGTTCTATAAACAGAACTTGTTCTTTATATTTCTGTTACGATGAATCTCTCCAGTGAAATCCTGTATAGTTCTAGGGCCACCGTGAATTACTAATCTGTGACTGGCATCTTGAAATAGGGGGACGATATAGCCAGGAGGATCAGAGAGTTGTATGGTTGTATTCATATTATCCCAAGGTTACTTTATCTTAAAGAAAATGACAATGGTCAGAGACAGTAGTCAAGAGATAAACCCCACACGTGCATATAAACAGCTCTATAATTGAAAAGGGAAAATAAGTTCCAATTTTCTGAGGAAAACAAAAAAAAAAAAAAAAAGAGCAAGGAAAATATTTTTACTTGAACTTTGACTACGGCTTTAAAAATTTTGTTAGGAAGGAAGACAGACATTACTGCTATGAACGTAAAAGCATTAATTATGGGTATTCGGAATTATCCATTATTGATTCTAGTTCGTACCCAAGATGGTTAAATTAAAAAAAAAAATAAGAAAAAATTAAAATACAAAACTATGCTTTAACCACAAAACAATACAAAAAAACTGGAGGGGCAAAAGGTAAGTCTTGCCCCTGCTTCTGAAAAACTAGTGGGGCACATGCCCCCGCCAGATTACGCCCATGTTCTTAAGATGCAGAGGCACACTAAGAAGGGAAACTCCACACCTAAAGGGGGTAAAAAAGGTTTAAACAATTCCTTAAAAATTGGGTATTATAGTTACGTGACAAATGATAAGATATTTTAATGTATGCTGAATCGAATAGCACTAAGTACATTCTTTTAAGCTCTATAGTTTGTGAGATATTGCATATTTCTTTCTAATTTGGCGCCAAAACCTCAAAATTCTAACATTATAAATGATCATTTCTAAAAATACATGCTTTATTATAGAAAAAAGAAATTTAAACGTGAGGGACTTCTTTTCATCATTATAATATAATGTGGCAAAATCTGTTCCCGAAAACAGTTATCTATACTTATAAAAGAACATGTCCTGACTGGCTCATAATCAATGCCGAGCCTCAACTGTTGGTCCTAACGCAATGCAATTTGGAACACATGTTCCTTTCATAATGTAGGCACCCACTAAGAAAGGATTTTTAAAAATTCACAACCTAAGAGGGTTAAATAGAGGGTCAAATGTTTTTGGAAATTTCGATTTTTTGCCATATCTCAACAGCAGTTTTAAGTAGGAGCGTGGAATTCAAGATAACTGTTAAAAATAATATTACAACCATGCCGTAACTTTGACCTGAACTGTTGTACTGACTGTATCTCTAACTGTAACCGTTAACTGTAGTTCGGTTGTGTTTATGTCTTTGACACGGTGTGCTTTGCACAAGTGTAGTATTATATTTTGTTGTGTACATATTAATCCAGTGTTTATTATAATTATATTTAATCTAGAATGTTATTAGTCCCTATCAGTTAACCTAAATTGAACAATAACAAATCTACTAAAAAAATAATTAAACACATATTTCAGCAATTTTAGAAATTCACCTATTAAGGGGGTTAAATGAGGGATCGAAAGTTTTAGGTCATTTCGCCATTTCGCTATATATCTCAGCAGCCTTATTAGGAAGGAGGGTGAGATTCAAGATGACAAATCTACTAAAAAAATAGTTGAATATGTATTTCAGCAATTTTAGAAATTCAGCCACTAAGGGAGGGTTAAATTAGGGGGTTGAATATTTTATGTCATTTTGACATATCTCATTAGAAATTATAGGTAGGAGCATGAAATTCAGGATAACAAATGTACTAAAAAAAATAATGTACATGTATTTCAACGATTTTAGAAATTCAGCCACTATGGGGGTTAAATGTGGGTCGAATGTTTTATGTAGTTTTGCCATATCTCAGTAGAAGTTATAGGTAGGAGTAATTCAGGTTAACAAATGTACTAAAAAAATAGTTAGATATTGCTATTAATCCACCAATGTGGGGGGGTCGAAAGTTTTAGGTAATTTTGTCATACCTCAAAAGCACTTTTAAGCAGGAGTGTGAAATTCAGTTACTAAAAATATTTAAACATGTATTTCAACAATTTTAGAGCTAGCCAGTTTGGGAGCAACATCAGCTATGAACCTGATTATGGAAGATTAGACGAATAAGAGAATTATTGCTGATTTTTTATTATATATTTTGAGTGACATTTTTTCAAAGAAAAGTTTTCTTTTTTTAATTTCATATTTTATAAATTGTTTTTGTGCTTTTCATCTTTTAACGACCTGATTTAAATTTATATACAAAATAAAATACATTTCCTCCATTTAAAAAAAAAAAAAATTCTTTTGCAATTTAAATACTGATTACCTTATTTATTGGATCGGGTATGCACAAGGCTTTCTTATAGTGATTGCCTTCCTGTTCAAATGATTTCATTTTAACGATTTATGCACGCAAAAAAACTGAACCACGTTATAGTGATCGCTGCATTAATGCTATATGGCTGAGAAATACACAGGGCCCCATTATTTCGATCACCCCATTAACAATTTGTGGGCATGAAATCACAGTGACCATTTACAGTGATCACCCAATTTTATTTATTTTATCTGAAAAACCTCCGCCCACCCTAGATAATCTCGGACAGGGCCCAGCAGTACTTTGTCAGTGGGCTCATCAAAAAAAAAATATTATTAATGTTGCGAAATATTTATTTACGTGCTTTTTTATATTTTTATTAGTTATTTCTTTCTGGGCCCCAAAGTCAAGGCAGTACGCTGCAGAACATTATTCAGAAGTGACTGGTATATGCCAGTTTTGTGTTGCTGCACTGTTTCATCGACTGAATAAGTGTATTTTAAAAGCAACTGCCCAATGAAGAACAAAGTTTTTGATTTCGATATTGAATAAGTCGTCATTTCCTTGACAACCTTGGGACCTTCAGTTTTGAGTTTGAAACAATTTTAATCCATTTAAATTTTCTTCTAAACAGAATAAATTAGATTGTTAAAATGACAAAACTGTAGCTTTAATTTTTTTTTTTTTTTACTGAAATTGAACTTACGTAAAATAGTGCAGTATGAGTTTTTTCTTAAAGAATATTTATCATAAAATCACCAAAAACATAAAATTTTTCCACAAGAAATTCTTTTTCAATTCCTACTATTAGCTCACACTCTCTATATATTTATATATCTTTGTTCAAATTTTCAATCGCTAATAAAATACTTTTTATTCATCCACTCAAGTTCAAATACATTTTTTTAAACTTGTACTGGATGACACTGGATGTTAATACAGTTTTTTTCAAATATTAATTCATTCATTAAATTAAATAACCAAACGACTAGCAATCAAAACTCAAAGATAAATGAGCAGAAACACTCCACTAGGTTCTACTCTTCGAAAGAGCCGCTACTGCATGAAACTGTTGGCATGGTCACTGTTGACTCATGATTATGTTTTAATGTTATTTTCTATACTGTTTCCTATTATTTTTGGTACTTACATATTATCCGGGCCATTCTTATATTATTTATTAAAATGGAAAATTGCAAGGAAATTCGCTTTCTATTTGGCCACTTCATAGTGTGTGTCATTCTGTCCTATGTATATACATATTTATATTAATTGTAATTATTTAATAAAAAGTAATTAAAATAAAAAATTTTCTTTGTTGACCTAAGTAGGAATTGACTTAAATAAAAATTTATATTACTTCTTTGTAGACATATACGTATATCCTCATAAGAAACATATTCTGTCATTTTTTTTTTTTTCAAATTTTCTGAGTATACACTTAATGGAGACCTTCCTTGTATTCTAATTCTATACATGGCTTATTACATGCTTTGTATTTTATCTCATCAAAAACAACTCATTGTAAATGATCCCGCCAAGCCACAAACCTAAAACGTCAGTCACAAAAAGAAGTGATATCACATAAAAAGAAGCGATATAGAAGTGCATACTCCGAGTCCTGTGTAAAAATCTATCACCACTCATAATGTTTCCAAAGGACTCGGAGTGAGGTACAGTATGTGAAAACTGCTTGGCGACCTGCAGGCTTTTATAACATATGCAGTATATCAATTTTGAAAAAAAAAAAAAAAAAAAAAAAAATTAATTTTTGTTACATCATTTTTTAAATATTTTTGTATGCGAAAGAACTGACAGAACAGAATTTTCCCCAGATCTATGCGATTCCGCTTACGCTAGAATTACTGCAATATATCTCAATTTAGTTAACGTTTATTATAAGGTACAATGTTATTAATATGCGTATGATCATCATATCATATATATATATTACAAACTCAAAATCTTTACATGTTTACTTAAAAAATCCTCTTCGTAAGAGTGGTGTTTCTAGTTTAAATAATGGTAAATAAAATCAACAAATTGATTTTTCAAGCTCATAAATAAGAAAGGACATGCAAACACAGAAGCTTCAACTTTTTACAATTTTATGGGAGCAAAATAAATAATTAAATTAAATTAAATTAAATTAAAATAATATAGTCATATGTAATTGCAGGAAACGCAAACATTATAAAAGCCTGCAGGTCGCCAAGCAGTTTTCACATACTGTACCTCACTCCGAGTCCTTTGGAAACATTATGAGTGGTGATAGATTTTTACACGAGACTCGGAGTATGCACTTCTATATCGCTTCTTTTTATGTGATATCACTTCTCTTTGTGACTGATGTTTTAGGTTTGTGGCTTGGCGGGATCATTTACGAGTTGTTTTTGATGAGATATCACTCCTTTTTGTAAGGTATTTAATTTCAATTATACAGATTCCATTTTTATTCAGAAAAGAAAAGATGAAAGGGGCAAAAAAAATAATAGTGATGCTATAAACAGAATTATACAATTTATTGAATGACTTATTCCAATGTACATGTCGCTACTATAACAACTGGGAAACTTTTATATTAATTTCCTTACATTGTATTCATCAGATTATTTATGACATATTTATTTTCCTTTTTCTTTTGTTTATATCACTCTTCCGTTTATATACATTCAAAAACAAAAAATTACACAATTTTACAGTAGTTTACAAACTAATTAAAATACTACAGTTTCAGAAAAATGTGGAAAAATAAGAAGCACTTATTTTCGGTCAACTACAACGATAAGTTTATGGAGCATATTTTACCAAGAATAATCAACATTTTTTTCCCCTATGAACCTATTTCTATTAGTATAAAAATTTACAGGGATTTTTATACTAACATATTAAATATATTATTTTTGAAAATTACTGAGCACCTTAGAAGTTTTTTATTTGTTTAAATTTTTTAACTCAGCATTTCAAGAATTTGAAAAATATAAAATTCGCAACATTTGCAAAAGTATAAAAACTATTAAAGTGATTTCTGTTCATATAGTCTGTTCATTCCAATTCGGTGATCCTAAAATATAGGTCCCCAATCTCCGGCAGTCCATGAATTAATTAGGACATATGTATGCAACTGTTAAAATATTCTCAAAGTTGACAATAGAGGCAACAAGTATAGCTTGGCAAATATGAAACACGGCATTGCTTCATCATGGCTTTGTTTCGAGAAGAGTTCGTTCTCCGAACATAAAAATCTCACGCAAAAGTCTTCATTAACCGATTTGTTCGTAAACCGAACAGTTTGTTACCGATCACCTATTGTATACGAAATTTAGCATTTTAAGTTCGTCATAGCCGGAGATTCGATGAACGGCAAATATTTAAATGCAAAACTTGTAATCTTGGGGTATCAACATTTTTACATTCTATTACTCAGCACATGAACGTAAAGTTGGAATTTTGTAATCGCTATTTCAATCAATTCCTAATACGCTAGAATTATATATTTATAAATAAACACAGTTTTTTTAATCGATGAAATGCTATATATTAATAGATTTAGAGCTTAACATCAACGAGATTTCAGACGGACAAAATGATCTTATATTAAATTTTAAAGTAAGATAATGAAACCTTACAGAGATTGAAACAGTGTAAAATCATTAAAATACATCTCACTCAGTAAATATACATCGGTTGTAGTGTAATCAAGATCTTCTAAGAGACGCTGTAAACGAAACGTATATGCTTCAATGCCGCTTTACAATAGAGAGGATGTAGTAACATATTTGAATATCTTGTGTATATAGCGAATTTGACAAAAGTTAAGCAATTTACTATTGTTTTTCCTCTGTGTTAAGTACAGGAATCATGTACTTCAACGTAAAAATTTGCTAATTACACAACTTTTTAGTCTTATTAAAAAATCTTTTGAGTTACCCTGTAAATGAACAGTAAATTCTACACTTCTGTTTTACAATAGGAAACTAACTTAGGTAGTTCGTAGTAACATATTTTAACATCATGCGCATACGTTCTTTTTGAAAAGAGTTAGACCATTTAATATTTTGTTTGCTTCATCTTAAGTATAGGAATAAATCACTTTAAAGTGGTATACATAAAAAACTAATTAATATTTTTACACGAAATATTAAACATTTGAACTACTTATAAAAACAATTCAAATGCTGCAAACCGCGTAAAAATCGGATAATTACACAACTCTTTAGCCCTATATCAAAAGATCTTTTGTGAGACCCTGTAAACGAACCTTAAATGTTAAGATTTTTTATAATAGGAAGCTTACTTGGGTCGAGTGTAATAACATATCTTAATATCATGTGTATACGACCATTCCTAAAAGAGTTGGGTCATTTATTATTTTTTTGCTCTATGTTAAGTATAGGAATCAATAACTTTAAACTGATATAAATCAAAAGCTAATTAATATTTTTACATGAAACTTACAAAGGTTTGAACTACTCATAAAAATGATTCAAATAACGTAAACCGCGTAAAAATCCGATAGTTACACATTGCTGTAGCTCTGTCAACAGTTTTTTGCTCTATGTTAAGTATAGGAATCAATAACTTTAAACTGATATAAATCAAAATTTTTACATGAAACTTACAAAGGTCCGAACTACTCATAAAAACGATTCAAATAACGTAAACCGCGTAAAAATCCGATAGTTACACATTGCTGTAGCCCTGTCAACAGTTTTTTGCTCTATGTTAAGTATAGGAACCAACAACTTTAAACTGATATAAATCAAAAACTAATTAATATTTTTACATGAAACTTACAAAGGTCCGAACTACTCATAAAAACGATTCAAATAGCGTAAACCGCGTAAAAATCCGATAATTACACATTGCTGTAGCCCTGTCAACAGTTTTTGGTCTGAACAAGATTAAAAAGTGCAAAAAACAGCACTTTTAAAATCGCATTTACTGAAAACCTATTCGACAAATCTTGCTTTTCTTTTGATTTCTTAGTAATTTGGCACGCCCCATTCCATATAATCAAGAATTTTGTTTCTATCATGAATAGAACGCGAGATATAGATGTGTCAAAAACCCGTTTTGTCACATCCGCAAAATATAAACTAGACAGAGTTAAAAAAAAAAAAAAAAAAAAAATTGTAAAATCGTTTGGCATCCATTAGCGGAAATTCCTTTCATTTACGATTCAATGCATTGCTGTTTCTTATGCTTGGCGAGAAACTCTGTCGAGTTTCTATGATATTCCATTATGTTTTTAAAACGTAAAGGAAGAAACAAAAAAAAGGCTTTTCTCAACCCATTCAATATCAAGCCTATAAGAAACAATTTGCGTGGCTACTAGACTTGTTTACTTTCTTGTCAGCTTTTGGTTGTAAACAAAATCAGAAATGGGATGGTCAATTTTCATTAAAAGAATTTTTTTTATTCTTTTCCACCCTTCTCCAGCACCCTAAAATCTCAAGAAGGAAACTTAATAAATGACACTATTTTGGGGAGATGTTTTTGTATTTTATAATTCCTTTTATGGATCATGGTCCAACACAGAAGTTTTCAGAAAGTTAATTTGCACTGTCATAAATAAATAGATGTGTTTTAATTTTTCTTCCACCTGATACTGTCACAATTATTTTCTGTATATATTTACCAATTTTTCAAATCCTTACCTTATTGCCGAAACATTAATGACATCCAATTAGGTTGATTTTTGGTGGGTATGTTGGCCAAGTACCCAGAATGAGCTGTATAGTTTTCAGTTGCATTGGGTTCACTCTTTCAAAAAACATAAAACATTTCTTTTTAGGTCATCCTGCTTTCCTATGGGACTGCAGACGATTTTCAAATTTCATTTTTAACTGAAATGAAAATCGCATAGTTGAATAATGGATTTAAACGTAAAATTATTAATGCTAAATTTTTTATATATAGGTTTTAAATGTATCCAATAGCTTTCAAAATTTGCCGATACATTTATTAGAATTTCAGGGTTCCCAGCGACATGGGAAATCTGGAAGGTCATGGAAATTAAAAAATATATAGGAAAAGTCAGGGAATTTACAAATATTTCCTAAAAAGTCATGGAAAGGTCTGGGGGGAGAAAAAAAATTTGAAATCATTTCATTTTCAGAAAAGTGTTACTCTATTTCTTGCCTCTGAAAAATCTCTAAACTCTTCTCAGTTTCAAGATAAAAAAATTCCTTCAAATGCAATGCAGAAAAATCATACAGTGGTGGACATAATTATAAGACACCTGCCTAATTTGACATACAGTGAAAGAAAAGATTCAGAGCTTAAAAATGCTTTATCAAATACGACAAAAACATAAATTTATTCTGTTATCACACGTAATTGGTTTACAGAAATGATATTTTTCTAGCGTTTAATAAAAAAAATTAAAAATACCATGCACAAAATTATAAGACACCCTAACATTTTAATTAAAACACATGCTTTTTTTCGAAATATGCAAATTTTCTGCACGCTGTTATGACGTCTGCAGTTAACTGAAGCAGACAATAACCGACTTCACACACTTACAAACATGCCACAATGTACAGAATGTCCGAGTGCATTTTATAACATTCTTTATGTCTTCGACACATGTAAACTGCCTCCCATTTCGGTAAACCTCACGAGCTAAGATCCCCCACAAGTTTTCGATGGGATTTAAGTCTGGGGAGCGAGAAGGCCACGAAAGAACATTGATACTTTGCTCTGAAACCCACTTTTTTGTTACGTGTGATGTATGAATCGACGCGTTATCATGCTGGAAAGTGTTGTTTTCGCCACAAAGAAATTCACCGTATATGGCTAGTTGATCTTTAAGAAGATTCTTATACTTTTCGGAATTTATTCTTGAATGCACAAAAACGATATCGGTTTTTCCTTGAGCCGAAAAATAAGCCCAAACCATTACTGACCCTCCACCCATTTGGCGGCTCATTTGTACATTGGCATGATTCGGAGACTTCCGCGAATCATGCCAATAATAGTGAAACCCGTCAGGACCATTCAGGTTAAACTTTTTTTCATCAGAAAATAACACAGAGTACCATTTGGAGGTCCAGGCCATAGTTTGTTTAACGAAGTTTAAACGGTCCATTTTGTGCCGCTTTAGAAGCAGTGGTTTTTTCTTCAATTTTTTTAATTTCACATAGGAAGCATTATGAACACCCTGCGAATGGTTCTCCTTGAACAATTCAGTTTCAAAGCATTTTTAATGCCTGTAGTGGTCATCTTATTCTGTGTAGCGAGTGAAAGCACATGGCGTCTGTCTCTCTAGGACAAGCAAGGAGTACTTCCAGATCTTTTAATCACTGATGCATTACTTCCTCTTTTCAAAACATTTGAAATTGCACATCTAGAGCATTTAATAACTTTTGAAATATTATTAACTGAAGCACCAGTTCCATTTAATCTCCAAATTTCGTGAATTTCACTTTCTTTTAATTCTGTACCTCGTGACATGTTTGTAAATGCATAAAGTCGGTTATCGTCTGCTTTAGTTAACTACTGCTGTCATAACAGCGTGCAGAAAATTTGCATATTTCGAAAAAAAAGCAGGCGTTTTAATTAAAATGTTAGGGTGTCTCATAATTTTGTCCATGGTATTTTTCATTTTTTTTATTAAAATGTATAAAAATATCATTTCTGTAAAACAACTACGTGTGATAACAGAATAAATTTATGTTTTTGTCGTATTTGATAAAGTATTTTTAAGCTCTGAATCTTTTCTTTCACTGTATGTCAAATTAGGTAGGTGTCTTATAATTATGTCCACCACTGTAATATGGACATAAGTTTTCTACATTTTTTAGACTTTTTCATGAAATTTCACGTTCTAGACTTTGTTGTATGGCATTCATTTGAAAACTGGCAAAGATGAATTTTTTTTGCATTATAGTATTTTATACAATTTCATTTTGCAATTTTCCTGAAACGTGCTTGAATTTTCTCCTGGGAAAAGAGTATGAACCCTGTGTTATTTAAAGCAGATTTTGTGTATGCCTGTTTGGTCATGGAAAGTCAGGGAAATTGCCAGACATGTTTTGCTGGGAACCCTGAATTTAGAAATGAATTGTTTAAATTATTGGAAACTGTTTGGGAAATATAAAAAATTTTATTTTCCTATTTTTTACAAATTTCAAAATGCATTTATTTTTACTTTGCTCTTTAATTTATCAGTTACTTAGCTACCCTATTTCAAAGAATATCAAAATAATAAAATTCAAGTAACTGGCGCTATTTTGCTGCAATACTTTATTAGCAAAATACATTATTTTCAGGTGATTTTCGTATTCAATTGACATAAATGAGAATTTATTTTGATAGACGTTGTCATTTAACTATTATAGAATGATTGCCGAAATATTTTGTTCAAAACCAAAATTACAAAAACATTGAATGCGTAACATGGTTTCAAGTCTCGTAGTATGAGTTTACATTTGTATATTTCTTGCATGAGATATTATTCATTTTCTGGAAAAGATGTGGATGTTTCGTCGTTGAAAAGTTAATATAATTTTAAAAATAGGATAAAATCACTGGTCTAACAAGGTGGTTAATCTAAAGAAATTAGAGTAGTAAAGCGATCCTGAAATATTACAATTACTGGAAATTGAGAACATAGAAGCTATCACAAAGATACTTTATAGTGCCAAATCCCGCTTGCTATTCAGGGAATTGGCAGTGGGCATGATTATGAATGATTACCCAATAGGTTTTAAAATCTCCCCAAAATAGGCCTATTTTGGGGAGATTTTAGTATGCTACTGTCATCGAGTTAGATCAGGATGTACTTAGATAAAATAAATATTATAGAATGACCATCCAAGCTGTTTTTTCAAAACAAAAATTGTAATTACGCTACATTTCTAATATAGATATAAGTGAAATAGAGTAGATTCAGTTTAGATAAGTTGCTTTTATGCATGAGATATTATTCAACTTATCCATCAGATGCAGGTGTTTCGTGGTTGGCAGGTCAGTAAATATTGTTATTTGGATATTAGGATAACATGATATTATTTTTGAAATTGTTGCTTATCCTAATAAAAGCACTGTGTAGAACATAATCCAAGATGTACTAGAATCAATCGGAAATCAGGAATATAAATTTAATCCCCCCCCCCCCCCCCTGAAGAAATGTATCTAAAAAATGACAAGAATAAGAAGTTCATAAGAATGTCAGAATATTATTGCATACACTGTGTTTAATTTAATGCTTCTAATTTTTGAAACAAACGAATTATTTTATATGCCTATAAATATATATGTAATTTTTTTAAAATGTAATTTGTGGATTGTAAGATGTGTATTATTATGAAAAAGGAGATTAAACAAACAATCACTTTCAAAGCTGACGTTGAGGCTCCTGATCTGCAGATTTACTAGTATAGTTTTAAATTTGAATGAAAAATAAAATCTCTGGCTGACAGTTTTATTTGGAAACCCTTTTGTCTGTGAAGAAGAAAAGGGATAGACTAGAAAATAAAAAGAAATCAATTTTGATTAGCAATTTAATGATTTTTTAATTAATATCTCAGTAAATTTTGAACTGATTTGGAGTGTTTTAAATGTATGTATGCATAGTTGATAAATAGAATAGCTTTCATAAAGCTTAAAATACTGGTATTATCTCTGATTTTATTGCTTTGAGTGTTTATTGAAAACTAGCTTCGCTGTGAGGTCTCAAACTGCTAAGAATCGGACATTTTGATTGGATCATTGCTAGCCTTGCCAGGGTTACAAAAGCAGTCAGAAATAAAATTTTCAGTTCTTTTTTTATTAAAAAGAGTGAAATTTTTAATGAGTTCTTAATTAATTAAATTAATATAAGACTTTTTCAAAATTTTCTCATTTGTCGTGTGACAGGAGGTACACAAAATTTCAAATCATTCAATTTATACAGTTTCTGAGAGTGAAGCGAGACAAATAGGGTTTTGTCAGATCAGTGAAACCCTAAAAATACATATGTAATGTTTTTGAATCCCTCATACACTGCATTAAAATGTCTTTTTAACACTTTCCAACCTAGTTGAAAAGTGTTTATGACTTCGGTTTGTCTGGCCGTCTGGCCGTGCTCTAACTCCTGTAAATATGCTCGGATTGCCCTGCAATTTTTATATGTTATAATCGTTATCTATAGCATGTTCTCTATTTCAATGGAAGTGTGTAGCACTTATAGTTTTTTTACAGGGACACTCAAAAGAATTCCGTTACATTGCGGTCTATGGGGAAAAATCATTTGCGGTTTATTTAAATAATGTTTGACTATTTTAAACGCACTGAAATTTATATATATCACTAAGGTGCATTAGAAGAAGCTTAATATGGAATAGGGTGTGCATAGCACTTATACTTACTTTACAGGGACAGTCAAAAGAATTCCGTTACATTACGTCTATGGAGAAAAATCGTCTGCGGTTTATTTAAATAATGTTTCCCTATTTTAAACGCATTGAAATTTATATAAGGTTCATTACAAGAGACTTACTACAGAATATTGTGTGTATAGCAGTCATCGTTCATTTACAGGGACACACAAAAGAATTCTCTACTGTATGTTAACAATAATTCCTGGAAGTGCGTTTTAAGTTACTGAACGCGATTTTAATTTTAAATCGCTTTTTGTATATTACGTGGTGTGTATAAATTCTGTAGATCCTATACAGGGAAGCACAAAAGTTCGGGAACACATTTCCGTATTCTTTAACTCCAGACGGAGAATTTTAAACTGTGCTACGTGTTTCCTAACTGAACTAAAATTTAGCATCCTATGTAGTATATATACAAATCTATAGATCCTATACAGGGCTGAATAAAAGTATTCGGATTACTTAGATGTTATCTTTTAGCTGATTAAAGAGTATGATTCGTAAAATTATTTTGCAGGCGTTGGAAAGTGTTACATAATCTATGCTTGACGCATGATTTTTCGTTCTTGTTTTCTCTTCATACAGGGCCTCCTCTTGGAGCGTGAGCAGCGTATCCGTCAGATTGAGTCAGACATGCTGGACGTCAACCAGGTGTTCAGGGACCTGGCGGCCATGGTGCACGAGCAAGGGGACACCATTGGTAAATACACAGACAGTAACATCTAATAAAGATTTTATGACTGTTGGAACATCTACCGTATTAAAATCCTATCTATGTAACCTCAAAAACTCGAAAACAACAGGTTGCAGTGCTATAAAATTTGGCACACGGGTTGCTGGTAGGGGGCCCCATGAACGATTGGGGCAAAAAATTTGAAAATTTTAAATAGTTTTTTTATTATTATTACTATTTTATGTTTTTGGCGAATTTTTGCCCTTTTTAACACTTTCCAACCTAGTTGAAAAGTGTTTATGACTTCGGTTTGTCTGGCCGTATAGCCGTCTGTCCGTGCTCTAACTCCAGTAAATATGTATGGATTGCTCTGCAATTTTTATATGTTATTGTCATTATCTATAGCATGTTCCCTATTTCAACGGAAATGTGTAGCACTTATAGTTTTTTTACAGTGACACTCCCATTACATTGCGGTCTATAGGGAAAAATAATTTGCAGTTTATTTAAATAATGTTTCACTATTTTAAACGCATTGAAATTTATATATATCACTAAGGTGCATTACAAGAAGCTTAATATGGAATAGGGTGTGCATAGCACTTAGAGTTACTTTACAGGGACAGTCAAAAGAATTCCGTTACATAACGTCTATGGAGAAAAATCGCCTGTGGTTTATTTAAATAATGTTTCACTATTTTAAACACATTGAAATTTATATAAATCACTAAGGTGCATTAGAAGAGGCTTACTACAGAATAGTGTGTGTAGAGCAGTCATCGTTCATTTACAGGGACACACAAAATAATTCTCTACTGTCTGTTAACAATAATTCCTGGAAGTGCATTTTAAGTTACTGAACGCGATTTTAATTTTAACTCACTTTTTGTCTATTACTTGGTGTGTATAAATTCTGTAGATCCTATACAGGGAAGCACAAAAGTTCGCGAACCCATTTCTGTTTATGGACAGAAACTCCAGACGGAGAATTTTAAACTGTGCTACGCATTTCCTAACTGAACTAAAATTTAGCATCCTATGTAGTATATATACATATACAAATCTATGGATCCTATACAGGGCTGAATAAAAGTATTCGGATATTTTTCAGAATATTGTATATGTTGGAAATTCCTGAAATTATGTTTTTAAATATGTTATGCGTTTTCCAAATTGTTTACTTAGATGTTATCTTTTAGCTTATTAAATGGTATGATTTGTAAAATTATTTTGAAAGAGTTGGAAAGTGTTACATAATCTATGCTTGAAACATGATTTTTCGTTCTTGTTTTATGTTTAACCTGTAATTGCTTGAGTTCTAACCTGTTCTAAATGTTTACTGCAATGTGAGGTATACATATTACGTACGCCACACTGCAATACTGCTTTAGTGGCGTAAGTAATATGTGTACCTTGTATACATGTATATAACCTCGTACGTAATAGTATGTAGTATAAAGCTGTAGTGGGTATTAAGATAATTCTTTTACCCTGCATGCAAATAATTAGAGATTATTTAATTGTGTTTAATTATTACTTTTTTAAAAAAAAATAAAGAAAAACATTTTATTATAAAACTTTTTATTCTATTTATTCCCTTATTCCAAAGATATTGTTTTATCGTCTGCTGCCATAGCAACATAATTTGGATTAAATTTCATTTAAAAAAGCCCTTCCGGCCTGTACCGGGAGGAAAAAGTAGCTTTCCTATATCTTCGTTTTAAAATTTTAGCTAATGTTACACGAAAACAGCAAGTTAAAATGCAAAGAAAACGTTTACAAAAGATTCATTAATACTGAATTTGAATAAGAAATTCGCCAAATTATTGAGCAATAGCCAAATTGGCTTCATTTATGAAGACTTATTTCAGTCGCCAAATATTGCCAAGTTTGGCGAGAATTTGGTGCTAATGGATATGAATATATAGTTTTATGCGTATAATTGGAAAAATGATTACAACAATGAAAAATAATAATTTGCGAGAAGTCGCGTTCACTAAAACTCATAAATTAATTGTTGGATTTTTGTAATGTGCTATCTTGTCTCAAAATGTCTGCCACCCTAGAATGTCAAACTGCTGTATCTCAGCTGTTTTTTAAGATAAAAAATAATTTTGAATTTTAAACTTTTATGTATATTTATTTTAGTTTTAAATCTTTAAATGGCCGCCATTTTGAAACAAAATGGCGGACCAAGCTGGCCAACGAACTCGGTCTAGACATTGGTGAGCTTAATACACACAATTAGTTTCATCCAAATTGATTTATAAATACGAGTGTCATCGTATGACATAGATCAGATATATATATATATATATATAAATCAACATTTGAACGGAGAGTGGTTTTGGGGTCTGGGGGTCATGATCGGTGAAAATATACCGAAATTTTTCGGGCACAGGTAGATTTCGAAGACTCAGGGGTGCATTTAAAAAACTTCTGTGTTCAAAAGGAGTTGATCTCCATGGAATTGAGTTGTATTACTTATTTATTTTTTACTCGGGTCCCTTCCTGGCAAATAAAAAGTATAGAACTGTAATATTTTCTTTCTAATTCTTTTAAAAAATCTGTTTTAGAATGTAAGAAAATTTTATTCATTTGTTTTACTTCACAGCCATAAAATGACTCATCTCAAAACATAGATTTTTTTTTTTTTTTATCAATATGAAAGTATGTGTGTTGTAAAATTTAACTTTTAAATCTATTTAAACTTTAAAATAGAGGATTATTTGGCCAGCCAAATAGTCAGTATTTGGTTTACATGTGTGTTTAATATTCAGTATTGAGTGCATCCCTAAACATAATCCGTGTGACGAGGATTTTATGAATCGATTACTTTTCTGGATTTTTTTCGCTTTCTCAATTTATTGAGACGAGACAATGTTTGGAATTTGTGGGTCAATTTCCTTCACGGATGACTTATACAGTCATCCTGTTTCAGAAGTCCCAACCATTCTCATACACAGATTGTATTGCATCGCTATTTGTTCAGATATATCCGGATGTCACTCCAAAAACACTTGTTTTTCTGTTGTGCCTGCATGACTGTCACAACATTCCAGATGACAGAATTTCTCCTCTCAAACAAATTCTCTGTAATGACATAAATTGCAACTAATGTTTTGGAATCGAAGAACAGACCAGCGGTACAATCCGACAGCAATCCTGAAGAAGAGGAACCTCCGAAGCGGATGGTTGCAAAGAAAAAGAAAAATCCTAAGAAAACAGACTGCAGAGCTGAACTCAGGAGAGCTCTATTTTGTCTTTGAAGGACACTCCATAGAGCGAATAGAATACGCTATAGACTTTAAAAGAAAAAAGTTTGATTTCAGAAAATTGCAATCCAACAAAAATAGAATATTTTTTTTTTTTGTAAGCCAGTAACAAATGAGTGCGTATAGAATTATACAATTAAATTCTAGGTAATATACTTACTTTCTCTACTTCCCTCATTTCATCCATTCTAATTCTACTAATTTATAGAATTTATAATGTAATATAGGTATAGCTATACTTATTATAGACAGAGTGGTTCAAAAGGTCATGTCCAAATGGCACATCGTGAGGAGCAAGAATTACATAGGAACTGAGGGTCAGAAATGGGATTGTGATGGTGGCCAATGCGATTCCCAGACCTCTGGGGGTATCTTAAGTCTCTTCTCCTCCTAACACTTACTTCCTTAAGGAGGGGATCTAAAACAATGTCCCATAAATTCTAAAAAAGGGTTGTGTCTGTTTCACTTTCTGTAAACAACATGTGTCATTGTCCTAATGGAGACCTCAATAAGGTGTCATTTCTGAATGGCACATTCAATACTCCATTTTCATGTCTGAAAAGTTTAATAATCATAGTGTGTGACACCGTACTTTCTTACTTGTTCTCCTATAAGGGGAGCTGACACATATCCATCTTGTTGTCCAAAATAAACCGCCCTATTGTAACCCAGCTCAGCTTTAGTTTTCCACCAGAGCCGATGTTTGCCATCCCTGTCGCTGTCTCTCGTCGTCCACCACTATGCTAATCTAACCGGATTTGGCTTGGTTTTGGTCCATTGGGTTATTAAATGGTGGTATGATTCAGCCTGTACTATAGGAACTCTAGTTCTGGTGCCATCCTCTGCATGACATCCAAGACTAGTCAATGACTATTTAATTGGCTCATTAAACAGGATTACTTCTGGTCCCAGATAGGAGGCAGTGTCTACTGTACTTAATTTCATTTGAAGTGATTCAGCTTTTAACACATAAAATAGTAAACTAAGCATGTATTTTAGAAATATTTTGACAACTGAGAAAGAAAGAGACATAGCCTATAAGAAGAGCATACACAAAAAGGAGAAGTTAAAAATATAAGATACTCTCTCTCTATAACAAACTTCTATCTAATGAATTGTCTCTCTCTAACAAATTTTTAGCAGGAACTGTCAATTTTCCACATCATTACATTGAAAACAAATCGGTCATTTTTATTCATTTGTTCTTAAAAAGTTTCAAAATCACATGTGGAATCCATTTTCCTGCATTGCTGGTTCTTGGTTTATCATTGAAAGCTGAGTTATTGTTTGTTTTGTTTATCAAGTTAATTTTCACAAAATTTTGCAAAATTAGTTTATTGATCATTGTTGATGATAAGTTGATCATTGTTTAGACAAAACATGTCGATTTGTTTATTAAAAGGCATTTATAAGCTTTCGTGTATCACTGTTATCACTTTAATGTAAATCACATGTACAGCGATTTTCTTATATAATTCTTCATTCCTTTTTAAAGTGTGAACATTTTTACAAGGGTGTAACAGTTTTGAAATCAAAACAACCAAAAATGACAGCTTTCTTCGTATAACACAAATGTAAGTTTACCTTATGCATTTTTTTACTATGCTTTCAAATAAATGTTTATTTTCCATTTCGAAACTGTTTAAATAATTACAAAATATAATATCAAGCTAATGTTTAGAGTTAAACATTTCAAAATTGTAATGAAACACCTCAAAAACAATTTTTTTTTTCAACATTTACACCTTAAATTGGAATTTTTTCGTTATTATGATGATTTTTTTTTACTGGAACAATCATTTTTGTTCTATAGAGACTCGATAGCATTTTAAATATAGGAATGCGTTCACGTCCGTAGGTTTAACTGACCCACTGCCTTAATAGGAATTTCTTCCCGCTGTTGTTACCTTCGTTGTAATCTTCCTTTTTTCTTTTAAATTTCAGGCACGATTGAAGAGAACATCACCTCGGTGGCCTACAATGTAGAAGAAGGCCAACAACAGCTAGCCAAAGCCAGCAGTTATCAGGTACAGCCACCTATCATTTTCTTGCTGTTTTTCAAAATCAATGCCAAATTGTTAAGAAATTGGGACCTAACAACTTATGTCCTACAAATAGGCACATGCATTAATAGTGTGATAATTTTTTTAATTTGTGTTTTTTTGTCCAGCTTGCACGTTCATGCCTGCATTGTTTATATCAAACTCTCCAGAGATTTCAGAGTTTCTGCAGAAGTGTCGTGTGAAGTAAACGGTGATAAAGTGGAAAAAACTAATTCCCTTATTGAATTTTTATTTTAGTATAATTCCTCAGTGCAATCCCTCAGTCCATGGAATGATTTTGTGCCAAAACAAAGCATCTAAAGTATGTCCCTTTGACATGGACCCATGATTAGGAAAGATTTCTTACACTAAAAACACTTTTTATTTTGCTTAAAAGACGTCAACATAAACCTTAAAGATTTTAAAATTTACATGTTTCGATTTGTTCATCAGAATATATACAAACCACAAATACAATGTACATAAAAAACGAGAGATTAAATTAATTAAAAAACAGAGAGTCTGAACAGTCACTATGTGAAAGAAGGTACAACGCCCTCTATACTTTTAATTTTAACACCACTCTTAGATTCATCTACAGACCGCATCCCATTATTATTCAACCACTCAACCCAAATCTTCGGAATATTAAATGACAACGTTACATGCTTTCGAGATATATATATTTATAGTATATTGTATTTGTGGTTTGTGTATATTCTGATGACGATTTGATGAACAAATCGAAACACGTAAATTTTAAATTTTAACATCTTTAAGGTTTATGTTGACGTCTTTTAAGCAAAATAAAAAGTGTTTTTAGTGTATGTTTAAAAGTTAATTCTAATGGACGTATTTTGACTCTCCACTTTATTTGAAATATAATAACAGTTGAAAAACTTCTTAGTTAGGGTTGAAATTGAATTTTAATGAGAATTTCATAAAATGAGCCAGTTGGGTCATTTTAAATTTATGAAAATGAAGAATTTTTGAGACCTAAAAATGAAGAATTTTTTACTACTGAAGTATTTGGCCCATTTACTCAGTTTTTCATAGATCTCATTGGCTCATCAAAAAAAAAAAATCATTAACATTTTTTGAAGACTTCATTTACTTAAAAAATCATCATTCATTTTTTGACTGTCCCAAGACGAAAAGTTTCTTTGAAATATATTGTTTCTTTAGTACTTATAACATTCTCTTCCCCATGCTTGTTATAAAAGCAGGTGCAATCATAATGTTATCTAAACTAATTCTTAAAGTCCATGTTTTGTTATATTTTTTTCACTTAAAAGAGGTTGTCCCTCCTTTGTGTAACCTCTGTTACACTATATATATATTTTTTTTTTCTTCCGTTTCTGTCATCACAAATTAAGTTTGTGTGTCACAGTCATTTTGGGATGTTTGTTATGACTATCAGATACATTGGACTGATTCTCTCAGGAGAATGTTTTTTTTTTCCACAATTCATGCAGGCTCCTTAGAAATGAAAAAGTTTCCAAGGAGTACCTGGTACTCCTTATATAAACAAAATACTCCTTAAATTCTCATTTAGCATTGAACAACGAATTAATCAAAGTATACGAAGAGTAGAAAATGGAAATATTACACTGTGAATAATACGGCTTGGAAGAGATTCATTATCCTTTAAAAAAAGTAAAATAAAAATCCTCTCATGTTTACAACAGGTAGAGTTATAGAAATTACTGCCATTCTAAAAAGAAACAAGAACGAAAAATCATGCGTCAAGCATAGATTATGTAACACTTTCCAACGCTTCCAAAATAAATTTACGAATCATACTCTTTAAAAAAACAACTAAAAGATAAAAGATAACATCTAAGTAATCCGAATACTTTTATTCAACCCTGTCTATCTATAGATTTGTATATATACTACATAGGATGCTAAATTTTAGTTCAGTTAGGAAACACATAGCACAGTTTAAAATTCTCCGTCTGGAGTTAAATAATATGGAAATGCGTTCCCGAACTTTTGTGCTTCCCTGTATAGGATCTACAGAATTTATACACACTACGTAATATACAAAAAGCGATTTAAAATTAAAATCGCTTTCAGTAACTTAAAATGCACTTCCAGGAATTATTGTTAACATACAGTAGAGAATTCTTTTGTGTGTCCCTGTAAATGAACGATGACTGCTATACACACAATATTCTGTAGTAAGTCTCTTGTAATGAACCTTATATAAATTTCAATGCGTTTAAAATAGGGAAACATTATTTAAATAAACCGCAGACGATTTTTCTCCATAGACGTAATGTAACGGAATTCTTTTGACTGTCTCTGTAAAGTAAGTATAAGTACTATGCACACCCTATTCCATATTAAGCTTCTTCTAATGCACCTTAGTGATATATATAAATTCCAATGCATTTAAAATAGTGAAACATTATTTAAATAAACCGCAAATGATTTTTCCCCATAGACCGCAATGTAACGGAATTCTTTTGAGTGTCCCTGTAAAAAAACTATAAGTGCTACACACTTCCGTTGAAATAGGGAACATGCTATAGATAACGATTATAACATATAAAAATTGCAGGGCAATCCGAGCATATTTACGGGAGTTAGAGAACGGACAGACGGCAGACGGCCAGACAAATCGAAGTCATAAACACTTTTCAATTAGGTTGGAAAGTGTTAAAAAAAAAGTTAAGTTACTGGTTTTAAACACTTTCCAACCTAGCTGAAAAGTGTTTATGACTTCGGTTTGTCTGGCCGTGCTCTAACTCCCGTAAATAGGCTCGGATTGCTCTGCAATTTTTATAGGTTATTGTCGTTATGTTCCCTATTTCAAGCGAAGTGTATAGCACTTATAGTTTTTTTACAGGGACACTCAAAAGAATTCCGTTCTATTGCGGTCTATGGGGAAAAATCATGTGCGGTTTATTTAAATAATGTTTCACTATTTTAAATGCATTGAAATTTATATATATCACTAAGGTGCATTACAAGAAGCTTAATAGGGAATAGAGTGTGCATAGCACTTATAGGTACTTTACAGGGAAAGTCAAAAGAATTCCGTTACATTACATCTAGGGAGAAAAATCGTCTGCGGTTTATTTAAATAATGTTTCACTATTTTAAAAGCATTGAAATTTATATATATCACTAAGGTGCATGACAAGAGGCTTACTACAGAATAGTGTGTGTATAGCCGTCATCGTTCATTTACAGGGACACACAAAAGAATTCTCTACTGTCTGTTAACAATCATTCCTGAAAGGGAGTTTTAAGTTACTGAACGCAATTTTAAATTTAACTCACTTTTTGTCTATTACGTGGTGTGTATAAATTCTGTAGATTCTATTCAGGGAAGCACAAAAGTTTGCGAACACATTTCAGTTTATGGACAGAAACTCCAGAAGGAGAATTTTAAATTGTGCTACCCGTTTCCTAACTGAACTAAAATTTATCATTATATGTAGTATATATACAAATCTATAGATCATATACAGGGCTGAATAAAAGTATTCGGATATTTTTCCGAATATTAAACGGTATGATTTGTAAAATTATTTTGGAAGCGTTGGAAAGTGTTACATAATGTATGCTTGATTTTTCGTTCTTGTTTTTATTACAGTAAAACCTCTAAATAACGGACACCTTGGGAGCGCAAAAATTGTCCGCTATTCGTAGGTGTCCGCTATTGGGAAAACTTCAGAGATTCACAAAATCGCTAAGAAATGCTTAACGTTTCATTAATTAGTTTTATATGTCCGAGAATGTCTATTATATGATTAATCAGAAATTAAAATTACTTTTTTAAGCAATAAAACTGAAATGAAATTGTACATACATTTTTCCACTGCTTATTACATTCTTAAGGAAAAGATCTGTTACTAAAGTTTGCTTTTGCTTGCGATTACATGTAGTTAGTTTTTCTATGCGATGTTTTAATGCTATCAGTAGTTTTAATCCTTCTGAATCATCTTTTTTTTTGGAAAAAGAAAAAAAAAAAATATGTGTAACTGCTCACTGTGTTTTGCCGCTTCTTGGAAATTCTCGATATTGCAGAAAACATCTTCTGGTTTCAGTATCTTATTATCCTATCACTAATAGAGTCAGCTTTTGTCGAAGATTCTGGAGGAATATAATAGCCTACATCAACTGATTCTTTTTCAGTAGGTCATCATCAATGTTGATGGACATTTCGGCATTTCTTCACTCCTGATCCATTTCATTAATTCACTTATTGCGATAGTTCTTAATTTCTATCGGAAATAAGTGTTTCATTTTCTTTTAATATAAAGCCTGCTTTTCTGAAACATTGTCGTACGCATTCCGGTTATATGTTTTTTACAGCTGAAGAAATCCGAATTTGAAAGCATCGGGAACATTAACTAATTTTAGGCTGTTACAACTGTATTCATAGAATAAAACTTCGAAAGAATATGGCTTAATAAAATATTTCTCTTACAGGCTTTACAATTGTGTATAACGCCTTGATTAAGGAGCTGGCATACGGAAGTTGTCTTTGGAGGGGGGGGGGGGGAAACAGTTTTAACATTGTCCAATTTAAAATGTGTTGGATGAGAAGTTGTACTGTCCAAAAACAAGAGAACTTTTCTTTGTTTTTTCATCCTATTATCAAAGGAAGTTAACCATTTAATCATTAAAAAACTTGTTATCCACGCTTTTTTAATCGCTCTATAACACCAATTTTTTTTAATTGGATGTTCTTTGAGAAACACATGAGTTTCGGGGATTTTTGAACTATAAGAGAAATTTAAAATTCCTCTAATACATTGCAACATAATAAAATAGTGATTCGTTATTTTATCATTTTTTCGCCGATACAGCCATCCTTTCTAAAACACAAATTCTTATTCGAAAAAATTCTAAAAAAAGAGTCCGCTTTCCTCGGCATTAAAAATGCTTCTCTCCTCATAACTTTCACAAATTGATTACAGTTATTCATGCCAATCCTCCACTTTTTTCCAGAGCTACAGATTTTGCATACATATTGTTTTGAAAGAGATGTTGTCCAGAGATAGGAACTTTTCCAGCCATTTACCCAAACCCTTAAAATCCTGTAATCCGAGTTCTTTGGCGACTTTTAAAGCCTTTTCCCGAATCAAAGACCCACTGATAGGATTTTTTTTTTAACGAAGTGAAGTAAACTAATTCAGAAATATAGAATTAATTTCAATGGAATCAGTATACCTCAATTTCAAATTTTTGGTGTTCTCGTTACAGTTAATAATCTACAAATTCTTTATTTCGTAAAATCTCTCCCACTTGTATTTTACCTATTTTAAAACATTCGGCAAGTATCCGTAATCTCTATTTCTGTTTTTCAGATTCACATACATTTACAATTTCTAATTTTTCTTTTAAAGTTAATCGCTTTCGTTTTGAGGTCATTCTCGAAACATTAATCACAAACAAGACACTAAATTCAGAATACGCAGAACTCAACATATTCAGAAAATGATAAAAATGGTTTTAACACATTTTGAAGCTTTGAATATTGTATGTCAATTAAATCTGAAGAATCAAACAGTAATCGATACAAAATATATACGATATTGGGGGTTTCCCCAGGCCATTGGGGATTTTCCAGAGACCACCCCCTACATTTATCTGTAGTCAAAAAAATTGTGACACAATGCCTTGATAAATTTCGAGGCTTTTTACTTTTTTTTTCTATTTTCTTTCTCGTTAAAAAATCATTTTTCATCCTTGATCGCCATAACTACTGTCCGCTATTCAGAGGTTAAACATACAAAAGTTTAGATTTTGGGAGTGGGGATTTGAAAAGTGTCCGTTAAATAGAGGTGTCTGCTATTCGGGAGTGTCCGTTATGGAGGTTTTACTGTATTATTGTATAGGTTGCGTGTTTTTCAAAATTTACTTTTAAAAATCTAGTTTGAATGTGATACAGGATAAGTATTTTGGATTTGACATGGGTCGCTGCATAAAATAGTTGGCTGACAGTTTTGTATTCAAATTTACAAAACCAGTATAAGTAATGCATTGTGTCATTTTAGCACTGGCTATTAGGTTTTAATAGGGTATTAGGGTGTGTTACACGAAGGCATAGCATACACAAAAAAATAGGGTTAACTCCTTTAAAATTCTTATACTCCTTAGAATTTTTCTTGGATTTTTTTTCCTCAAGTCTGTCATGAACACTGTTTTCCTCTCTGTAGTTTTTGTTAAATTCATCCCTTTTCGATTTATTTTGTTTCTTCATTTTTTCCAGAAAGCGTACCGCAAGAAGCTCTGCTGCCTCATCCTCATCTTAGTGGTTGTGGCCGTGGCACTCACCATCATCATCTACTTCTCTTTCCATTCCTCCTAGAGACTGCCTGGCTTCACATTCAACCACTTTTCCACACCCTTTTAATTCCAATGTCTCCGAGATAAGTTGGATCTTTCTTCTAGTTACTAGCGTGAGAACCTGGAAAGATTTTCAAGTCCATAACTATAAACTTTGTCTAAAGTGGAAACATTTCTCATTTCCAATCAACAAGATGACTCTATTAAGACTCTTTCGTTAAATTACTAGACAACTGCGAACATGTTCTCCGATTTTTGCTGTTATTGGATAAGAGGTCTTTTTTTTAAGAGAGAATATCACAAAGATGGCCTTTTCTCTCTTACTCCATTTCGTAATTTCTGCTAGATTTTGGTGGATGGGTCATCTTGGAGAATGGCCTTCAAAACTCCCATCTCGGATTGGAGGAGAGACTACCCTTTTTGAGAATAGGTTATCCTGTTGGATGTGGAGGCTGGAAAATCATCTCGAAAAGTTGTTGAATGTGATATTACCCATTGTTATGGAGCATGCCGAAAAGGATGATTTTAGTCACACAAAAAAAGGCATGTCCTCACGAGACGTTTTCCGAGAATGAACCCAGAACAAGCACCTGTGTGACAAGGGTACCTGTGTAGTCATTGGACAAAGTGTGTAGAGTCATGTGAACAGCTGTGATATAATAATTACTATTACTCGTAGAATGGTGTCCCTTTTTAGAGGGGCCTTGGCACAGTTCTGCTTTTCATTCCCCACTCTCTAAAAAACAGCATTCCACATACAAATTTGCAATTTTTTTCACCAAACTGGATATGCATACGCTTTAGAACAAGAGTAAAATAGATTGGCTACTTTAAAAAATTTCCCTTTTTTCCAACCCCTTACAACTATAATTTTATAATCTTTATACAAATCTTTTTTCTTTTGCCACAGAAAGAAAGTGCATGTGAACATTCTATTTATAAGCCAACTAGCCGCCCGTCCCGGTAGTTACCCCTTTTTAGTACATTTGTTTTCCTGAATTTCGCGCTCCTACCAAAAACTGTTGCTGAGATATGGCGAAATGACCTAAAACTCTCGAATCCCCCTTTAACCACCTTTGGGGGTGGGGAGGGGGGGAAGGAGTATCTAAATACACTGAAATACGTGTTTAATCATTTGTTTTCCTGAATTTCGCACACCTACATAAAACAACTGCTGAGATATGGCGAAATGTCCTAAAATTTTCTAAACCACCCCTTTTAAAACCCTTCGGGGGAATTTCTAAAATCGCTGATATAGGTGTTTAATCATTTTTTTAGTAGATTTGTTTTCCTGATTTTCGCTCTCCTACATAAAACTGCTGCTGAGATATGGCAAAATGACCTATAACATTCGACCACCCCCCTTTAACTCCACCCCCCTTTCGGGTGGGCAATTTCTAAAATGGTTGAATTATATGTTTAATCATTTTTTTAGTAGATTTATTTTCCTGATTTATGCGCTCCTGCCTATAACTGCAGCTGAGATATAGCGAAATGACCTAAAACTTTCGACCACCCCCCTTTAACCCCCTTCTGGGGGGAATTTCCAAAATCGCTGAAATAGGTGTTTAATCATTTTTTTAGTAGATTTCTTTTCCTGATTTTCGTGCTCCTACATAAAACTGCTGCTGAGAAGGAATGTTTTGGTGAAAGGACCTAAAACATTTGACCACCCCCCTTTAACCCCCTTCTGGGGGGAATTTCTAAAATCAAGTAATCTTTTTTTTTTCCATGTGTCTGCAATGCTTACCGTAAAATCCCGTTAATCGCCCTTCACGATTAAGCACCCCCCTCCTACTTTGTAAACAAATTGGAAAATTCAACAAATCCCGAGAAAGTGCACTCCCCCCAAAAAAATTTTGCTGTGTACGTCAAGATCAACACCAAAAATTTAATCTTATGAGTGTTTTTTTTTTTTTTTTTCCTTCCCTCAACGGATCAGAAAGGTGTGACAATTCACTGATATATCGCAAACGTTTACAAACACAAAAGTAACATAAACAACTTCAACTATTGTCAATCTGAAAAAGCAATATAACCAAACATTAGTTTTGCTGTAAATTTATCTCCATGGCGATATGAAGGTAATATCTATTTATTTTATCAAAGAATTTATAGTCATATTTAACTTTATTATGAAAACCAATCACAAAAAAATTATCGATTGATAGATCAGTAGATGGTGCCACAGTCGAATTTGTAGAGTGTTTTGTGTTATCTTTGTGGTAGCAATGTTTTTTGTTTAAAAAATCTGGCAACACTAACAATTCGTTCTGTCTTCTGTATGTTCTCAATTTTTGTGATTTGTATTATTTATTTAGCATTTATAGATACGAAATCATGATTTAAAAAAAAAAATGGTTATTTAATCTCCCTAATTTACAACAGATGGCGACATCACATAAAATGTTACTAGTTCTAGAAAGTATTTCAGGAATTTTCAACTGCAATTTCTCAGTGTTTTTTAATTATTTTAAATTATTAAGTTCCTTTTATTTTTATGTTACCATATTAATGACAGATATTAGTGTTATTATTTATCCAGAATTTTCTATAATCTGAAATTGCCATTAATCATTAAGTTATACTGTTTTTTCTATTTTGTATATAATATTTTTTTCAAAATGTTTTTCTTTTGTCACTTTATTAAAATAATGCATACTTTGTGACGATCGGCCATTCTCCTCCCACCACCACCCATAAATATCATATACTACAATTTTAATACTGTGTAAGTGCCCCTCTCTGATTATTTTATGATTTTCCATTGCGTTTAGGGGGGCGGATTAACAGGATTTTACGGTATACATAAGTTGTGACAGTGGCTTTGATTTCTTTTGTACTTTGCCACGCCAATGGAAAAGTATGGTATTTGGAGTTGAAACATCTACCATACTAGAAACATTTTGATTTCAAAAGAAATATCCAGGGATAAAAAATTTAAATAATAATCTAAATGGGACATCACACTTTCAGCGTGACATCAAACCCACTCTAATCCAATGATTGCTATGTTTCATTTGTATAGTACAATTATATATATAAACTAGGGGTCTCAGCCCCCTACTCGCTAACGCTCGCCACCCCTCCGTCAATTGTGAAGCCATTCACATTAAGATCGCTACGCGGCCTTATTTCGCTTTGCTCGCTCATCCTTTTTTGTTTTAGCACTCATTCTAGCCGAAATGAGTACTACAATCAGTCCCATTTTAACATATGAAATTGACGATTTTTTTATGTAAAAAAAGTAATTGAAAACTTTGTTGAAAGCACAATTAAAAATGCATTTATGTTGGTGCTACCAATGGGCATAAATCATTTATTAAATGCTATGAAAAAAAGGATCTTGGAAACACAGTTAGCTTAAAGCACCTTGTACAGCACGGCTTAAAAATTCATTTAAGAAACACTTATAGGAAGATAGTTTATATATATCATCCACGTTCGACATTTTACTGTTCTAATTGATTACAGATTTTTGCAAAATAAATTATTTTTTAATTCATCAAGATGGCAGCAGTTGGTATTTTTATTCTCTCTGACTTTCGAGTGAGTGGAATTTGTAAATAAATTCTAAATAAGAGTTGAGAATTCATTTGAAATTGACGATATTACTCATAATTAAAATGAAGAACCATCTCTAATACTTTGGATTACATGCATCTATATATATATTTGTCTTACGTGGCGCGAAAATAGGGCTGAATTTGTAACTTATGGTTTGGCAACAACTGTAGTTTCCAGAGCTCAGAGCAATGAACAGACTAGATTGTGTTAGATCAGCTCCACCTCCGTCCAATATGGCAGTCAGTATGAGAGCAGTGAAACTATAGAATGAAACTCGAACTAGCAAATATTAAAAATAAAATAACATGTACGTAATCCAAAGCGTCTGAGATGATTCCTCATTTTAATTATGAGCAATATCGTTCATTTCAAATGAATTCTCAACTCTTATTTAGAATTCATTTACGAATTTCACTCACTCAAAAGACGGAGAAAAAAAAATCAACTGTCTAGTATCACCTGCCGCCATCTGTTGCTGTATTGATGAAGTAAAAAATAATTCATTTTGTAAAAATCTATAATCAATTAGAACAATATAATGTCAAACGAAATTTAAACAATGGCAAAACAAACTATCTTCCTATCACGTAGTTTTTTTTCTAATGAATTTAAGTCTTGCTGTACAAAAGATCCTTTTTTCATAGTGCTTAAATGATTTATACGCTCATTAATAGCGCCAACTAAATGCATTTTCAGTTGTGTTTTCAACGGAGAATTACTTTTTTTACATTAAAATAAATTGTCAATTTCATATGTTCAAATGTTTTATGGTAGAATTTATTCCGTCTAGAATTTCTGAAAAAAGGGGTGAGCGAGCTGTGACCGCGTAGTGGTCTCAATGTGAATTGCTTCGCAATTCACGGGGGGTTGGCCCCCTAGTATTTTATTTTTAATAATTGCTAGTTTGAGTTTCACTGCTCTCATACTGGCCACCCTATTGGAGGCAGAGCTGATATTACCCAATCTAGTCTGTTCATTGGTTTGAACTCTGGAAACTACGGTTGTTGCCAAACGATAAGCTAGAAATTAAACCTTATTTCTGCACCACATAAGATATATATATAGCTATATGTTCTAGCTGTGGTAACGTTTTCTACAGTTTATATTAAATAGGAAATGAAAACGTTTCTTTAAAGTCGATTCTTTCTCACTTCAAACAAAACTGATGTAGTGAACATTGTAAAGGTTTAGATTTTTATGAATGAAAATGTATGCTTCCATTTAAAAAGAATGCCATATGGAATCTGTACGTATTATAATATGCAATCCTGGTTCAATCAAGCACTCATTTACTCCACAGTTATTCTTACTTTAAGGGTGGCATCAGTGTAAGGAAAAGATCTTAAGAAATAAGGTTAAATCAGTGACTGCACTGCAGTCTGATATCTTTTAGCAATTATCCTAACCAGACGGCCCTGTGCGAAGCTTTCGCACTGCAATTTTTGAGATTATTTCCTGGTACATTTTAGCATGAATTTTTAATTAACTTTTTTTTTTAATCCAACAACGCGTTTTAACGAAATGTGAGTATACTATGTCAGAAGCCTGTTCAAAAACTTTTCGAATGATAAGTCTTTCATCGTTGTATGTTTTGCATGTGCACAGAAAAAGGGATGTTAACAACAGAAATAAGATATGTGATCTGGATTGTTTTTTCATAAATGAAATGAAAGCTTTTTTCAAATCAATGTTGCCACAAAAATAAAATACTGCATTATAGGATGCTCTTCAGTGATTATAAAAAAATAATAAATAGTACAAAACAGATAAAATGTGACTTTTTGCACGGGTTATTTTATATTTATGATTAAAAACCAAAATTGAAACGTTTAGAAGAAATTAAATATTATTGATTGATCGAAGGAGTGGTATTTCAAACGTGTAGCACAAAAGGTATGATTTGTTATATTAGATTGAATTGTAATTTAAGTATATTTCAATTTATTTTTCTTCGTCCCGTATTTTTCCCAAAGAAGATGCCGTCATCCTCTAATGCAGTTAAAATACAATTGTTTTTTTTTTTTCTCGCGCATGCCTTTTTCTATCTTCGATGGGATTTTATTGCTAGGAATAGATGAGATGATATTCTCGCTTGACTAATGTTGTTTGAAGATATTTTTATCCTTATTTTTTCTTCAGAAATTTAAACCTGCATCTAAAAAATATTAGATATTTCTAAAAATTATTAGACTGCAGTGCGAAATCCTCGCCCAGGTCCACTGGTTAAATACATAACATTGTTAAAAATGGTAAATAATATAAAATAAATAAGTATTGAGCAAACCGGTGTGATATTATAAAAGCATAAAAAGCTATATATATATATATATATTTCACTGGCACCCGGCTAACCGAAAAGTACCATAAATAAACTACATACTTATCGAAAAATAAGGGTTATTATAATTAGTTAATAATTTTGTGGCAACATAAATTTCTGGAAAACCTTTCATTTCATTTATGAAAATAATGCCGATTTAATTTTTAATTAACAGCAATTTTTAATCAAAAATATGTTTTAACGAAATGTTAAGTGTGCTATGTCAGAAGCCTGTTCAAAATCCTTTCATATGGTATCTTATTCGGCATTCTGCGTTTCCTATTTTTTGATAAAGGACAGGAGAAATAATATATAGGATAGTTTTTAGATGCTGGTTTAAACTTCTAAAGGAAACATTAAGGATTAAAAATATCTACAAAAAACATGAGTCATAAGCCAGAATAGCATCTCATTTTCCCCATGCAAGTTACAGTAAAAACGGAACAAAGATAGCAAAAGGCTATATATTATAATTATTTTTTTTTAAAAAGGCTATATATTATATATTATTATAATTATTTTTTTCCCTGCGAGGGAAAAAAATTAACAATAATATTTTAACTACATTACATCCACTTTGGGACAAATAAAAATCAAAAGTACATTTTAATGTAACAAAGCATACACATGAAATTCCAATGATTTGATGGAGTCTTTTTAAATGCAATCCCAATTTATTTATTTTTTAAGAATCATCCTATAGTGCAGTATTTTATTTTTGTGAAAAAGCTTTCTTTTCATTTATGAAAACAGTGTTGATTTATTTTTTAATGAACTGCCATTATTAATCAAAAACCAAAATGTCAGAATCTGATTCAAAAATCTTTTCAATAATACCACCTCATTCATGGTTCATAGAAAAAGGGAGAAGAGAAATAATATGATAGGATAAATTATAGAAATATTTAACCTTTTCTTGCCAAGGCTTGTTTTTCTAAGAGGGGAAACACCATTTATGCTTAGTTGTAAATGATACTTATTTGTTATATGTGTTTTTTTATTGAAGCAACAGCAATATTTACTTTTATAAAGCCAGTGTAACTAAATGAAATAAACAAAGTGTGAATGTCTGTTTTCATTTCATTTCACTTGTAAAGCAAAATTTCCTTATTTAAATAGTGGTGTGAAATGGAGCGGCAAAGATGAAAACCAAATTTCCCAATCTAACAGAGGTCAAAAAATGTCATTAGGAATAGATCGCTGAACAGATGTTAGTGCAATTTTCATTTTTGGGCCTTTTTTTTTTTTTTTTTTCGGAAAACCCTGTTTTTAAATACATGCCTGCGAAAACAGCATGGTCATTTTATTTTATTTTTAGAAAACATGTCTATTTATTTTATTATAAAACAGAGAATGTTTAATATTAAACACACACATTGGATCCGTTTCAACCAGCCTACCCATTGTTATCCAACCCATCCCAATCCACCCAATAGGAGGGTCCATGGGGTTGCTAATTGATAACATGTTCAATTATAAACCTTTAGCAAGGACAGAGGGCGACACCCATCATCTGCTTGGAACACACCAGGATTTTTTTTCAAAGATTAAAAGAAAAAGGGTTTGATGTCATTATTATTATTCGTAAATAAAATCATTTAAACTTATTCATTCAGCATAAAAAATGAACACTTTTAAATTGTTTTAGAAAAGAGTGTGACATCAGTTGAAACGGATCGACATTGTCTGTCTGGCTACAACATCCTCCCCTCCTATTAATGATTGCTTTCCCATTCAGCAGATCCAAACAGTGATGAGATGAATCTAAAAAAAACATTTCTCTTAAAAGCAGTTGAAGCAGCATTGTTAAAGTTAAAAAAACATAAAGGCCTACTTTTCCACTCTAGGGGGTTTGGCATTTGTTTTTAAAGCTTGGGTCTTCAGAAAATGAGATTGGTTGCCAAATAATTTAAATAGGTATAAATGTTATGCTTGTTTTAAATAGGTCTTTATATAGGAATGTTGCAGATGCCAAAGTCACATTATCCACTTTTTTAAGGTATTCCTATCACCGTGTTAGAACTTTTTA